>CANSZD010003845.1:200000-663662 GCA_947648045.1 Beta corolliflora
ATCAGTAGAGTAGACATAACTCCTTTTTCACATTTCTTCTAATGATTTTCCGCTTCGTTTTCGCTCAAACTCGTACTATGACATATCCATACGATCCTTATGCATTGTAGCTTCTTTCCAAATGCTCCTAATCCTCAAGCTTAGCTAATTATACTCTAAATACGTTCTCATTACCTGAAATTCATCAAAAATAAGAAAACATACCGAATAGGAGTAGAATAACATAACTTAAGAATATGATGCAATAATGAATCTAAATATGAATCTAAATCCTCTAAAATGCAACCTAAATGCACCTAAAAACTATATATAAATATGATTTATCAAACTTTTATCAATAGCAGAATGTGTCCCTCATAAGCAGATATGTGGTCCTCAGGGTCTGTTTTGCCGTCATACTTACATGTCGGCATCTTGATCTTCTCCATAGGTTCTTGGAGTATGGCAGTCGAGAAAGGAGAATTTCGAAGAGATACCGGTGCTCGACGCCTGGCATACTCGCTCTCTCTCCGAGGCTGAGATGATTGCTGGATCTCAGTGTCATGTTGATCTTCTTCATCTCCTTCCCCCATAGGCTCTGTGGAAGTCTTTGAATTATCCCCCTGATACGGGTCATGTCGGCTTTGGTCACCCTGTCGGCCACTCACGAAAGATCACATCTTTCTCACAGGACTGTGTGGCCTATTCAGGGGACGCTTGCTAGCACCACCGGTCGGTGGAGTCTGACTCGCCATGGCTTGGAAGACCTCGGCAGCGCTCTTGAGCTGTTCAGGGCTGAACATGTGTTGCAACGCCTCGAATATGTTGGGTTGAGGGGTTTCAGCGGCACTCTTGCCCTTATCAGTAGGGATGGCAATGGATCGGAGATGGGTCGGGTGGAGCTCCATTCGCCCCATCACCCGTGACCCAAAACTCCATCCACACCATCCATCACCCGCCAAAAATTTCACCCATATCCGCGGGTGGGGCGGGTGGAAAACGGGTGATAATAGGAACAAAAACTATTTTTTAGAATTAACAATTTTAAAGAAATTAATATATGAAAAATTAATCATAGTCTCATAAATTAACAATAAAGCGACAAAATATCAATCTTATTACACACCAAAAAGTAATTATAAGTTTTTTTTTTATCCCTTAAAAAAATTATTATTTTTAATTACCTTAAATGACACGTGGCAGTAAAAAAATAAATTTCTTTTTATATTATATTATATACATATATGGGTGGATGGATGGATATATTAATGGATGGATGGATGGAGCGGGTGATGGGTCCAAAAAATATCATACATACCCGACCCGACCCACCACCCGATCCATCCATCACCCGCTCGTCATCCGCTTCACCGCGGGTGATCACCCATTTATTCGGGGCGGATGGGTGGATAATTCACTCACCCATGGATAATTGTCATCTTTACTTATCAGCTGGTGGTTTGGAGGATCCAACCATCGGTTGCAGGGTAGGGAAACCAGGTGGTGCCTTCCCCAGAGGAGTGTTGTTTCCATCAGTTTCCGGCATTCCAAAAGTTTGCTTAGGATCCATAGGGCAGGTAGGCTGGCAAGATCGTGGCTTAAGACTAAAGGTATAGTTCACCCCTTCTTCTAGCGCCAATTGTTCCGGTATGGAATAAATGATGTTGGAGCGAACCGGTATCCTTCAACTATGTTTGTCGGTTTAGTGTCCTGCAAGACAGAACACGTAAACTAACCTCGGGGGTTGATCCGAGGAACGCCCCTCCGATGCCTAAGTCAGTAAAGGGTAATGACCAGTATATCTCAAGTGGAGTATATTAGAATATGTGAACGTGCCTTATGACTCAGATCATGGGGTATTTATAGGAGCCGGCAGTGTCCTAAGTAAGGTAGGACACTGCTCCTATTGGTTGAATACAATTCTATCCTCTTTTGATACTTATCTTTAGGCCCATAGGCGCGTTGAGTAAGTACTGGATCAGAACCATGCCCATTTAATGATGGCCCAAGTGGTAAACACCGGTAAGGTATTTGAATGAAGCCGACATAGCATATATGCCGGTATCGTAGCTGACTCATTCCCAATCAATGGGATTTCCTTGGATGAGTTGACCATGACGGTCAATAGCGGTCAAGTTGGACCGGTATGGAACTTAGACAGCCCCCATACAATATCAATGACAAAATCTTTAGTGTAACACTAAGCCCTTGCTCCACTTTATGGTGAGAGTCGATCCTGGGATGAATCTATGGCTAATTGGCTATGGCATTAAGTACCAATCAGTACAACACGTATATTACCTTATTTTAGAACTATATTATAATCAATGTGTAAGTTATCTATAAAGATTAATAGTTTTTTACAGAAAAAGTCTGACTACTTATTTCATAAGGACATGTATAATAAAGATTCAATATCAACGAAACCAGATAAAAATCTCTTATAAAAGAACTATGAATCCAGAAGCTTAAATATGATAATTTGACACATTCTCAAATCGTTGTCCAATATAACCTTACATAAGTGGATTCATCGTTCCATCATCAATTTAAGAAGAAAATTCTTGTATCGACTCAACTTTTTGTAGATGAAGAATTATAACCATTGTTTTTTTGGTGTTAAAAGAGGACAAAGTCCAAGTACAAACTATAAAAGAAAACTAACAAAATAAAGCAGAAACTAACCAAAGACTCACAAACTATACTAAACAAAGACTCCAAACACACAGCAACCCGAAAATAAAGAATACCACACTAAGCTTCCTACCCCAACTAATCTAGGACAGAAAAGACGCACAACTATCTGGAACAAGACGAGGCCAAGCCACTCCCCCAAATCCTCTAATAAAACGGTTCGAAGATCCGAAGGGACCGCCTCCAACATCTTAAACTTGTCTACCATATCTACTCCAAAACTTGTTAACCAATCTGCAGCTCTATTCGCTTCTCTATAACAATGCTCAACTGACACAACCCAATCTCTTTTATAACCATTGCAGAAGTGTATTACAAAGTATCAATAAACCTCTAATACAGTAAACCCTTAAAGAAAACACCTACTTTAAATAAACTTTTTTGTGAATATGTAGTAACTAGTAAGAGCATCAAATTATTCACCTACTTTAAATAACTAGAGTAGTTCTAACTTCTAAACAACTTTTGAATATACTCACTGACATAGTAGTATCAATGGATCATACCAATTACCATCACCATGGTAGGGACATCCTAATACTAGGGAAACAAAAAAAAATTATATGCAATTGCTTTAATTCAAGAAAAACAATAAAAAAAAATAAAACTTTTTTTTTGGCAAAGAAATAAAACTTTTTTTTTGGCAAAGAAATAAAACTTTTAGGTAAGAAGCAAAGTATACATGCTCCATGTGGGTAGAGAAAGAAGTAGAACAAACCAAGCAAACGACAAACAAACACCCCAAAAACAAAACAACACCCCAAAATAAGAAAATTTTGAAATCCAAAAAACAAAAAAAAAAATAAAAAAAAATAACTCGCATATATTACAAACCCTCTTCTCTTACATCTCACTTCCTCTCTTCTTCTTCTTCCTTACTCCTCTGAAATCTTACCGACGAAAAAACCCAAATTTTAAAAATAAATAAAACCCAAAAATGCGAATCCTTCTTCTTCATCTTCTTCTCTTTCTTCTTAATTTCCACCTTCATTTCATCAATGGCAGAACATTACCAGAACAAAAAGCTTTACTTGGTATAAAATCCGCCATTACAGACGACCCACAATCTTCTCTCTCTTCTTGGAACACTTCCAATCATCACTGCACTTGGGATTTCATCAAATGTTCTTCAAATCATCACCCAACTGTAATTTCACTCAACATTTCCGGCTTAAATCTCACCGGAATTCTCTCACCTGACATAGGTTTTCTCACCAACCTTCAAAACCTTAGTGTTGCAGGAAACTCATTCTCTGGCCCAATCCCATCTTCTCTCTCTCTCCTCTCAAATCTTAACCACCTTAATCTCTCCAACAACATCTTCAACTCTACTTTTCCTTCCTCTCTCTCTCCTCTAAACAACCTCAAAATCCTCGACGTTTACAACAACAATCTCACTGGCCCACTCCCTCTTTCCGTCGTCAACATGTCGGAGCTCCGACATCTTCATTTGGGTGGTAACTACTTTTCCGGCGAGATTCCGCCGGAGTACGGACAATGGAGGAAACTTGAGTATCTTGCTGTTTCTGGTAATGAACTTGAAGGGAATATTCCGGCGGAAATTGGGAATTTAAGTTCACTTAAAGAGCTTTATATTGGGTATTTTAATGGATATTCCGGTGGGATTCCGCCGGAGATTGGGAATTTGTCGGAGTTAGTTAGATTTGATGGTGCAAACTGTGGATTATCCGGTGAGATTCCGGTGGAGTTAGGGAAGTTGAAGAAACTTGATACTTTGTTTCTTCAAGTTAATACTTTATCTGGGTATCTTCCTTCTGAATTTGGGTATTTAAGTAGTTTGAAATCGATGGATTTATCGAATAATTTGTTTTCTGGTGAGATTCCTGAGAGTTTTTCTTTACTTAAGAATTTGACACTTTTGAATTTGTTTAGGAATAAGTTACATGGGGGTATACCTGAGTTTATCGGAGATTTACCACAGTTGGAAGTTCTTCAACTTTGGGAGAATAATTTTACTGGGAGTATACCTGAGAAATTAGGGTTTAATGGAAGATTACAGCTTCTAGATCTTTCTTCTAATAAGTTAACTGGTACTTTACCACCAAGTCTTTGTAGAGGAGAGAGATTAGAGACTTTGATTACATTGGGTAATTTCTTGCTTGGTCCAATTCCTGAGAGTTTGGGGAGTTGTAAGTCACTTAGTAGAGTGAGAATGGGGGAGAATTTCTTAAATGGGTCTATACCTAAGGGTTTGTTTGGGTTACCTAAACTTACTCAAGTTGAGCTTCAGGATAATCTTCTTACTGGGGGATTTCCTGTTACGGTGGATTCGATTGCGGTTAATCTTGGGCAGATTTCGCTGTCGAATAATCAGCTTACCGGGGAGTTACCGTCGAGTATTGGTAATTTTTCCGGGGTTCAGAAGTTGTTGCTTGATGGGAATAAGTTTAGTGGGAGTATCCCACCTGAGATTGGGAGGTTGCAACAGCTTTCTAAGATTGATTTTAGTAGTAATAAGTTTTCGGGCGAAATACCGTCGGAGATTAGCAAGTGTAAGTTGCTTACATTTGTTGATCTTAGTAGGAATCAGTTCTCAGGTGAGATTCCTAAGGAGATTACTGGTATGAGGATATTGAATTACTTGAATATATCAAGGAATCATTTGAGTGGGAGTATTCCTGGCTCTATTTCTAGTATGCAAAGTTTAACATCTGTTGATTTTTCATATAACAATTTCTCTGGTTTGATTCCTGAAAGTGGGCAGTTTAGTTACTTTAACTATACTTCGTTTTTGGGTAACCCTGATTTGTGTGGACCTTATTTGGGTCCTTGCAAAAATGGGGTTGTTGGTTCTCCACATCAATCCCATTCTAAAGGTCTCTCTGCTTCATTGAAGCTGCTCTTGGTGATTGGCCTTTTGCTGTGTTCCATCATATTTGCAATAGCTGCCATTATCAAGGCTCGGTCGCTTAAGAAAGCGAGTGAGTCTCGGGCATGGAAGCTAACCGCCTTCCAACGGTTAGACTTCACTGCTGATGATGTTTTGGATTGCTTAAAGGAAGACAACATCATTGGAAAAGGTGGTGCTGGAATTGTTTACAAAGGAAATATGCCGAATGGTGATCAAGTAGCTGTTAAGAGGCTTCCTGCAATGCATAGAGGTTCATCTCATGATCATGGATTTAATGCTGAGATTCAGACTTTAGGGAAGATTAGACATAGGCACATTGTTAGATTATTGGGATTCTGCTCAAACCATGAGACTAATCTATTGGTGTATGAGTACATGCCTAATGGAAGCTTAGGGGAGGTGCTACATGGGAAGAAAGGCGGTCATTTGCATTGGGATACGAGGTATAAGATTGCGGTAGAGGCAGCCAAGGGGCTTTGCTACCTCCATCATGACTGCTCGCCGTTGATCGTTCATCGTGACGTTAAGTCCAACAATATCCTTCTGGATACCGGCTTTGAGGCTCATGTTGCTGATTTCGGCCTTGCCAAGTTCTTGCAAGATTCGGGCACTTCAGAATGCATGTCTGCTATTGCTGGTTCCTATGGATACATTGCTCCAGGTATTGTCTCTTGCAATCTACTCTACAAGATAATTAATCTCAATTTCATAGCAAATTAATTAGCCAGCTGAATTTGGTAAATTTTAGACTTTATTAGTACTTAATTAGTCAAACTGCTTGAATTTGTGTTACCTGATATTTGTGACTGTTTTAAGTGTGTTAATAGTGACTGTTTGGATGTCTTTCTCGAGCAGTTCTGGTTTGTTGCAATAGCCTTTTTTTGACTTAAATTCACAAAGGAAATACATTTATGAGGTGTTCCCCACTTTACCAAATGGTAGTTCATATCAATTCTGTCGCTTTCTTAAGGCTTTAGAGAGCACTCTAGTTCCTAACGAGAATCCAAAAATGATCAAGCTTCCTTAATGCTTGTACTATTTAGTTTTTGTGGGTCTTGTCAGTTACCAAGTGACTAGATTATTTCAAGATTATGTAGCATTTGATAAAGGCTGTAAAGTATTCCACTAATCAATCTTTGATCCTGTTGAAACGGATTCTTAGATTCGCTATATTCTAATATGTACTTGTAATTTGTTATTCAATGAGCTTAATCATTTAATACTAATTGTTAAGCTAACTAACAACAATGTCTTATCTGGCTTACTTGTTATGCAGAATATGCCTACACATTGAAGGTTGATGAGAAAAGCGATGTTTACAGCTTTGGGGTGGTTCTCTTAGAACTCATAGCTGGTAGGAAGCCGGTTGGAGAATTTGGTGACGGAGTTGATATTGTTCAATGGGTGAGAAAAATGACTGACGGGAACAAGGAAGGAGTCCTTAAGATCTTGGATCCTAGACTCCCTTCAGTTCCTCTTCATGAGGTGATGCACGTGTTCTATGTCGCTATGTTGTGTGTCGAAGAACAGGCAGTGGAACGACCAACTATGCGAGAGGTGGTTCAAATACTTTTGGAGATCCCAAAACCACCGGGTTCCACACCTAAGCAAGGGGACGCCTCACCCTTAGAATCACCTCAACGACCTACCGATGCCATAGTAGGCTCTCCGACAAAATCGCCACCGCCAGATCTTCTTAGCATTTAGTGTGTTTTAGATGGTACTAGAAGAATGAAATCAATGAATTGGTAGTAAAGTAGCTTGATTTTCAGTGTTTTTAGCTTGTTTTTTGGGAGGGTAAAGAATGAAAAAGGTAGGGGGAGGGGTGTTAGCCTGCTAGGAAGATTGGTTTGTGCTAACTTTAAGGTCTTAAATGTGTTTGCTTTAAGATTTTTCTGGGTTGTACAGTTTTTGCATTGGTGAGTTTAGCCACTAAAGGGCATTAAGGTTAAGTTTCTACAACTTTTGTTTTCACTGATTCAAGTGTTCTGTTTTTACTGTAGTTTTTTGTTGCCATTGCTTCCTTGTTCTATCACACAATGCTGCTAATTTTCTCTGCTGCTTCTCTGAAGTTCATTTCTGATGCTGAGTTTGTTCAGTGAAAAATTATGTGCTTAGGAGAGAGAAAATCATAATAGGTCTGTCCCCTGAGTTCATGAAGATTGGTCCTTTCTTCAAAGTGGAGTTGTTGGACACTTCACTAGGCAGCTCAGCTGTGTGTGGTACTTGGGTATAGATATTTGTTACGTCTTTGTTTAATGTTAAATCTTAAGTTTAATGCTGTACTATAATACTAATATATCTAGTAGTAGTATCTTACTCAAATTAGTCTTTGTTTTACCCTAACTATCCTTTTCGGATCCACAATACTATGAGATGATGATGAAAACTCCACTAGAAATAGATAGTCCTTGTTTTCTCAGTCCCGATTTAAAGGTAACAATCTGAAATTGGCGCTATTTATATTATATAAGAGGTTGGAATTATCTCAATGTATATTTTAAATATAAACCTTTTGTAGTCTATACAATAATAAGTAATAAAAACATACAAACGGCTAAAGTTGTACATTAATAAAAGCACACGACTGCTATTAAATTTGGGGTTGGGAATAATGTTAAATGAAATCTAACTCAGTCATAGAAAATATGGCTTAATTTTATGTTTTTAGTGAGTAAATTTTCTTTCAATAAATGTAACATTCTCCATATAGTTGATTATATATATATATATATATATATATATATATATATATATATATATATTTCCCTTGTAAAAAGGGGAAGAAATTGGGGATTCTTCTTGCTTTCCAGCTGATAACGACTTCAAACGGGCGGAGGCATTAGCCGAAGAAGACACTGGCCAATCCACATGGCCCTCAATCCAAATCCTCAAACACATTCGATGAATCCGGTTCAATTGGAGATGACAGCCCCAGTCTTTTCTGTTTGCCTAGGAGTTCTTCCTCTTATCACAGGGGGCGAAAGGAAAGCCTTACAACTGTTAGATCAACCTTAATCCTCATATAGTTGATTATATGACCACTCTACATAAATAAATAACTTTAAAACGTATCCGTATTCGACACGAGTACTCAGATACTTAGCTAAGTCTTATTATTAGTGAAACATTATAATATTTACACTAATGTTAAAAGATCGGATAGGGCCTAGAGCTTTAAATAAAACTAGTTGTATAATCAAAGTGGGAGTAGTAGTAGTACTAATGCTTGGATGCTGTGATTTCAAAGATTGAGACTTGAGAGTAGAGCCTACCCATTACCGAGACAGTGGGGTGCTCTCTGTGCCCCAGAAAGAAAAAAAGAGAGTGGATTACGAAAAAGTAATTAAAATAACTCCTTTGCTTTTCTGGCACATTCAACATTTCGGGGTTGTTATTAAAGTCATTAAAATTTTGCAGTAGGACCACTGCTAGATAGTCAAAAAAAGGTGTTAATGCCTTGGAGTATTATCATAGCAGTAGCTCTACATTTAAAGTTGGTCGCCTTGTTCACTTGTTCTTCTACAATTATTTACCCTAACCATGAACAAACTTTTTCATAGATACCTTTTTTATGATCGAACTAAATTAATTTTCCTTTAATAAATTGTTACTAAACTCAGGTTTTTTTTCATTAAACTTATTTTTGTTAAACTTAACTCATGTGTGCTTAACCAGTTTTGTTGATCGAAACTTACTTTTTTTGCAAAATTTACATTTGTTTGCCGAACTTATCTTATCTTTGGTGAAATCTATCTTACAAGGTGAGAAGAACACAACTTTGGCAGAGTTAGTTTGTGGTTCCACATTGAGAGAAATTACTTTACTACATTTTTTCTATTACAAATTTACAACATTGAAGATTGACAAAGTTTTTAATGAGATCATGTGAAGAAAAAAGAGATAAATAGAAGGAGCCATCTAATAACCAAAGTGTCCTGGCTGAGACGCGTTTCAGTCATTAATTTTAGTTTACGACATTTTTGTATAAGTTGAAGGCACTTTTGTAATAGTTTAAGATATTTTTATATCAGTTCATATAGTTGACCCATCAATGCTTCAAGCAAAAATCGCTGAAATTCTTGAAAAGCAAAAACAAGATTGGCTCTCCTACCAATCTTGATGATCCCTCCTTTTCTTTTTTTCTCCTCTCACTCTCTATAGTCACTCATAATAGCCTTATCCTGGAATATCCGTGGCTTGAACGCCAGGCTCAAGAAAAGCTCCCTTCGTAAAAAAAAATCCAAAATCACAACCCTTCCTTTGTCTTTATTCAAGAAACAAAATCTGAAAACCTCAATCAAAAGGCTGTTAACTCAATCTGGAATGACTCAGATGTTAAATATGCCTTCAGTCCTTCGGTGGGGAACTCGGGTGGACTCTGTCCATGTGGAATTCAAGTTTTTCCGCAGTTGATTCCCATCAAGTAGCGAGATCTTGGATTGCAATTTGTGGCACTATTGTCAGTTCAAATTTCGAATCTTTGCCTAATAAATGTGTATAATCCATGTTGTTGTGACTTGAGAAGTGCAGTATGGCAAGAACTCATTGATTTTCGAAACTTGGTACAACTCCCATGTCTCCTAATGGGAGACTTTAACGAAATTCGAGTATTGACCGAGCGTGGAAGCCAAGTTGCATCACAAAGAGGTATAAATGATTTCAACAATTTCATTCAAGATTCCCTTCTCACTGAATTTAGGCTTCAAATGGAGTTTATACATGGTTTCATGGGCACTCTAAGAGTAAGCTAGATAGATTACTCTTGAACACTGAATGGTTGGTGGAATTTCCAAACTTCAAACTGACTTTGTTGAAGCGTGGTTTGTCCGATCACTGCCCTCTCCTATTGAACTCAAATGATACAGATTGGGGGCCGAAACCTTTTAGGTTTCAAAATGTTTGGTTAACCCACCCGGATTGTTTGAAACTCATAAGAAGCACTTGGGCGATTCCAAAGACCTTCCGATTGAAGAGAAGCTCAAATCCATCAAAAAGGAGCTCAAAAACGGAACACTTCGACTTTTGGCCATATTGACCTTAATATCTCCAGGTTGGAGGAACAAATCCATAGCCTTGACTCATTGGCAAATAACCGAAGCTTGGAGGATTCGGAAGTGGAAGAAAGAAAAAAGGCACAACAAGAGCTATGGTTATGGTTGAAACGAAAAGAAACATATTGGGCTCAAAACTCCCGAGCAAAATGGATCAAGGATGGAGACCGAAACACGAAATTTTTTTACACCGTGGCCACTATGAGAAAAAGAAGAAATAATATTACTTCTTTGAGAAGTAATGGAACTAACCTTGTTGATTGTGCAGGAATTAGAAAAGAAGCAGTTTCATACTTCAAGAGCATTTTCCATGATGATGCTACTTCTCGACCTATGTTCACAGACCTGCCTTTCAAGAAACTCTCAACACAACAAGCAAACATGCTCATTGCTCCAGTTACTCGAGATGAAATTGACATGGTCGTGGATTCATGTGACCCCCAAAAATCCCGGGGCCCGATGGCTTCAATTTGCATTTGTTAAAAGTGCATGGGGAATAATTAAGGAGGATGTGTATGAGATGGTTGAAAAATTCGGCATACTAGCACCCTTGCGAAGCGATCTAATGTGGCCCTTATTGCTCTAATTCCCAAGATTGACAATCCGGAAGGCTTCAAAGATTTCCGGCCGATAAGCATGGTGGGATGTATATATAAAATCATTGCAAAGATTCTTGTCCGTCGACTCCAATCGGTAATGAATACTCTCATTGGGCCCTTCCAATCATCCTTTATTGGGGGGAGGCAAATTTTGGATGGTGCTCTAGTGGCCGGGGAAATCATTGAAACTTACAAAAGAAGAAACATCAAGACTACTATCTTAAAGCTTGATTTTCACAAGGCTTTCGACAGTATCTCTTGGGATTTCCTTGAATGGGCCTTATCCCAAATGGGTTTCCCGGCGCAATGGAGGAAATGGATCGGAGCATGTGTGATGAGCGCCTCGGCATCAATTCTTGTTAATGGATCACCAACGGCACCCTTCAAACTTCATCGTGGTCTTCGTCAAGGGGACCCTTTATCCCCCTTTCTCTTTGATATTGCCGTCGAAACTCTTAGTCTACTCATTCAAAAAGCCACTAGTTTGATGCTATGGGAAGGAATTGAAGTAGCCAAAGGTGGGATAAAAATCACACATCTACAATATGCCGACGACACGATCTTATTTTGCCCCCCAAGACTTGAGTACCTCCTCAACATCAAAAAAGTTCTCATTCTCTTCCATCTCGCCTCCGGACTACAAGTAAATTTTCACAAGAGCTCCCTACTTGGAATCCACACGGATGACATATGGCTACATAATGCCGCGGACTCTCTTCTTTGCAAAGTAGGGAGTCTCCCTTTCACATACTTGGGCTTGCCTATTGGGGGAAATGTCTCAAAGCGGTGCTCTTGGGATCCTATCATTTCGAAAATCAATAGAAAACTTGCTTCTTGGAAAGGGAAGCTCTTATCGATTGGTGGAAGGGTTACACTCATCAAAGCTTCTCTCTCCAACCTCCCTCTATACTATATGTCTCTATTCCCCATTCCAAAAGGAGTCATTGACGAGATCATCAAAATCCAACGAAGGTTCCTATGGTGTGGTCAATCGGATAAAGTCCCTTTTGCTCTTGTTTCGTGGAATTTGATTCAATTGCCGAAATCACTAAGTGGATTGAGTGTGGGGAATCTCCTCCACAAAAACCTCACACTCTTGTTTAAATGGGTATGGAGATACCTTCATGAACCGGATGCTCTTTGGAGGAGAGTCATTCAAGAAAAGTACAAACTCCCTCAACATCTCAACACTCAAAACATCACCATACCCTCTAAGGGTGGGCCATGGAAACTCATCTGTGCTACGATTATGAAGAATGAAAATGTAAAAAATCTCGCACTATCATGCTGCAAAAAGCGTGTTGGTAATGGCTTACAAACTTCCTTTTGGCATGACCTGTGGGTCACGGATCTCCCCCTCAAATCATTATTCCCAAGACTCTTCTCTATAGCCACTAATTAACAAGCAACAGTGACGTCACTTGGGTTCTGGGACGGGGGCAGTTGGGTGTGGAGTTTTTCATGGAACCGTGTTCTAAGGATACGAGATATCGAGGAACGCAACTCCCTTCAATCCATCCTTGATAAAGCCTATCTATCCCTTGATAACAATGATTCTCATATTTGGACCCCTCACAAGTCGGGGGTTTTTTCAGTGAAATCCTTTTGCTATGAACTTGCTAAGATTTCATCTTCCCACCACCATGATGTTATCAAAGGGATTTGGAGGGGACTAGTACCACATAGAATTGAAATCTTCACATGGATGGCGTTGCTTGGGAAAATAAATACAAGGGCAAAATTGGGTTCGATTGGCATTATTCCCATCAATGAAACTCAATGTCCATTATGCCAATCTCACCTTGAAAGTAGTGATCATCTTCTCTTACATTGTTCTTTGGCGCAGCATCTATGGTTTTGGTGGCTACATTTATGGAACTTGCAATGGGCCTTCCCTTTATCACTTCGAGATGCTTTTGAGCAGTGGTCTTTCGGCTCATGTGGAAAATTTTTCAAAAAATTGTGGTGTGCAAGTTTTTTTGTTATAGTGTGGACTATATGGAAAGAGCGCAATGCTCGCGTTTTCAACAACACTTCGTGCACCAATGACCAGCTCCAAGATCTTGTTTTGCTCCGCCTAAGTTGGTGGGTGAAGGGATGGGATGACCACTTTCCCTACTCCTCTAGTGAAGTATTGCGCAACCCTCACTGCCTCTTTTGGTCTGATGGTCCAAGGATCACTCCTCAGCATGCTCCAAACATTCCTGCAGCTCTATGGTCTCCACCACATCCAAATTCCTTCAAATGGAATGTGGATGCTTCTGTCGATTTGAGAAATAACCTATCCGTAATTGGTGGGGTTTTGCGAAACAGTAAGGGTGAATTTATGTGTTTATTCTCATGTCCAATCCCTCCCATTGAAATAAACTCGGCCGAAATCATTGCAATTTATCGAGCAATCCAAATAACTTTGAGCAGCGAGCACATCAAGAATCATGCCATTCTCATTGAATCCGATTCCGCCAACGCGGTATCATGGTGCAACGATGACAAAGGTGGGCCTTGGAACTTAAATTTTCAGATGAACTTCATTAGGAATTCTCGGAAGAATTGGTTGGACTTGAGCATAGTCCACAAAAGGCGAAGTTCAAATGTAGTTGCAGACTCTTTGGCCAAGAAAGGTTTAGCCCGTAACTCTGACTTCTTGGCTTGGTTGTAAGCAGCATGTAATTCTTTTGGATTTTCATTTATGACTTTTCCAATTTCTGTGTAAAGGGCCTTGACCTTGGCCTTGCTCAAGTGCTGTAAACGCTGCCTTTTATGGCTTAATTAAATGAAATCAAAACTTATCAAAAAAAAAGTTTAAACCATCTATTTTTCAGTTAATATTTTTGTATCTCTTTATGAATTTTTTTTTATCAATTTATGGCATAAGCTTATCAGTTTATGGGCATAAACCTGGTTCTTTTACTAATTTCTTGATATATGGAGAAGACTTAATTTCCTTATTAGTTCTTCATTCTCTCCTCTGTGTCTACCATCACAGAAATTCATCTCTACACGTTCCTTAATTCCTCTAAACTAGAGCACCTTCTTTTCCCCTCCAGTTCAACCACATCTTTTTTCCTAACTTCTTGATATTTGTATAAGAAATTTACTCATATATATATAGTCAATTGTAGCAAGATATAGATGAGGAGATCAACTGATCAATCATAATTTTTCAAAGACCATGTGCAAATTTCCATATCTCGACAACGAGATCTACTTACCAAAAACTCCAATATTAAACTCTGAGGATATAGTAGTGACTAGCGAGAAGTGAAAAGTTAACGGCATCGGAATGACAAAATTCACTATTTCTGGTGTGAGAAGTCATCAGAATTGTTGTCGTCATGAAACGATGTTGGGCAGTCAAAGTCACTCGCTCGACTGAGACGATTCCGGCCAAGACTTTACCTCTTATAAAAGAGAAATAAAGATAACTTTAGCCAAATTTAATAATCTTACAATTAATTGAGAACTTTATAATAGGAACACGTTGCAATAACATATAAATCGAAGGAAGTATTATCCAACAGAATTTAAGTACACCTTTTCACCCCCTGCAAAGTAGATCTCTTCTACTTGGTAAGAGAATATCCATATCGTCTCCTACATGCCATAAACAAAAAAGTCCCAGTTTAGATTTAGAGCAATGCATTATCCTAGGTGGCATAGGTTTGCTAAATCATGATTTTGAAGGAATATGTCCTTAGACATCCCGACAATTACTAAATATAAAAGGAATTATTATAGAAATAATTAATTACGTTAGTTTAGTAATCACATTTACTTGCTAGAGAATAAATGTTGGTTAGTAGAACAATATTGATTGTACCTACAACTAAGTTAACCTAATCCTATGAGGTCACACATTGAAGTAACTAATTGAAGTAAGGAAACCGGCCAATAGGAGAAAGTAGGGTTAGGTTAGGTCTCTCTCTTATTTTATTCTCCTACTATTATAAAAGGTTATAATAGCAGAGAGAAAAAGAACGTTCATTTTACAGAAACATTCAAACTAAAAAGAGAGAAAAAACCCTATTATTTCCCTTTGGAAAATCCGGTCATCCTCCCTAAAAAGCAAGAGAGTGAAATCTGTTCATCCTCTTCCGTTCTAGCAAACGTGGGAATTCAATTGGTGCTCGTGGACTAAGTAGAGGGACATCAATTGCTGTTCTTTGATCTCTAGCACTTGCAATCCGGTGGAAAACACGCTACAAAGGTTGTACATTCTTTTCCTTATAATATGATTCATATTTATGTTATGCATGCGATCTTGTGATAGATGTTAGGAAATTTGTTTCCTGAAATTCCGCTATATGCATCTATATGTTCCTACAGTGGTATCAGTTTTGCCTCTTGCATAATATTTTATGATCATGTTCATGTGCTATTTTGATTATTTTATTCAATTAAGGAAGAGATATCTTTATGGATTAATTTGCATAATTAATATGGTGATATTAATTGATTGGAAATTGTTAAAAATTTGTTTTAAATTATAACAATGCTCATTTTTTTTTTCCGGCAAATCCACGGTTGATTAATTTTATTGTTCGATTTATGGTTAATGGAGATTAAAGCATAAAATCTAATAACAACATTAAAATTCAGTTTTTACTTTGTGCGTAAAATTAAACTAACTGCCCAGATGAACTAGTTTTTTTTGTTGTTGTCTTCATCAACCGATTAAATTTTCGAAATTTTGGCCCAAATCATCTCTTAACCCCAATTTTGAATAAATTTGCACAATTAAATTCAGTTTTAATTCATGTAATTGTTGCATAAATTAAATAAGGAATTTTCGGCAACCATGGCTGGGTGGCGCATCTCACCGGTGCCGCCACGATGGTCTGCGTCGGTGTTGTGCGTCGGTGTTGCGTGGGTGAGAAGGACGCCGACTGGGCAGCCTTGCGCTGCGCTGGCGGATGTCGCGGCCTGCTGGCCTTGTTCTGGCTGGCGGCGCGGCAAGCTGCGGTGGTGGGGATTCCCTGCTGCCGTGGCTAATCGGTGAAAGGAAGCCAAATTTGTTGGCTGATTATCTGGGTCGGTGGTGTATGAAAAAGAAGCAAAAGAATACGTTGTGTTGGGCGGCAGACGCGGTTGGTTGGCTGGCCTCGTGCGGGTTGCTGCGGTGGTGGGATTCATCCCTGCTGCCGTGGCAGATCTTCAATCAGTTGAAGATCTCGTGGTTTTCGGCTTCATGGGTGTGGCTGAATTCGTGGATTTGCAGTTCCTCATTTTGGGGAACTTTGTTACTGAAGTTTTCAATTTAAAAAAAAAAAAAAAAAGGGAAGGCATTTAAACGTTTTTTAAGGACTGCAGTTTTGTGCAGTTAGTTGATCATTTTTTCTTATTTTTTTTTTCCCTTTTTCTTTTTAGTTTGAGCATTATTATTAATTTCCAATCATGCAAATTAAAGTTTAATTTGATTAATTCCATAATAGGTTCTTATTGAATTAAAATAAGGGAGTTTCCTATAGTTAGTTTACTACTTAAATGGTTAAGTACTATGACTAATATGGAAATGTTTTTTTTTTTTTTTTTGCTTTAGTTATTTCTTAAATTTGTTAAGTTTGACTATAGGTTGACATGTTTACTATTAATTGTTAATTTGTAAATGACATGTTTTATTTGCTTATTAATTGTTAATAAGTGATTTTTAATATTTATTTTATTATGATATTATAAATGCATGAATGCTTAATATAATATGTATGATATTATATTTTGCATGTTGTGACTAGTATGGCCCAAAACTAGGATAGAAAATACGATCTGCGCATCGTTAAATTTTATGTAAATCAAATACGATCTGCGTATCGTTTGTATTTTTGTAATTTAAATTTTAATTATTTAAATTATAAATGATATGTAATCAAGAATGAAGTTCGATGGAGAATCAAGGATGGAGATCCATAAAGATTCAAGGAGAAATTCATGAAGATTAGTTTTATAAGGTTTAGGGGCCATACTAGGATCACTTTTAATTATGCTTATATTTATTTATGCGTTTAACATGTTTAAATGCTTGTTTAAGTTTATATGTGTGGTTATTTATGTTATGTGTTCACTTTTAATTAACCAACATAGTAAACTTAGGTCCCCAACATGTAATATTGAGTTTAATTGTTTTTCCAAACAACACCTATAACGCCTTAGGTAGTGAGTAATAGGTTCTGCCAAAGCAGGGTGTTGCTCATTTTATCCGGGGATAGTAGGGTGGGTTTTTTGAAACTTACATGTTAATGTTTGGTTTAACTCAACAAAATCATCAAAAGACAAAGTTTTGGGTTTTGAAGCTAAGAGATAGGAGTAAACAAGGAGTTGTTAACCTGTCTACCAAGAATTATAATTAGTTATAATTAGTAAAGTGTTTATTTACCTCAACTACTATAAATTAAAGGCAGGGCCAAAGTCCGTTTGATTGTAGTGGGAGGGGATCTTGGTGTTTCTTTATTCAATAGGGGACTCTTATTTTGAATAAAGGGTAGTAGTTAATTAAAATTTGTTTAATTGCTGCTTTCTTGATAAACATTGATTGAATCTTGCTTTATTATTCTTTTGTTGTAGTTATCATGTCCGGTTCAAACAACAACAACCACCCCAGGTTTTAATTTGCGCTATTTACTCGAAAAGGACAAACTAACGCTCATAACTTCCTAGAATGGGAAATGGCTGTGAGAATCGTTCTCGGAGCCGAAGGACGGGAAAGTGTTCTTGATAATCCTCTCCCCTGAACCCCTGCTAGACACTTGCTACTCCGGTGAAAGGAGAGCAAGACAAACCATTGAGGCAAATTGCGTGCAAGTAACATGTTTGATGCTTGCTTGCATGGAACGGCAATTTCAAAAACGTTTTGATGGTGCGGACGCCTATTCCATCCTCCAACAACTGAAAACTATGTTTTTAAGAACGCGAGGCCGGGAAAGGTTTGAAGCTCATTGTAAGTTCTTTGGAGTGCAAGTTGGGAAAAGGAAAAACCCGTTGGTCCGCATGTGTTCAATATGATTGGACACTTTCGGATCATGGAAAAATTGGGCTTCCCTTATCCCCCCGTAACTAGCAACCGATATTGTGATCAAATCCTTGCCCGAAAATTTTCAAAACTTTCGGTTGAACTTTTACATGCAAGGAGGGGAGGCTACCTTGCAAGAGTCGCATGGTATGCTTACTCAAGTCGAAAGGAGCTTGCCAACCGAACCCGAACATAGGGATGTTCTAATGGTTAGGAAAGGCAAGCAATTCAGAAAAAGGGGGCACCTCTAAAGAAGAACAAGGGCAAGGTTGTTGCCACCGA
Organism: Beta corolliflora; assembly: GCA_947648045.1. Lineage (NCBI taxonomy): Eukaryota > Viridiplantae > Streptophyta > Magnoliopsida > Caryophyllales > Amaranthaceae > Beta > Beta corolliflora. The sequence continues at coordinate 218,484 of CANSZD010003845.1, forward strand.
TGATACTTCTAAGCCAAAGGCCACTCCTAAGGCAAAAGTAGCAGCACTACATGAGTGCTTCCACTTCGCCATAAGATTGGCCACTTGGAAGAGGAACGCCCCAAGTATCTCGGAGGATAAGAAGAGTGGTGCTTCAACTTCGGTATTTATGTTATAGAGATTAACTTATCTACTTCTACTTCATGGGTATTTGATACTTGCGTGTGGATCTCACATTATTTGTAATGTGCGAGGCACTAAAAAGAAGTAGATCATTGAGCAAAGGAGAAGTGGACCTCCGCGTGGGCAATGGAGCACGAGTTCTTGCCTTTGGGCGTGGGAGATTGTAGTCTACTTTTACCTTCCGGTTTAGTATTAGAACTTTAAAATTGTTATTATGTTCCAACTATTACCAAGAATATTGTTTCGATTCCGGTTTTGGATTCGGAAGGTTTTTCATTTCAAATTAAGAATAATTGTTGTTCTGCTTATTTGAATGATTTATTCTATGTCTCAGCTAAGTTATCAAATGGTTTATATGTGCTAGACTTAGACACCCACATCTATAACATAGACAGCAAGAAACCTAAAACAAATGATTCAAACCCGACATACCTATGGCATTGTCGATTAGGCCACATAAGTTCAAAGTGTATTGAGAAGCTTTATAAAGATGGAATTCTCAAATCATTTGATTTCGAATCATTTGATACTTGTGAGTTTTGCTTAATGGGAAAAATGACAAAATCACCTTTCACAGGTTCAAGTGAAAGGGCCAATGACCTTTTAGCCCTCATACATACAGATGTGTGCGGACCCATGAGTACGTTGGCTAGGAGAGGGTACAGTTACTTCATTACTTTTACCGATGATGTGAGCAGATTTGGATTTGTTTACCTCATGCGGCATAAGTCGGAATCCTTTGAAAAATTTAAGGAATTCCAGAATGAAGTACAAAACCAACTTGGGAAGAAAATTAAGGCATTACGATCCGATCGTGGTGGTGAATATTTATCTCAAGAATTTGGTGATCATTTAAAGGATTGTGGAATTCTTTCACAATGGACTCCACCAGGAACACCACAGTTAAATGGCGTTTCTGAAAGAAGGAATCGAACTCTACTTGATATGGTTCGATCCATGATGAGTCTTGCTGATCTTCCTATTTCATTCTAGGGATTTGCGCTTGAAACAGCGGCATTCACACTTAACAGAGCACCATCAAAAGCAGTGGAAAAGACACCATATGAAATGTGGACTGGAAACGTTCCAAAATTGTCTTTTCTAAGGATATGGGGTTGTGAAGCCTATGTAAAACGTTTACTTTCTGATAAGCTTTCACCCAAATCCGATAAATGTCTCTTTGTGGGTTACCCAAAAGAGACTAAGGGATACTACTTCTACAACCAAAACGAAAACAAAGTGTTTGTTGCTCGTAATGGTGTCTTTTCGGAAAAGGAGTTTATTTCCGGGAAAAACAAGTGGGAGAAATGTATATCTCGAAGAAATTCGAGATGAGCAACAAATGGATGAGGTTAACACCTCATCAGAGGCGGCCCGGCATGAAAATGCTCAGGAGGCGGTGCATTCAATTCAAGTACCTCCTACCGTCCCACTTGGAGATACTCCGTGCGAAGTCACTCAGCCTAATGAGGTAGAAACTTCTTCTGTTGTTCCCAAACGTAGGTCTAGTAGGACCATCATTCCGTCAAAGAGATATATTGATTTCCTTTTGACTGAAGAACCTACTAGCTACAAAGATGCTTTGGAGAGTCAAGACTCCGAAAGATGGCTTGAGGCCATGAAATCTGAAATGGATTCCATGTCTGAAAATCAAGTATGGGACTTGGTTGATTTGCCTGATGGGGTAAAACCCATTGGATGCAAATGGATTTTCAAGTTGAAAAGCAGTGACAAGGATGGAAACATTAGTGTTTTCAAAGTAAGGTTGGTGGCGAAAGGTTTCAAACAAATTCATGGTATTGACTATGATGAAACCTTCTCACCGGTAGCCATCTTGAAGTCCATTAGGATAATCCTTGCGATTCTGCGCCTTTCATGACTATGAAATATGGCGAGATGGATGTCAAAATCGCTTTCTTGAATGGGTTCTTGAAAGAGGATGTGTACATGACACAACCTCAAGGTTTTGAAGATCTAGAAAATCCAGGGAGGGTATGCAAGCTTAAGAAGTCCATTTATGGACTAAAGCAAGCATCAAGGAGTTGGAACCTCAGATTTGATGAGGCAGTCAAGAAATTTGGCTTTCTCATAAATGAAGAGGAATCTTGTGTATACAAGAAGTTAAGTGGGAGTAGTATTACTTTTCTGGTCTTGTATGTGGATGACATACTTCTCATAGGAAATGATAAGACCATGCTTGAGTCGATCAAGGAATGGCTTAAAAATTGCTTCTCTATGAAAGACCTAGGAGAGGCGGAGTACATATTGGGAATAAAGATCTATAGAGATAGATCGAAAAGGCTAATTGGGCTCGGTCGAGAAACTTATATTGATAAGGTTCTTGCAAGGTTCAAGCTGGAAAACTCCAAAAGAGGTTTTATTCCCTTGCAACATGGCATTGCACTTGGCAAGACTCAGTGTCCTTCGAGTCCTGAGGTCAAGCGTATGAGTAATGTTCCCTATGCTTCTGCTGTAGGATCCATTATGTATGCCATGATATGCACTCGACCAGGATGTTGCATATGCTTTGAGTATATGCAGCAGATACCGATCAAATCCGGGAGATGCGCCTTGGATTGCGGCAAAAAAACATCCTTAAGTACTTGCGAAGGACTAAGGATAAATTTTTGGTTTATGGTGGAGATGATGAGTTGATTGTTACTGGATACACCGATGCAAGCTTCCGAGTGACAAAGATGATTTCCGATCGCAATCTGGTTTCATATTTTGTCTCAATGGAGGAGGCCGTGAGGTGGAAGAGCTCTAAGCGAGTACCATCGCGGATTCTACAACAGAGGCTGAGTATATTGCGAGAAATGATGCAAGAAAGGAAGTTGTTTGGATCAAAAAGTTCATTGGTGAGCTTGGTGTAGTTCCTAGCATTGAGAATGGCATTGAGTTGTATTGTGACAACAATGGTGCCATTGCTCAGTCTAAGGAACCCAGATCGCATCAAAGGTCTAAACATGTGCTCAGGAAATTCCATCTCATTCGAGAAATCGTTGGTAGAGAGGATGTGAAAATAAGCAAGGTTCATACTGAGGATAACGTAGCAGATCCTCTGACTAAACCGCTTGCTCAACCTAAGCATGAGTGTCATACTAGGTCTATGGGGCTTAAGCATATGGGAGAATGGCTTTAGGTTGTTTACTTCATGTTTACAATTGTAAAGACATTGATTATGCTTTGGATGTTTATCAATAAAAATATGTTTCTTATTTAATTGTTTGGTTTAGTATTAAATAAAATGTCCAAATAATTTGTGCTTTCAAATAGGATTATCGAAAACGTTTTGATAATGGAACCTTATAAAGTGAACAGAAATCACAACTTATTTAAAGTCCCTAGTCTAAATCACTAAATTGGACATAAGTGATTTATTTAAAAGACTAGTGTATAATTAATTGATAGCGCAGTTCCATGGGCTATGGAGACATAGAGATGTCTAATTGATTATATGGATGTATAGTTGATACATTGAGACTTGACCTAATTAGATTCTAAAAGTAGAATCGAACTACTATATTTAGTGGATTCCTTAGACATGAGTATGTCTTAATAACCACAACATAATTAGTTTAACTTTGACACTGTTAAACGCCGCGCCGTAAAAGGAGGTTATAAAGGCAGTGATCAGGTGGGCTAAGAATTGAGTGGGAGTTATGGTCATACAAGAGTGGATAAGTCCTCCTATTAAATAGGAATGGTGTCTGGGCCTCTTGATGAGCGAGAACTGGAAAATTGCATGGCCATGCGGAATAGGATTAAAGAGTTAATCCTTATTTGAGCAGTTCGAACTCAAAGATCAAGGAACATAAATTTGAGAATAACATGGTGTTATCAAATTTGGCATTAAGTGACTTAAGGAATTTAGCATTGCGCTCTTGTTTTCGGACAAGTGGGAGATTTAAGGAATATGTCCTTAGACATCCCGGCAATTACTAAATATAAAAGGAATTATTATAGAGATAATTAATTACGTTAGTTTAGTAATCACATTTACTTGCTAGAGAATAAATGTTGGTTAGTAGAACAATATTGATTGTACCTACAACTAAGTTAACCTAATCCTATGAGGTCACACATTGAAGTAACTAATTGAAGTAAGGAAACCGGCCAATAGGAGAAAGTAGGGTTAGGTTAGGTCTCTCTCTTATTTTATTCTCCTACTATTATAAAAGGTTATAATAGCAGAGAGAAAAAGAACGTTCATTTTACAGTAACATTCAAACTAAAAAGAGAGAGAAAAAACCCTATTATTTCCCTTTGGAAAATCCGGTCATCCTCCCTAAAAAGCAAGAGAGTGAAATCTGTTCATCCTCTTCCGTTCTAGCAAACGTGGGAATTCAATTGGTGCTCGTGGACTAAGTAGAGGGACATCAATTGCTGTTCTTTGATCTCTAGCACTTGCAATCCGGTGGAAAACACGCTACAAAGGTTGTACATTCTTTTCCTTATAATATGATTCATATTTATGTTATGCATGAGATCTTGTGATAGATGTTAGGAAATTTGTTTCCTGAAATTCCGCTATATGCATCTATATGTTCCTACAGATTTTTGTGTTGAGTATGTGTTGAAGATGATCAATGCGGAGGTATGTGTCGTGGGTGATTGCGGTAAGGCGATAACTTGCGAGAAGCATGGAAGACACGAAGCATGAATGAACGAGCAATGACATAGCACAACCATTTACCCGCGGGATTCGTAGATGCGACCGCAGCCTTGGTGAGTCGTGGAGCTTAGCTTGCTTTGCCCGCCCCGCGAGGTATTCCCGCACCCGCATGATCCTTCGACAGACCGCATCACGTCCAGGGCGACGTCCAGCCCGCGCCCACGGGATTGTGCGCCCAAACGTGGGCCTTTTGTCGCAGCACTTGAGCGTTTTGTGGAGCTGAGGTTATTTAGTTTCCTAGTTTGATTAGGTTCCCAAATAATTGTTGCCCTAATATAAATATGTTTGAGGTCGTTATTGTTTTACTCCAAGCATAAGAGAGAGTTTATTCTTAAATCTAGAGAGACTAAAGAACCTAGAGAAAGGTTAAAGAGTCTAGAGTGATTAGAGAATTCTCCTTGTATCATCATCTCATATTCATAGTCTTAGTGTAGTGTTCGTGGTTTTCTCTCTATTTAAGGTTTTCCACATTAAATCTTCTTATTTGTCTTTATTGCTTTAGTTTCTTAATTCCTCAGTATATTATACTTCGATTACTTAATTTGTTAGCGCCTATGTTACTTATTCCTAACAAGTGATATCAAGAGCTAGGTTTAATCGTTGTGCGGCTAGATCGTGTTGAATATGTAAATGGATGACGGGAAGGTGAGGATCCATAAATTTGATGGTACGAATTTCGGTTTATGGAAGATGCATATTGAGGATTATATGTATAAGAAATACCTATACCAACCTCTGTCGGAAAAGAAGCTTGTTGCAATAAAAGATGAAGATTGAGTAATGTTGGATCGGAAAGCACTAGGTCTGGTTCGATTGACATTGGCAAAGAGTGTTGTTTTTAATGTCAAGGACATGAAAACAACGGCGGGGTTGATCAAGACTCTTTCAGACATGTATGAGAAGCCTTCTGCTGTGGATAAGGTATATATGATGCGTCGTTTGTTTGAACTTGAGATGATTGATGGTGAATTTGCTGCTGAATTTATTAATGAATTTAGTAAAATTAATAGTCAATTGGGCTATGTGAAAATTACCTTTGATAATGAGGTAAAAGCTTTGATTTTGTTGTCCTCTTTACCAAAAGAGTGGGAGACTGTTGTTGCTACTAATAGTAATTCCGCAGGGGAGGAAGGACTAAAGTTGGATGATGTTGTTGAATTTGGTGTTGAGTGAGAGTAATCGACGTAAGGATTCTGGGGAGTCATTCGGTGGAGCATATGGCGCCGAGGGTAGACGGGGGAGACAACATGGGAGATCTAAGCAGGGAAAGTCCAGGGGAAAGAGCGGTGGAAGAGTCGGTTAGGCAGAAGCGGAGTGTTGGGGATATGGTGAGAAATGTCACTATAGGAGACAATGTCAGGATTCCAAAGACAATGATAAGGGGAGGAAAAAAGAAGAAAGATGATCAAAATAGTGATGAAGAGAGTGATGCTTCGACGAACTCCGTAACGGAGTATGTTTCTGATGCTTTGGTGGTAAGCAGTTAGAGAGTGTAACACCCCAATAATTCTCTCTTTTCTAAAACACCTTTTTAATATAAAACATAGAGAATTACTAAAGTATTATCGCCCGTGTGAAAACGTATCGGCTTATTCAGAATTTTACAGCGGAAAACAATAATAATAAACTTTATAAATAAACTTAGTCAACAATAAAGTCAACTCCAAAACCAACCAACAACCAAAGTCAACCTTGAAACCAAATTAAACCAACTATACAATGTATAACTCAAAAGTACAGAAAAAAACTACACAAGCTCTCCACAATCCCGATCCCAATGATGCACCATCTTCGAACCTGTTAGATGGACTATGCACTATTGATCCCTAGAGACTACTCGCCAAAATGGGTCATCACATGATCAATAAGGCAAAGCCATGATCAACATACACAACAAAAGCACGTAATCAGCAAAGCTGAGTACTACATACTACACAAGTATATAACCCTAACATGATACTAATAAATAATAGGCAAGAATAAATAATGACATAATAACTTGCAGACAACTTTTACTGAACTAAACTTAAACAACATTATTATTACTTTAATTGGAATAGACAATGGACCGAGTTGTCTCATCTAAAACAGCCTTCCCCTAGGAAGACGAAATACGGGCACGACTCCGTATTCCAAATTGACCTACGATATCGAGGAACCTTTTAATAAAATAGGAACGGTGATCAACCCGAAACCCAGAAAAAGCCATGGGCTACCACCATGTACTCCAACTCCTAATTGTACATACTTCAAACGTGCACCAGTCCAAAGTTATTGCTATCTAGTTTCACTTTACATGAATTACCAGTTATTACTTGTTATGACTCACAAGCAATACAAATAATCAAATCATCAAACAACCACAATTCTCTTTCTATCTTAGGATTAAATAAGTGATCACACAACTTACAATCCAAGATTACTTTCAACTTTAATCCAACTTTCTTATTTGTTGAACCTAGCCAACAACCAATTACCTTTCATAGGTAAAAAATATCAACTTACCAAATAAGGCCCACGGTCCTTATAAAGCAGTGAAATACAAAAAGGGAACAATGATCAAATATGATCCAATGCTAATAAATATATTAATTCCCCCATGTGAATTAATAACAATAAAGTTCCCAACCAACATGCTTGCATCAATCTTCCATACAAACATGATATATAAATCTCAGAATAAAATTTCATAATCCACATGTTTACACCACAGCATAAAACATGCAAAATCCAACATAATAAATATCACATATGAACTCAACATAGTTCCTATACATGATACTACATAATTTCCTTCCTTAAATCATGATACTATCTCAATCAACACATAGGTATGTACGTACCTCGTGTAGACAAACTGGAATGCCACTTTAACCAACTTAAAAGTCGCTTATAGAGAATTCTCCGTCTAAAATAACCAATATAAATTTCTAATCAATACTCAAATAATATCCAGCAACTTTAAAATACTTTAAAACTCCCTTACAAATATTTAAAAGTTGTTTCCATCAATAAAACTTCAATTACTTATACTTCCTAGCATAGTACTACTATACTAGTCATTTAAAATCCCTAAAACTCCTTTAATAACATCCTTTTTAAAATTTCAGCAGCACACAATTTAGTAAAACTCTCTTTTAACATACTTAAATATGATTAAATTCATAATTTAAATCAATTTCATAGTTTATAACATGCTACTATGATTTTCCCATCTCTTAAACCCTAAAAATCCATGCTTTGATATATTAAAACTCAATCTAAATATAATAATCAAATCTGAAATTTTATTCTTTCAATACATAATTTATATAATCATAGATTCACCATTAAAACAGTAAATTAAAGCCTCTAATCATAATTAGTACTAAAATAAAACATAAAAACATAATCTTTAATCAAAATTTGAGGAGGATGAAAAGAAACAAACCAAAGCAAGAAGAGGAGGGAAGAAAGAACGCCGGCCAGGCAGGCGGCAGACAGCGGTGGTTGCCAGCGAGATGCGGCGGTGGCCGGAGCTGGTGGTTGCCGGAAGTATGAACCGAAGGAAGAGGAGGGAGGAAGAAAAGAAAAGAAAGTAAAGAGTGTGGGAGCCGAAAACTTTGGAGGAAAGAGGAGAGAGAAATAATGTGTGGGTAAAATATTTGGGGTTTATGGGTATTTATAGTTTCCCCTTTTGTGGGCTTAGGAAAAAGTAATTGGGCTTCAAATAGAGTTTGGTGATGAATAGGATTGATGATTGAACTCCTAACATCACTAGGATTAGTATTTGGGTTCCTCAAGCCCATTTAAACTCTTTTACAAATCCATTAAGTGTTTCAAACAATTTCAAGTACTTTCAAAGCATGACTTTAATAAACATTTGAATAAATTATTAAAACAATTCCTTTGACTTTCAAATAGTCAACCTTTGAAGAAATAAATCATTAAAATGCTAAATTATATTAAAATATAAATAACTATATATTAAGATATATTTATAAAATCCATAAAAATACGGGGGATTACAATCTACCCCTCTTAAAAGAAGTTTCATCCCGAAACTTGACACGAAAACTCACACCTTTTCAAAAGTTTTTCAACTCAACTCCTATTGGAGAAATACTTGTGCCACTCATGTGCACTCTTTTGCCAACTTAAAACACTTGTGTTACTAATGAACACCCTTTTCTTATGCGGAGAATCTATTTATTTTGCACAAAACATGTGCAAATCGCCTAAATAAGCATAAAATGCATAAAAATACCATAAAAATAGGTAAAAAGCGCGAAATTCTATCGCATTCTACTCCCCTTAAAGAAAACGAGTTACACCATCGTAACTCACCTCAAGGAATAAATCTGGATACTTCTTCTCCATTTTAGCTTCAGCTTCCCACGTTGCCTCTTCAGACTCATGGTTCGACCAAAGCACTTTCACGATATTGACATCCTTATTGCGTGTACTACGCACCTTCTTATCAAGAATTTTCACAGGTCTTTCCTCATATGTGAGGCTACTATCAATCTGGATCCTCTCAGGCTCCAAGACATGACGCTCATCAGGGATGTAACGCTTGAGTTGGGAAATATGAAATACGTCATGCATCTTCTCGAACTCCATTGGCAAAGCCAACCTATAATCTACCTTCCCAATTCTTTGTAGAATCTCATATGGACCTACATATTTGGCACTCAATTTGCCCTTTTTTCCAAATCTCATCACACCCTTAGTTGGTGATACTTTCAAAAACACTTTATCACCCACTTCGAACTCATCTTCCCTTCGCTTCAAATCGGCATAACTCTTTTGCCTATCTTGAGCAAGCTTGAATTCTAGCCTGATTCTTGATGTCTCCTCAATGAACTCTGTCCCCAATACTATGCTCTCACTAAAATCATTCCAAGCAAATGGGACTTCTACACTTTCTTCCATATAATGCCTCAAAAGGTGCCATCTTAATACTCGCATGATAACTATTGTTGTATGAAAACTCAATCAAATCTAATTGGTCTTCCCAACTACCCTGAAAATAAATAGCACAGGCTCTCAACATATCTTCCATAGTTTGGTTAGTCCTCTCAGTCTGACCATCGGTCGCAGGGTGAAAGGCAGTACTCATTTTCAATGTTGTCCCAAGATTTAACTGGACCTTTTGCCAAAATTTCGAAAGAAATCTCGAATCACGATCTGAAATAATATCGGTTGGAACCCCATGCAATCTCACTACGTGCTTAACATACGTCTTCGCAAGTTGCTTCTTCTTCCATGTCTCCTTGATTGGAATGAAAACGGCCGACTTCGTCAGACGGTCCACGATAACCCAAATGGTATCATTGTCATTCCTCGTTCTAGGCAAAGCAGTCACAAAATCCATTGAAATGGAATCCCACTTCCATCCAGTAACCTCTAAGGATTGAACTTTCCCCATGGGTCTCTTATGATCTATCTTGACTTTCTGACAGGTAAAACACTTAGACACGAACTCGACAACCTCACGCTTCATGTTTGGCGACCAATAGATCTGCTTAAGGTCCTTATACAGCTTGTCACCCCCAGGGTGCACAGAATACGGTGTATTATGGTCCTCATCCATAAGACGTCTCTTTAGCTCATCACATTTTTGTGGTACACACCACCTCCCCTTGAACCTCAGACTACCATCATCATGAATCTTGAAATCGACTTCCTTTCCTTGGCCTATCTATTCTTTAACCTTCTCGAGGTGCTCATCCCCAACTTGACCCTCTTGATCTCGTCGAAAATTGACAACCCCAATGACAAAGCACTCAATCTTGCCTCAATCTCCCCAGGATTTAAGATTTCTAGGCTAAGTCTTTGCATATCTCGACACAACTCCTCAGGAACTATCAAGGCATTCATGCTATGACTCGACTTCCTACTCAACGCATCTGCAACCACGTTTGCTTTCCCCTCATGATATTGGATATCTAAGTCATAATCCTTTATCAATTCTAACCATCTTCTCTGCCTCATATTGAGGCCTTTCTGGGTGAAAATATACTTCAAACTTTTATGGTCGGTAAAGATCTTACAGGTTACCCCATACAGGTAGTTTCTCCAAATCTTCAAGGCGAACACAATAGCAGCTAACTCTAGATCATGGGTAGAGTAATTAGCCTCATAAGGTTTCAACTGACGCGACGCATACGCGATCACCTTCCCATTCTGCTGTAACACACGTCCCAAACCATTCTTTGAAGCATCACTATACACCTCAAATCCCTCATTCCCATCAGGCAGGGTCAAAACAGGTGCGGAGGTCAAACGTTCTTTTAAAATTTGAAAAGCTTCCTCACACTTCTCACTCCACTCGAATTTTGACTCCTTTTTCATCAAGTTGGTCATGGGTCTCGCTATCTTTGAGAAATCTCTCACAAATCTTCTGTAATAACCAGCTAGACCTAGGAAATTTCGAATATCAGACACATTCCTCGGAGTTGGCCACTCACTCACAGCTTGAATCTTAACAGGATCTACAGAGACTCCTTCCTTAGACACATAGTGACCCAAAAATGCTACCTTCTCCAAACGAAACTCACACTTAGAGAATTTGGCATACAATTGATTCTTCCTAAGCGTCTCCAATATAATCCTCAAGTGCTCATCATGCTCTTTTTCATTCTTCGAATAGATCAGGATATCATCAATGAATACAACCACGAACTTATCTAGGAACTCATGGAAAATTTTATTCATCAAGTCCATAAATATGGCAGGTGCATTGGTTAACCTAAAAGGCATTACAGTTACTCATAGTGACCATAACGAGTCCTAAATGCAGTCTTAGGTATATCCTTATCAGCTACTCTCAACTGGTGATACCCCGAACGCAAATCAATCTTCGAGAACACGCTCGCTCCATTCAATTGATCGAATAGGTCATCTATCCTAGGCAAAGGATACTTGTTCTTGATGGTTACGTTATTCAATTCCCTATAATCGATACACAACCTCATACTCCCATCTTTCTTCTTAACAAACAACACAGGAGCTCCCCAAGGTGATCCACTAGGTCTAATATAACCCTTATCGAACAATTCTTGCAACTGCGTCTTCAACTCACTCATCTCCGGAGGTGCCATTCTATAGGGTACTTTAGATATAGGTGCAGTTCCAGGAACTAAGTCTATGGTGAACTCAACAGCTCTAACAGGCGGCATACCCGAAATCTCACTCGGAAACACATCCATAAACCCATTCACAATTGGAACATCCTCAATATTTACCTCAGCTTCTTTACTCACATCTTGCATACTACAGAAATATAACTCACACCCCTTCTTCATTAACTTCTTTACTTGCATTGCGGAAATAACCCCAAAGTTCTTGAATTTTCCAAAACGTCTATACGAGGTCAACTTACCCAAAGGGTTTCTTAAAACTACTTTATGAACTTCACAGTCTATCTTGGCCTTGTATAAACTTAGCCAATCCATCCCTGCATTACATCTAGGTCTCCCATTAAACTCTATCAAATCGAAGGAAAGACACAGTCTCCTATCTTCAAAGGTAAATTTCTGAACAACTTGGTACACCTTATGGTCTCACCAGTAGGTATACTAACAGGCACATCAATCACCTCAAAATCTACTAACCCCAGACTTTTAATAACAGACGACGAAACAAAAGAATAAGTTGCCCCCGAATCAAATAATGCTTTAACTAGCACGGAGTTTATAGAAAAAGTACCAGACACTACGTCGGCAGATCGTTCAGCTTCATTGCGACTCATCACGAACAGTTTGCCCGGAGCCTTGTTCTGGTTGCTCTCACTAGCAGGCTTGTTGTAGCTCCCCTGATTGTTCTGTGCCCCTACCGGCTCCGAACCCTGATTTCCTGACTGGTTAAATCCAAACCTCGCTTGGTTACTACCCCCATTGCCATTTTGCTCTTTCTTTTGCTTAGCAAAGCACTCATACTCCCTATGGCCCTTCTTCTGGCAGTAGTTACAGATCACCAATTCTCCCTTGCAGTCTTTACCTGGATGGTTATTACTGCACTTCTTACAGTGGTACACTCTCTCAGATTGACCCTTATTGTTGTAGCTCTGATTATTCCTCCCTTGGAAATTCCCATTCCCATTTCTACTCTTCTTGAAGTTACTTTGATTTCCCCCAGCATTGAAATCCTTCCTTTTCTCACCCACTACAACATTTTTCTTATCACGCCTCGACTGAAGACCATAAATGTGGGTGGCTCTTCCATAAACAATATCTAGGGATGAAAAAGTTTCACCACCCAACCCCAAATTGGATTTCATCGGTCAAACCTTGCTCAAACCTCTGAGCCTTTAACTCCTCAGTGGCTACTACCTCAGGTGCAAACCTCGACAGTGCTATGAATTTGTTATAGTACTCTGAAATGGTCATAGTCCCCATCCTCAGGTTAATAAACTCCTGGGCTTTCTGCTTCCTCATAAAGAAAAGGTAAAACTTTCCTCTCAAGGCAGTAACAAAAGAATCCCAATTGAATCCCTCAGCAGCACTCAGTCTAGTTCCACTTTCTCTCCACCATAAATCAGCCTCATCCTTTAGGTACAGCACAGCCTGACCTACTCTCATACTCTCAGGACAGTTCACAGCCCAAAGATTTTCTCAAACTCTCTAATCCAGTTCTCCAGAAAGGTAGGATCAGCTTGCCCCTTAAAATATGGTGGTTTAACTTTGGCTAGCCTCTCAAACATGTCCCCATCAGAATCAGGACGCTCAGTTCTATCTTGAGTCAGTTTCTCCGCCAAAAGGCGAATAGCAGCAGCTAAATCGTTATTGTTGTTTGCCATTTTAGTGCGTGACCTGAAATTAACGTACTCTACTTTAGGTTCGATACATAATTACATGCCATTCTCGACGAAGGCAACATTTGATTTGACCATAAAGATCGCATCAACAAACAATTTCTCAAACAGTTCCGAGTACAAATGTTCTCTAGTAACCACATAATCATCCATGAAGAAAATATTCACATCAGAATACATAAGTAGAACAAACAAGAATTTAATCACATAATAAAAATTTAAATAATAAAAGATTCCCAACACGTGCCCAGAATAAATTCTTGCTCACTCATATAAATAAATAATTAACTTTTATTCCTCCAAAAGGGTATTATTAAATAATTGCTACTATAACATTATATTTTCCTAAAACAATGGTACTATAAAACAGTTCTAATCACTGTTGGCCAACTATCCAACATTATTATATTATTATACTATATTGTTTTCTCTAATCGTAAATATAAATAGTAACCTAAGTATCACATTATCATTCTTGTCCTTAGATTCCTTGTATCGTTCAGGCACCAAGATCTCATCTTCAAACTCATATATGTCCTCATCATAATATTCGACGTATCTCCTTTGTCTTTTAGATCTCCTTGTAGGTTGAGGCTCTTCATCCTCTGACTCTGAATCAGTTTCATACCTGAAGGATGCATGGTAAATGTCCATCTGGGTCTCGACCCTAGCACGGTCGAACTCCACAATGAGCTCATCATCACTGGCCACCTCTGACCTTAATATTTTACGCATAATCCAATCTAGACTGGTATATAGTTATTATCATCACCTTCATCATCACTTATTACAATAGGATTTTGGTAACTTCCTACTCTGGCAGACATGATTAAGTATCTACAACAAATAAATATATTCAATAATATATTTAGTACTCTCCCTGTACGCAATTCCCAACAATAACAATAAAGAGTTGCCATTAACATCATAGGCACAAGAATGTAACAATTAGCAGGGAAGAAAAAATATAAACAGTTAGCAGGGAAGAAAAATAATTATAAATAGTTAGCAGGGAAGAAAAATAATTATAAATAGTTAGCAGGGAAGAAAAATAATAACATGCTGAACTAACTATTCAATGCAGGCATATAATATTTCTATCCTATATGCCCTTCCTATACTACCCATTCTCACAATACAACAAGTTAAAGGTAATAAAATAATGCAGACACTAATTATAATTTTCAGATAACAAAAATAATAAAAGTATCAAACTAAATAAAAAGAAACTCGCCTATTAGTTCCGAAAAAAAAAAAAATTTGGACATACTAAAAAAAAATTCGAAGCAACATATAATTCGAAAAATGAATTTCGACTTAAAAAAAATTTCGGACAATATAATTAAAAAAAAAAATTCGGACCTTAAAAAAAAAATTTCAAACAATATATTCCTATTCCCAATTTAAGGTAATAACGTTTTTCAAAACGAATAAGTAGGAGCAATTCAAAGAGTTTATTCAAATAACTAGTAAGTTAGTTAGGCGCCTAAAAGTTTTGAAAATAACCTAAAGCTCCCAGATACCACTTTGTAACACCCCAATAATTCTCTCTTTTCTAAAACACCTTTTTAATATAAAACATAGAGAATTACTAAAGTATTATCGCCCGTGTGAAAACGTATCGGCTTATTCAGAATTTTGCAGCGGAAAACAATAATAATAAACTTTATAAATAAACTTAGTCAACAATAAAGTCAACTCCAAAACCAACCAACAACCAAAGTCAACCTCGAAACCAAATTAAACCAACTATACAATGTTTAACACAAAAGTACAGAATAAAACTACACAAGCTCTCCACAATCCCGATCCCAATGATGCACCATCTTCGAACCTGTTAGATGGACTATGCACTATTGATCCCTAGAGATTGCTCACCAAAATGGGTCATCACATGATCAATAAGGCAAAGCCATTATCAACATACATAACAAAAGCACGTAATCAGCAAAGCTGAGTACTGCATACTACACAAGTATATAACCCTAACATGATACTAATAAATAATAGGCAATAATAAATAATGACATAATAACTTGCAGACAACTTTTACTGAACTAAACTTAAACAACATTATTATTACTTTAATTGGAATAGACAATGGACCGAGTTGTCTCATCTAAAACAGCCTTCCCCTAGGAAGACGAAATACGGGCACGACTCCGTATTCCAAATTGACCTACGATATCGAGGAACCTTTTAATAAAATAGGAACGGTGATCAACCCGAAACCCAGAAAAAGCCATGGGCTACGTACCACCATGTACTCCAACTCCTAATTGTCCATACTTCAGACGTGCACCAGTCCAAAGTTATTGCTATCTAGTTTCACTTTACATGAATTACCAGTTATTACTTGTTATGACTCACAAGCAATACAAATAATCAAATCATCAAACAACCACAATTCTCTTTCTATCTTAGGATTAAATAAGTGATCACACAACTTACAATCCAAGATTACTTTCAACTTTAATCCAACTTTCTTATTTGTTGAACCTAGCCAACAACCAATTACCTTTCATAGGTAGAAAATATCAACTTACCAAATAAGGCCCACGGTCCTTATAAAGCAGTGAAATACAAAAAGGGAACAATGATCAAACATGATCCAATGCTAATAAATATATTAACTCCCCCTTGTAAATTAATAACAATAAAGTTCTCAACCAACATGCTTGCATCAATCTTCCATACAAACATGATATATAAATCTCAGAATAAAATTTCATAATCCACATGTTTATACCACAGCATAAAACATGCAAAATCTAACATAATAAATATCACATATGAACTCAACATAGTTCCTATACATGATACTACATAATTTCCTTCCTTAAATCATGATACTATCTCAATCAACACATAGGTATGTACGTACCTCGTGTAGACAAACTAGAATGCCACTTTAACCAACTTAAAAGTCGCTTATAGAGAATTCTCCGCCTAAAATAACCAATATAAATTTCTAATCAATACTCAAATAATTTCCAGCAACTTTAAAATACTTTAAAACTCCCTTACAAATATTTAAAAGTTGTTTCCATCAATAAAACTTCAATTACTTATACTTCCTAGCATAGTACTACAATACTAGTCATTTAAAATTCCTAAAACTCCTTTAATAACATCCTTTTTAAAATTTCAGGAGCACATAATTTAGTAAAACTCTCTTTTAACATACTTAAACATGCTTAAATTCATAATTTAAATCAATTTCATAGTTTATAACATGATACTATGATTTTCCCATCTTTTAAACCCTAAAAATCCATGCTTTGATATATTAAAACTCAATCTAAATATAATAATCAAATCTGAAATTTTATTATTTCAATACTTAATTTATATAATCATAGATTCACCATTAAAACAGTAAATTAAAGCCTCTAATCATAATTAGTACTAAAAGAAAACATAAAAACATAATCTTTAATCAAAACTTGAGGAGGAAGAAAAGAAACAAACCAAAGCAAGAAGATGAGGGAAGAAAGAACGCCGGCCAGGCAGGCGGCAGACAGCGGCAGCAGCGGTGGTTGCCGGCGAGATGCGGCGGTGGCCGGAGCTGGTGGTTGCCGGAAGTATGAACCGAAGGAAGAGGAGGAAGGAAGAAAAGAAAAGAAAGAAAAAAGTGTGGGAGCCGAAAACTTTGGAGGAAAGAGGAGAGAGAAATAATGTGTGGGTAAAATATTTGGGGTTTATGGGTATTTATAGTTTCCCCTTTTGTGGGCTTAGGATAAAGTAATTGGGCTTCAAATAGAGTTTGGTGATGAATAAGATTGATGATTGAACTCCTAACATCACTAGGATTAGTAGTTGGGTTCCTCAAGCCCATTTAAACTCTTTTACAAATCCATTAAGTGTTTCAAACAATTTCAAGTACTTTCAAAGCATGACTTTAATAAACATTTGACTTGAATAAATTATTAAAACAATTCCTTTGACTTTCAAATAGTCAACCTTTGAAGAAATAAATCATTAAAATGCTAAAATATATTAAAATATAAATAACTATATATTAAAATATATTTATAAAATCCATAAAAATACGGGGGATTACAGAGAGCTCAACTGGTTCATGGATCATGGATCCGGGTTCTTCATTTCATTCTTTTCCCTGCAAGGATTTGTTTCAAAATATGAAATTTGAAAAATTCGGGGAAAGTGTACATTGCGGATGTGAGACCATTAAAGGTTGAAGGCAAGGGAGATGTGAACGTCCGGCCAAGACGTTACGTTTGGGCCATGGGTGGAACGTCTTTGGCTAGACGTTCCACCCGTCGCCCTAAAAAAATTCAGGGTTGGTGGTGGCAAGTGGTGGCGGTGGGACCGGAGTAGGTGGCGGTGGGGATGGAGGTGGTGGCAATCGGGGTGGTGGTGGCCGGCAGGAGGTGGTGGTATGGGAAAAGAAGATAAAAAAAAAGGATAAAGTTGGAAATGTTTGGTGGGCGCGGGGCGATTTTAAGAAATTTGAGGGCGATGTTTAATATTCCAGTTTTTGAGGTATGTAGAAAATTTGAAAATGACAATATACATCTATAATAGGAGAAATGATAAACATCTGTCAGATAGATGCAAACATCTATCAGATAGATGTTTGCAAACATCTATCAGGCAATAAAAAATAATAAAAGGCTGAAAAGGTAGTGATGTGGGTCACAGGAAATAGAAGAGGAATAAAACACTATTTATATTTCATGAACACTATTTGTTAGTTGCATTTAACACTATTTTTTAGTTACGAACACTAGTTGTAATAAGCATTGAACACTATTTTTTTAAGCATCGAATTTTTTAGACTACTTTTTTTGTTTGGACCGACACTTTGCAATTTTCGAGATAACTTTTTTTGTTTGACCGACAACCGTTTTTCCATATATATTGGCGGTTTTCTCGATAGATGTTTGTAAACATCTATCGGATAGATGTTTATCATTTCTCTCTATAATAGACTGTAAAAGTAAAATTGTAATGCGACCATTCAAGTACATAGGTCATAACTCAAGTTGATTAACTTTCAAAGAAAATCCTTTAGCATTGAGTTTGAGTAGCCTCAGCCCCTCAAGTACCCTTTTGTCTCATTTATCCGGTATCATGAAATTTTTACCTGTTGATCCATCATATCTATTAGTCGTGACAATACTTTTCCCTTGTCTCAAAATCTTTATCACTCCGTTTAAATCATTGAGTTTGTTTTACACATACTTTACTGGATTTAAGATAAGAACAAGGCAATTTAATGAGGTCCTATATCTCGTACCAATAAGTTTGGTAATCCACCTGACCACGGGCTATAGCCAAAGTTGAGCTCCCAATAATCCTCCCGGCTGGGGTCTCCAATTGGCCCACTGAGGTCCACATTTTGACATATCTCATTAACTCTTCTAGAATTGCAATAGCTTGTATAAAGTTAAATGTTAAATTTTTGAAAATTTTCAAATACAAATACATAAGCTAAATTTAACTTTAACTATAGGTTAAAAGGGGTTAACCTTTTGCTGATTGCTTGATAGTGTAGAGTTTAACTTTGTATAAATGGTTTTACTTTACAATATATAGTGCATACTTGGTCAGTTAGTTAATTTGGGATGTTAGCTTATGCTTTGGTTGTAATATGTATTTGATCCTTAAACTAATGAAAAAGCTCTTCAAATTATCAAAAAAAATAGGAACGGAGGTAGTATAGTGCATTTGCTCATACTTGTTATCATATTATACACGTCAAACATGCAAATTTGTATGAAAAAATTGAATAATATCTTAAAATTTATGATCTTCACAGGTCCTCTAACTGTAAGGATTTATTTATTTATTTTCCTAGCCCTTTTTCCATTTTTTCTAATAAACTTTTTTCTACGGTGGAGAATGTAAATCCTTCTAGTTGAATTAAGCTTCATTTATGGGCTTCTAGCCATTGTACCTAGTTGAATCCGTTTAATGTTGATGTATATACAAACTTAAGAACATGAATTATTATTATTATTATTATTATTATTATTATTATTATTATTATTATTATTATTATTATTATTATTATTACTACTACTACTACTAATTCAATTCAGTTTAGTTTAGTCCCGTTTAGTTTAGTTCACATCAGTTTAGCTTAAAACAACATGGCCTAACTGTTTGAATGTTAATTGATATGAATGGTTGAACAATAGATAATCATTGTCTTATAGACTTATAGTAGTAGACGCAAAGGCTGAAAAAGAAAACAAGAGAAACTTTGTTGGGTTCTTGGGGAGGGTGGAATTACGGACTGCATCACTACAAATCTACATTACCCTTTTAGAAAAGGATTTTTTGATGGGAATAATCCCACCTTTGAGCGATCCTCCCAAAACAGTCTCACCTTTCATAAATTTGGGAATAATCCCACCTTTGTGGGACATTTGTAAAAAATGGCCTTTTCGGTCGCACACTTCTAAAGTGATGGCCCACCTTTTATGTTTTATTTTTTAAAAAAAACCCTCCCACCACTACAGTCCTCACCCCACCCCCACCCTCCCACCCCCACCACCCCACCCTCGCATCCCACACCTTGCGGCCCCCCCCCACCAGCCCATTACCCCCACCGGTCCCCCCCCCTCCCTCGCAAACCCCCTCCCCCGTAAACTCCCTCCCCGCAAACCCTCTCCCACCCCCACTCCACAGTAAACCCCCACCCCACCCTCCACGGGAAGGCGCCCACCGCCCACCCCAATCTTCGTCTTTGGCCACCACCACCCCTCTCTCCCCATCGCCCCTCCCTTTTGAATTACCGGAGTAGCGAGAAAGAGAAAGAAAGGAGAAAGAGGAAGAAGAAGAAGGGTGGGCGTTCGCGGAAAGCGCCGCCGGGGGGGTTAGCCGGGGAAGTGCGCGAGCGGGGGTTCGCGGAAAAGCGCATGAGCGGGGGGTTCGGCGGGAGCGGCGGGGAGGGGTTTGCGAAGGAGGTTTGCGGGGGGGAGTTTGCGGGGGAGGTGGGTTTGCGAGGGGGGGTTTGCGGGGTTGGGGGGTTTGCCGAAGGGGGTGGGGACCCGGGTGGGGTGGGGGATGCTAGGGGTGGGGTGGGGGCGGGGTGGCGGGGGGATGGGGGCGGGGGTGGGGGGCCCGGGGTTTTGTGGGGGTGAGGGGGGGGGTAGGAGTGGGGGTGGGAACCGCAGGGGTGTGGTGGCTAGGTGGTGGTAATTGTGGTGGAGAAGAAGTAAAGGAGGGAGAAAGAGAAAACCTGCATTTGCGGGTTACCAACAAGTAGAGGTCCATTTGAACGGATACATCCCAAGGTGGGATTATTCCCAAATTTATGAAAGGTGGAGCGTTTTTGGGAGGATCATTTCAAAGGTGGGATTATTCCCATCAAAAATCCTTTAGAAAAAGATGTTTGCCATTTGCCATGCACGTGACACACATGCAATAAATGAGATTTTGAACATATTGCTATATAATCTCACTCTATCTTCCATTTTGTTCTATTACATTTTCATTGTTATTTCTCACTCTCAATTTATGCTATATCATTTGTGTCTCTCATTATTTTTATCTTTCATTCACATGATTAACATAAAGTGCATTGCTAAGAAGTTGAAAAATAATAGTATATATATATATGATTGGGTTCTAGTGAGAACTCTCTCACGGTTCTCACCTTAAGAGGGTTCTCACTGAAACTCATCCATATATATATATAAACGACATTATTTGTCATGTCATGATGTCTCTCATTTAATCGATCTCATCCATGCCCTGATGCCAGCATGACCATACACTAAAAATAATAAATTTTATCGCTACACATCGCAAATCCAATGACCTCGAATTTGATCATTAGTGAATTATCTATTGATCCAATCTAATTTTACAAAAATCTCAAAAGATGTTATACTAATAAGATGAATTTTTTCTATAAGGGATTTTGTCATCAATTTTTACGATTTTATTTTTGCAATTTAACTACAGGATCATATGGGCATTAATTGTTGTCCTTGCTCACCTTGATCATTTAATTTAATCATTTTCCTATAGTCTTTCTATTGTTAAAGAGACTATAATTAATTTGCCACCTACGGTTTGCTATAGAATAAGTGATTAACCACCCTAGCAACTAGCAAGTCCCAGTAAGTACCTCCTTTTGTCCTTTTAAGCTCATTAACCATAATTTGCCGCCTATAGTTTGTTAGATAACCACCCTAGTATCGATTCAATGATTGATTAGCGCAAATAATTACCTTTAGCTTATGAAATATATGTCTGATTTGTATATTGTAATTCAATGTGGCAGATAAGTTTTAGTGCTTGTTAGGTTGTGCAGCTCAAGTTAAGAAGTCAAACTTCATCTAAAGCTAAATCCTTCTTTATTTTTCCCTAAGGAAATTGACTTTAGACTGTAGCACAAATTTCAGAATTTCAAAAAAAGTGAAGGGGATTTTGGTAAATTAAATTTAATAAAAAATGATTCTAAATTATCTAGTTGGTTAATGAGTAATTGAATGTAACAAGTACATTGGATATTTTATGAGTATTAGGCTCACAGAGCATAAGTGATAAATTTGATATGACTGAAAATGGGCTTGGGCAACCCAATAAGGAGGAGGAGAGTTCGGTCCACATACAAGCCCAAATAAGGTTCCATACTAAAACCAATTGGCAATAGTAGGAGTAGCTCCTCTAGCTTATATTGTGGTTTTTCTATCCTCTTCTCCCGATGTGGGACAACTCACATGTGCACAACATATATGGGGTTCAACACTAAGAAACAAGAAAAACTTATCCATGCGTTTATTCGGATTATCTACTAAAATTTAGGAACTAGCCAGAAGTCCAATTAACATTTAGGGTCGTCGTGTGGTTCAAGATATGAAATAGAAAGGGAATGAATATAATAAATAGCGGAGAGGAATGGTAACAAAAATGGTTACTTTTATTGAGTGTTTGGTTCAAGCCAAGAAATGAAAATGAATGGTAAGTAGTAACCATTACCAGTTTACCACCAAGTAATGGATTTTGTTATTTGAGGGGGAAGGGAAGGTAACAAATTGGGAGAATCCATTACCATTAAGTAATTTAATGGATTGATGAGATGTTGAACCAAAAGAAGAAAGGGAACCAAATCCGTTTCTTTAGAACCCAAAAATAGTGAACCAAACGACCCCTGAAATTACGACCTTTTAGTATATTTTATCAACTTAAAACCGAGTTCTTTCTGGGAAAAGTATAATGGGTTCATTAGACCTATTTACTATTAATTATACATACTCCTAAATGACATAACATTATAAAGTTAAAGATATGTTTTGTTCATACATTACAGATAATCGGAGATACAAATTCATTGATATTAAAAAAATTATGAGAAACGAATTCATTAATATAGTAAAATATTTATGAGAATCAAGCTAAGTGATCGCAATCTTAATAGTAGAGTAGACATAGAAGCTTCACGATCCGCTAATTATAACTATTAAGCAGCAAAAGATTAAAAGCGTAACCTATCCGATGATAGAGATTTAAGCATGCCTTTGTCAAGAGGAAAGAGACATGTGGGGGTGATGGATTAAAGGCTTAAAAAGAAGCCAAAGAAGGGACCTATCTCATGTGCAAACCTTTGACAAATCCAATTTTATGTAAGTGGGGTGAATGGTGATGGACAAAATGCACAATCAACGAAAACAAATACTACAAGGCTGTAAAGTGTAACAAAAGGTGCTCAAAATTTTCCATCATCTTTTTGTAGGTAATATATATATAATGAGAAAGACTAAATGACAAAATGCTTATTGGAAAAAATAGCGAAAGATATCTAGATAAGTTGTGTTTTGGTTTGGCTATCTTATTTGGCAATAAGCAATTTATTGTTTAGCCATACACATATATTTCCCCATTATATTCTAAAAACCAAATTAGTCGCAACGCATTACTTTTCGGAAATCTTCAAATTAGTTACAAACTTGCACCATTACTTTATTTGATAACGAGTTTATTTGCACACCATATTGCAATTACTCTCATTTGGAAAGGCGTAAGTATAATTTTAGTAAGGAGTAAAAGAAATTTTAAAAATAATTAAAAATAAAGCCAAACTAAAGCATGGAGTAAGTATTTACATGCGTTACAAATATCATCCCACTAACGATCAATCATTCTATCTATCACACTCTCTCTCCTCAATTTTCTTCCAATCAAAACAGTCGTATCCTTGGTTTCATCCCAAACTTCAATTATTGTATATAGACTTTACTCTCTATTGCTAGTAGTATTCCGTGGTCTATACATGAATGTGCCAAATAAGAGCAAATTTGAGGGGTCACAATATTGTCATGTCTTTTTTCATAACTATTATATATGTTTGTAAAGCATGCTAGATTCAAATGTATGTATGGCCTCCCTCCTCTACCTAAGCAAGAGATCGATTTGCGAGAGTTTATGTTTAAAGGTAGAGGTTAATGGGAGAGTTAGCGAGACATTAGGTCTGTTTTTTCCACCTTATTTATTTTCAGTTCTTATAAGAAAAAATATATTCAATTAATTAGTTTAGATAAGCAAAATAATAAAGTTTGACACATGCATTCACAAATAAGTTATGCTATCATAATAATAAGTTTAGATAAGGTCTAATAATTTCAGATAATAACTTGCGATAAGTTTAGATAAGCAAAAACAAATTGAAAAGAACGGATGTTTTTTGTTCAATCTCATTATCATCTACTTATAGCTATATAATGTTACATAAATGGACTAGAATTCATTCCTAAATTTACAAAAAAATAAAAATCTCAAAATAGGAGTGACAATTCTTCCTACCACATAGAATACATTACTCTCACTAGAAGAGACAAAGTTGTCATAATCGTAATAAAAATAATTAAAACAATTAGCACAATCAAATTAATAGCCATAATTTCCTTTTTAGATAGGTAAGGAGAAAGATCCTACTGAATCACCATCTCTTACAGATTTACCAATCAACTTTGACGGTCAAACTCATTGGAAGTGAGGGGTGATAAGGGAAACTTCACTCTAAAGAGCCCATAGTAGAGTCCAATCCCATGACCTTGAACTTAAAGTAACGTGACCAAATCTTTACCATTAGGCTAAGATTTGATTGGTTTAATAACTGCACTAATTTGGGAGTGACCAAACTTGTCCGTTACTGCTTGCTCAACAACATTTAATTTGGAATACATTGCAAATAGGATCAATTTGGCCCCAAAATTATTACGATCATTATAAAAAAAAATTAATATAGTACAACAATCGTTTTCTAACTATTAGACATTGGGTAGATGAGGCCATATCATAGGGATCCCTCTAATCTAATTGTAGCCATGACTTTTCATGAAGGGATGGAAAATTTTCACCCCCAAAAGAGTCCGCGGTATAAAAAATATAAATCCGACATTACGTATATAGCCTTACCAAGTAAATCATGTACTCCTCAAAATCTTGTGCATATTTTATAGTGAACTTACCTTGCCAATTTGATTTCATCTGACGCTTTTTACCAAACTCGTGCTACGTTTCTCTTTATGAATATAAACTTCATTTAGTTGTAAAGCTTTTGGCTAATGCTTTCATCTTATTAAGGATTTGATTGTGAGAAAGGTTCGTATTCAGTTGATCAAAATTATTTTTACTCAATATTTTAACTGAAGATCAAGAAATCGGAGTGTAATTAACTTAAAAGAATTCTCATAACTTTGAAAAAAATGAACAAAAATATATAAAAATTAAAAAAAAATTAGAATAATACATCATGTATCATTGTGTCTACGGTACATGAAGAACATTGTCTCTATTACTCTTATAAAGTCTCATGATTTTAAGTGTGGATATGTAATTGTGCCGATTTTTTCATAAAAGAAGTAATACTGATTAAGGATCTACTTATTTGTTTTCTTTTTGGGTTGAGATCTATTTGATGTTCTTTTATAAAGTCAATTATTGTACACTTATACTAAATAATTTTTAAGGAAAAGGAGATCCATGAAAAAAAAAGTTACAGAATTATTTCTTGGCAAATGTAAAGTGGGGTAGGACGCAAGATGAAAGAGCCAAGTGGGGGATTGCTAAAAGGCAAAAAAAACATGAGTGATAGATGGGAAGCGATAAAGAAAGACATGTAATGAGATGGAAATAAATTGGCAATTTGAAAAGATTGCTCCTTCAATCATGCGCAAAAAATTCACGGGTTTCTCAAGTTCTAACAGATTTTTTACACATATGTGTATGCAGTAGATTATACACTGTTCTGTCATTATGATTGGAGACCAAGAAAATAGCCTTAGAAATTTATAGCAAATAGTACTACGAGTAGTATTAATGTTTTATTATTCTGACTACACAACAGAACATCCCTTTAGTTTGTTGGTTCTCCAAGCTATCAGCCTATCACGACCAAAAAACCGCAAGAAAACGCACTGGTAATTCATCGTACAGGGAATCTTATTTTTGTTATTTATGCAATGAATTTTTGCATGCACGAAAGTTTTTTCATATGCGTACAAGATACAAGTCTAAGACATGTGCGAGCCACTCCCTAAGTAATAAGTACCCAAAGATATTCTTAAGATTGTGTATTATCGTAAATTTGTAGCTTCATGAGGTTGGAACTTGGACGCACTGCCGTAGCCCATAGGGTATGGATAATTGCATAGGGATAAATGCATCTTAAACCTTATCTGATTATTAGGCATATATGTGTTTTTTTTAGACCAATCGGGTTGCTATAAAATTGTGGGAATTAAGATGGGTCGGATTTGAATTTGAATGAGGATGAATTTCTTCGTACCATTCGGACTTGTTGGCAAATATCAAGTTCCCGATCGAGACATAGATGTCATTCACGGCTTATTTGGTAGTCGTTAATAAATGGTGGTAATGAGAATGAATTTTAAGTGTAATGTTATAAGAGATACATCTTTCAAATCTCCAGGTAATTTCAACCCCTAAGTTTGTGTTTTTTTCTCAATGGGGAAGTAATATCACCCCTAAGTTTGTGTTTTTTCTCCAATGGGAAGCAATTTTCATTACCACCTGAGCGTGATATTGGATGAGAATGAAAACTTTAAGAAGAAAAATAGACACTTTATGATAAATTGAAGACTACCATACACTAATGGAAAAAAACCTCAATTGTTCCTGGTCAAAATAGGCCTTCTCGATCCGAAATGGACCGGAGCAGTGAGGGCGGAGGCTGCTAGAAGAAGACAACCGAACCGGGTTTGGGCAGAGAACCAGGACTAGTTAGTGTAGTTAATTGATACTATTTTCTGCCCAAACCGGATCAGTTGAGTAAAGTGTGATATTAAAAACAATATGCACTTTACGAAAAGCACATTTTGGACCGTGCTTTGTACTCGCAACCACTTCCACCGATTTTGTCCCATACAAATTTCCATGAACGGAAGGAAACTCCAAAAAAAATAAAAAATAAAAAGAACAAATTTTGTCCCATACAAATTTCCATGAACATAAGTAATGTGTAATACAATTCACAAATCAACAAAAAAATTAATAAAAACAAAGAACAAAAATGGCAGTAAATTAGCGACGACTGTGAAAGAGGAAAATAGCAGTAAATTAGCAAAAAATCCAAAAAACAACAACATTCAGCATTGATAATATATGATTTTAAATAAAAATCTAATCCTAGATCTAAATGAAAAATGAAATTACAAAATAAATTAAATTACAAGAAAACAAAAATCTAAACAAAAATAACGACGAAATTACAAGAATAAGCGAGGAGAGAAGACACTAGGCGACAACGAGCGACGGCGAGAGAAACCCAGATGAGCAACAACGAGCAGTGAGAGAGAGGCGATAAGCAACCAGTGTGAGACAGTGGCGGATCTAGGATTTGACCCACGTGGGTTCGACGTTGTTCAAAAACAAATACGAGATAAATTGATGAAAATATTCAATATGTTAGTAATTGTACGTGTAGTACTTGTTTAAGCATTGAAAAATATTGATGCACAAAAGGACAATTAAAATCCTAATTTTTTTTGTTTTGGAATAACTTTATATCCAAGTAACTATTTACAAGTGAAAATTGGAAGACACAAAATTCAAAAGTAATGTATCACAGGTAACAATTTGGATTTTAACTAAGCTTAAAAAAGAAAATTTTGATATTAGTAATCCCAACTTTGGGTTATACAAATATAGTTTCATGTTTTAGATGCTTCTCAAAACAACCCAAGTTCTTTTTGTCCTTTTGCCTTCACTAATGCATTTTGAGCATATTGTAGTATATAGGAGAATGAATAGTTCAGATTTCGTTAAGATACCACTTAAACTTGAGAGTTTAATCAAAATAATGCAAAGTTGAGATTATTTTCAAAAAATGGGTGAAAAGGGAATTATTCAGGTAAATATTTCCAAAAATAAAAAATGTGCAAAATGCTCTACAAAACTTAAAACTGATCGAAGACTAAACAAACTTTAAAAGTAGAGCTGTTCGTGCATGAAAAATAAGGAGAGAAAAAAAGTAGAATTGTATAGCAAGAAAACAAAATAAAAATCGAAAACCAAATCATCCCGGGATGATGTTGCCATCACAAGTGAAAAAAAAAACAAAGAAAAAAGAAGAAGGAAAAGGTACCAAACAAAACAAAAAAGTAACCAAAACACTCCATAGAGGAATTGAACTCGCGTCTCTGAAGGGCCCAAAGTTCTTTACAAAACCAATCAAGCCACTGTGCCAGAGACTTTCAACTGATTCAATGCGATGCGCAATTGGTTTTAACATTTTATTTTTTACTTTTTCGTCAGTTTTTTCCCTCTTTTTTCTCCAGGTGGGTTCATTTGAACCCACTGAACCCATGTTGGATCCGCCCCTGGTGTGAGAGAGGACGTTGAGCGACGGCAAACGAAACCTAGATGAATGAAACCCTAATAAGCGAAGCACGTCCAAGCCCGTGTGTGAGAGAGGACGGTGAGCGAGCGACGGCGTGAGGAGGAGGTTGGTGTTTGGTGAGAGGGGGTGAGAGAGGAGGAGTAAGGAGAGCGATTTGAAACCATAAGAAGAGAGGAGTGAGAGAGGAAAAGCGGGAAAGTGAGATTGTGAGGGAGGCTTCGAGTACATGGGTTGTGCGTTTTATAAGGTAATTAAGCCTAACTGATTTGGTCCACACTTTCCATCCAGATTAGTTTAGTTCTTACAAATTGCGCGAAAAAACTCCTAGTTAACTGATTCGATTTTAGGAAAACCGAATGTGTTCTTTTGTGTCATTTAATGTTTTTTCCAGTAGTGAGGGGAATGAACAATAATTTTCTTAACAAATTTACATACAAATTCATTTCCATTACCACCATTTATAACCAACTACCAAACGGCCGTGAGTGCCATTCGGATAGTTCCTTTTGAACTTCTAAAGTGGTTTTCCCTATATTTCCAATGTTTAATACTATGTTTATTGGTATATGACATGGAATGTACGTTCAAGGTGCTAATATTAAGCTTCTTATGGCCCCTAATACTCAGAACTTTATTAAAACAATAGTGGTAATTAAGATTGTTGTTCAGTTGAAACTCACATTAGTAGACAACGACGAGATTCAAGATTTGACTCACGTGACTTTAGAGTCGTTCGCAAAGATTAATATTAAGTTTGTTAGGACCTTAAGAGTTTTGAAATGATAAACACAAACTATTTTTGCATTATGTATCTTTGTATATATTTATGATGCAAATTGTTTTAATAAAGTCTGGATACTCAAATTCGGAGATTGAAGAATAGGTAAAATTTTATTTTAGTAAAGGCAAAATTAGACTCAACACCACAAACTATGACTCAGGTGCACCTAACACCCCAAACTTTGATTGGTAGGCAAAACACCACAATCTATTGGTTTGGGTGCGGTGCGTGTCATAAATGACGCCGAATATACCTTTTCGGGATACCCCGAACCTTCTAAGAACTAACGGTTTTGATTTGTTTGTGAAGAAGAAGAGTTTTCAAGAGAGAAAGCTTGAGATTGGCTACTAGTCAAAGTTTGTGGTGTTGGGTGCATCCAAACCATAGTTTGTGGTGTTGAGGTCAATTTTGCCTTTAGTAAAATGTAAAAATTAACTAGTTTGGCTAATGTTAAGTGTTATTGGTATAATTATTTTCTACAATATAATTATTTGTAGTTATTTTATCTACCAAAGTTAGTATTATGAATAATTGAAATAGTTATATTTGATGGTAATAATTTTGTGGAAATAAAAATAATATTTTATAAAAATATATTTTTACATGGAAAATAATCTTAATCAAAGAAAATAATATCATTGTAAAAATTTGATCTTAAACGTGCAATTTTTTTAGAAGATACGATCTAGCTTGTTAAAGATAATTTCCCTTACAAAGATTTGATAATATTCTAATTGATTTTATTATGTCTTACAGTAAGGGGTTTGTTCTTTTAACTTTTAAGGGTATAACCCACATATGAGTTGTGACTAGTTATCCCATATTGAAGAAGTAGAGAGAGAATGACTAACATATAGATTGATCAGTTACTCTACCTATTACCAATTGGTTTTAGGATGGAACCCTGCCAACCTTGTATGTGGTCAAACTCTCTTCCGACTTGTAGCACAGAGAAAAACCCAATATCACTTACATTGCCAAGAAAGTTTCTTAGGAAAAATCATAACGTCTATATGTTTATTTGAGAAACTTCTTTTTGTAAGTTTACTAATTTAAAGTGTGTTGGGGTGGGTATATGTTCTTAGAGCTAAGCGTTGGAGAGCATTATTTGTGTTAGTAGCGAGGACTTATACCTTGAGAGAGGTATTAGGGAATTTACTAATTAGTGGATTTGATGGACGTAGATCTCATATTAGAGATGGGGTTAAATGTTAATACTGCATTCAAGTGATGGGGGCAAAGATGTTAGGTTTAGATTTGCCTTGCCTTCGTATTACGTTAACTGGGATACTAAATACAACCTAAATGAGAGTATTGGGCCTCAAGTAAAGCTATACAAGATAAACTAATATACAAGTTACATAATTACACAAGACCCATAATATGGGCCTAACACCCCCCCTCAAGTTGGAGCATGGGGATTGCAAATGCCCAACTTGCCAAGAAGGTAAAGAAACTGGCGTTTGCCGAGTGCTTTAGTGAAAATGTCCGCAAGTTGTTCAGTGGTAGGCACATGATAAGTAGCGAGAGTACCATTTTGGATAGCATCCCGAATATAGTGGCAATCAACCTCAATATGTTTCGTGCGTTCATGGAAAACAGGATTTTGAGCAATATAAAGCGCCGATTGGGACCGTCACAAAAAGAGTCATAGCCCGAGGATGAGCAATACCAAGGCTCGAAGAAGAGCCTTGAGCCAAGTCAATTCAGCGGTGGTCGTGGCCATGGAACGATACTCGGCTTCGACGGACGAGAAACAAGCGTGTTGTTTTTTTCGTTTTCCAAGAAATGGGAGAGTGACCTAAGAAAATCAACCAACCAGTAATAGAACGACGAGTCATAGGGCAGCTGGCCCAATCGGAATCACACCACCCAGTCAAGTGCAAATCACAGACACCAGAAAGAAGAATACCTTGCCCGGGACTCCCTTTTAAGTAATGAACCGTGCGTAAAGCTGCTGACCAATGGTCAACTCGGGGGGCGTGCATAAATTGGGCCAAAATATGAACGGTGTATGCGAGGTCCGGACGAGTGAAAGAGAGGTAAATCAAACGACCAACAAGCCTGCGATACTTTTCAGGATCCTCAAGTAAAGCACCAGTAGCAAGAGCAAGAGAATGATTTTGTTCCATCGGGAACGAAGCAGGACGAGCACCGAGAAGGCCAGAATCAGCAACAATATCAAGTGTATATTTCCGTTGACATAAGAATATGCCGTCCGGACTACGAGCAACTTCCACACCCAGAAAGTATTTCAGCGGTCCCAAATCTTTCATATGAAAACAGTCTCCCAAGTATTGCTTAAAAGAAGCTAGAGCAGAGGAGTGAGTGCCAGAAATAATCAAATCATCAACATACACAAGCACATTCAGCTGCAGAGATCCCTGAGTAAGAGTGAAGAGGGAATAATCAGAATAAGATTGCTGAAAACCATACCGCTTTAAGGAGGCGGCCGGCAGCGAACCAACAACGAGGAGCCTGGCGAAGACCATAGAGAGACTTTTTGAGACGACAAACTAAGGTCGGAGAAGGACCAGGGAAACCAGGAGGAGGCGTCATATAGACTTCCTCGTTAAGATCTCCATGAAGAAAGGCGTTGTGCACATCCATCGATGCAATTCCCAATTTTTCGCGGCGGCTACGGCGAGGAAGGCACGCACAGTGACCATCTTGGCCACGGGGGCAAAAGTCTCATGATAGTCAATCCCCGCAACTTGATGATTCCCAAAGATAACAAGACGAGCTTTGAGGCGCTCTATCTTGCCAGAAGCATGATACTTAATCTTGTAAACCCATTTAGAACCAAGAGCTTTCGTGCCTGGAGGAAGAGGAGCCATATCCCAAGTGTCATTACGTTCTAAGGCCGTAATTTCATTTTGCATAGCAAAGACGCCAACCATCATGAAGCGAGCTTCGTTATAGTTTCGGGGTTCATGGCCTGCAATAACGCAAAGAAGAAAAATACGATGTCGCCTAGAAAATTTGTCGGCGTTCACAAAATGTGCTAAAGGATAGGAAGTACCTCGAGGAGTCGGAAGGAGACGATGAACTCGTGAGATGGACTTGTTGTTGTAATCGTGGGAGTGATGAAATCACGCAAGAGAACAAGAGGGCATTTTAGCCCGTTTGCCACGGCCCGGCTCATCGGCATCAATGAAGGGGAGCGCCACTAGCGCGCAGCAACAAGGTCCGAGCCCAAAGCGAAGGGCCCGGAGTCGAAGCGGAAGCCTCAGCAGGCGTGGGTGGGCGGGAGCGACGAGCTCGGTCGCGACAGGCGATCGTAGGAGGGTCGTGGGCCCTTGGAGGCTCGAGCTCCCCTAAAACCTCCTCCAAATCATCCAAAAATCCAAATCCATGGCCTCGTCAACGGTGGAACCCGAGACAAGAAGTGGAAGAGGGACAAGCAAATGGAAATTCATTTTCACAAAATTGAACATCGCGAGAAACAAAAATCTCATGTGTTTCCAGATCATATAATTTCCATCCCTTCTTGTGATTAGGATACCCAACAAAGACACAACGACGACTACGGGAAGCAAATTTGTCCCCCTTTGCTTTTTGATTATGAGCAAAGCAAAGAGAGCCAAACACTTTTAGCTCATCAAAATTGGGAGCAACGCCAAACAAGACTTCAAATGGGGTTTTATTGTTTAATAAGCGGGAAGGAGTCCGATTAATTAAATAAACGGCACCTAGAACACATTCACCCCAAAACGAAATAGGAAGATTAGCTTGGAACATCAAAGCACGGCTCACATTCAATATATGGCGATGTTTTCTCTCCACACGACCATTTTGTTGAGGAGTGCCAACACAAGTGGTTTGAAAAATAATCCCATGGGTGTTAAAATAAGCAAGCATGCAGTTAAATTCCGTGTCATTGTCACTACGCACCATTTTCACAGTCACCTCAAATTGGCGTTCAATCATAGCAAAGAAAGAACAAAAAGAGTTATACACCTCAGTTTTGCACTTCAATAAATAAACCCAAGTAGCACGAGTAAAATCATCCACTAAAGTAAAAAAATAATGTGCACCACAAGAAGACGGAGTCTTATAAGGGCCCCAAAGATCACAATGAATCAATTCAAACATCCGACTGGCTTTATTATAACTAATAGGAAAACTAGGACGAGATTGTTTAGCTTGGGGACACACAATACAAGTCGTAGGCAAAATTTTCCTAGAACGACTATGACTAATAGCAGGCAAAAGCTTGATGATCTTATCTGATGGATGACCCAATCTCCGATGCCACAACTCAAAATCACTGATGTCAGAAACGGTCACGGCGCAAACGGTCGGAATGCCACGATAATAATAAAGTCCATCTCTACGTTCACCGGCTCCAATCAGGCTCCCCGAGCGAAGGTCCTGAATAGCACATAGGGAATCAGTGAAACGAACAAAACAATGAGAATCATCAATTAACTGCGACACAGAAATTAAATTGCAATGCAACTGCGGTACAAAAAGAATATTTCTGAGTATTAAACCGCCAGCAAGTTTAACACTTCCTGTCTTAGTAGCAACAACCGTCTGGCCATCAGGTAAGCCCACAGGGCGAGCGGAGGTAGAAAGAGCATCAATCAAATAAAGATCATTGGTGACGTGATGAGACGCGCGGTATCAAGTAACCAAGATGAAGAGAAAGGCTCACCCATCATATGCTCCGGAGGATTTGTCATTAACCAAGTTCAAAAGCACTTGAACCTCGAGCGGGGAGTTAAAGAAGCCAAGGGATGACTCCCTTCGAAACCAGCAGCAGCAACGTGGGGGTCCGAGACATCGGGTGCGGGGCCAGTGATGGCGTGGGCACGCACAGCAGGTGCTGGACGAGAAGCAACGTCGGCAGAATAGGCTCGAGATGAGCCAGCAATAGTAGCAGACGTCGAGGAGGACGTTCCCTTCCCAAACTTCTCCTCATACCACGCGGGTCGGCCGTGAAGTTTAAAGCAGGAAGAAACTTCGTGGCCCCGTTTCTTGCAATGGGAACACAGAAGTTTAGACTTATCAGGACGATCAGGGAAGCCTTTAACCGCGAAGACATGAGCGTCTTCAACCACAGCTTTCTCGCGAGCCATGCCGCGAACCCTCTCTTCTTGAAGAAAAGCTTGATAGGCACGACTCAAATCAGGAGAGGGGTGCTGAGATAATAGGTTGGATCGAACGGTGGCATATAAATCATCATCAACTCCAATATAAAATTGGTGAAGCTTCTCTTCCTCACGATCGACCGCAAACCGACCCACCACATCACACGTGCACTTACCGCAGGTGCAGCCATGGAGGGGTTTAAGTCTCGCAAGATCATCGAACAACCCCATCAATTGGTTGTAATAATCCTCCATGGACATGGCTTTGAGTTGTTTGCAGGCAGTGATATTGGCTCGCAATTGTTGAAGCCGCGGGCCGTCGGCCACACAAAACCGTGACTCAAGATAGACCCAAAGAGAGCGGGCCTCATCATGGTATGGAATGGAAGCAGCGAGTTTAGGATCCATGCTTCGTAACATCCACGAGACGAGCATGGAATTCACCGTTTCCCAATCCAACAGCTTTTTCGACTCTGTAGGTTTGTTGATAGTCCCATCTACAAAACCGAATTTTCTACGAGCTTTTAGAGACAAAGTGATTGCTCTAACCCATGCTAAATAATTATCTCCCTTCAAGATTACGTGGGTAATCAAATTCCCGGGTTGATCTCCGGATCCTAAGTAAAAAGGTGAAGTAGGTTCAATCTTCTCGCCGTCGGTCATGGCGGCACAACCGTGAGAATGAGCAGCAACGATGATGGCGCAACCGTGAGGTAGCAGCACAGGGAAGAAGACGGCAGAGAGGAGTCAAAGAAAATAGGTTAGCTCTGATACCATGTTAGGTTTAGATTTGCCTTGCCTTCGTATTACGTTAACTGGGATACTAAATACAACCTAAATGAGAGTATTGGGCCTCAAGTAAAGCTATACAAGATAAACTAATATACAAGTTACATAATTACACAAGACCCATAATATGGGCCTAACAAAAGATCAGAATCTTAAGGTTAGTCTAAGTCGGAGGTTTTAGTAATGATCCAATGGAATTGATCGAGGATGTAATGACATCGAATGGTAAGGACTTTCCAATAAATGAGAGTTTTAAGTTCATGCTCGGGTTGATTTTTATTGTGAAATGAAAATATTGACCAAGAAGTGAGTCAAAAGTCAAGGGGCTTTAATAGAGAAGGCAAATAGGATCTTGTGTGACTATATAACATACCTCTAATGTTAAATTAAAAGAAAAATTATATAGGATGGTTATGAAATGACACCCATGTATTGTATGGGTTCAAGGACTACCTGTAGGGATTGTATTACAGATATGAACGTAGTATAGAGATGTGCATGTTTTCCTTTTTCTTTCTCCTTTACACAAGTCATTTTATTTGTTGTTAGTAATTTAGTATAATTTAGACTAATTTTGGAAAATGGGCCTGGTTGACATTATCCATTAGCACCTCAATGTTTTACACCAAGTTCAAGTGTTCAACTCAGCAGTATAGAGCCCACGAATGTTCCTAGGCCGTTTACCAACAAAGACCGTATGAGCCCAAAAGTCCCAAGTGTTGCGTACTAGGCAGGTCTTCCCTTTGCTTCAATTACCAGTTTACTACAAATCGTACTTTAAGAAATTTATTACTCATATAATATGAGAAGTAAACAAATTCTCAAACTATATCCTCTTCTAACTCTCCATAAAATAAAGTAGCGAAAAATCATCATTTCATTTTTTCCAATATTCTTTTAACGGCAAGTAAAAATTACTCTAGGTTCGGAGGCCCAACCATATATCGCTAGCTTGACGTATGATTAGGTTTGGTTTGGTTTGGATTGGAGTCAGAGCGAAAATCGAAAGCTACCAAAATCAACAAAAGTAACGCATGATTGAAGAAAGCTAAGAAGGAAAGAAATCAATTATATACGAACTATAAAATGAAGATTGATGATGTTTGTAATGGTACAATGAAGAAGAGATTATCATCTAGATATGGTAATGCAATGGTGATTTCTTACTTGGTGGTTCTCCTTTTTTGCATTACATCAATACTATACGCAGACCATAGCTCTTTTACCCGATTCAATACTCTCGCCTCTTCCATTTGGACAACACCTTCAATAATGGAAAGATATCAAGGTGCATGCTTTATTTCCTTTGTTTTAATTTGGATCCCCTCTCCTTGATTTCTTTCCTTGTTTGTCTTAATTGTGATTTTCTAGTTTATTAACTTTTTGGTGCAAAATTTGTGATTTTCTAGTTTTCGTAACACTACATGCATGTTTCCTAAATTTTAATTGTTTGATAATTTGATGATGATAGAAAATTCCTATGCAACCATTGTATATTATGCATGGTGCAATCAATTAAACAACTTTAGAATCCTCTTTTCATATAGAAAAGTTCTCATAATTTCCCCCTTTTTCTAGGTTTGAAAAGAGTTGTATTGTCATATGGCATAATCGTGGTTATTTTGGAAAATCTTCCAAGTCAACGGAGTCTTGGGTAATACTAACTTTTGAAATTGAATTTAGTCTTTTGTCACTGTTATTGTCTAACATTACTCTAGGTTCATATAAGCTATGTTAAGTAAGGACCATTCTCAAGAACTATTTTGGTTCGCCCGTTCAATTCAATTCGGTTGATTCGGTTGGTTCGGTTCGATTCGTTTAAATGATAATTCATTACTATTAATTAGTTATAATTTAATTGATTCGGTTCGATTCGGTCGGTTCGGTTCAATATAGTTCAGTTGTTTTATGCCGAAGAGAACAGGCCCTAAAGCACAAATAAGTACATAAAAGTTATGATGAGTAAATTTCAGGATCCATAAGTCCAAATTCGTTAGGTCTAGCGTTAATAAGTTCAGATAAATTTATTTTACAAAGAAAATTTAATTGAAGAATGTATCCTTAGTGTATGTCATGATAATTATACTTTGTTATTATACATGCATGATATGTTATAAATTAACTAAGATTATTTGCCTTCTTAGAGAAAGACTACAACATGGTTTTGTCTATATCTATACTAATATATTAAAAGCGTTTCTAAATAAGGAACGGTGCCACATGGCGCTCTCCCTTAGGGTTTTTTCAAAACATGTAATCCACATATAATAAAAATAATTAGAAATGCACTGTATAAGATTTGATCCCTTGACTTCATGCTTATATAATACTTCATCCGTTTCTGAAAGTTCTTCCTGCTTTGACCAATTTTCTCTCACAAAAAAATTCCAAATAGGAACAATAAAAGAAAACAGAGGGAGTAATGTATTAACCACTAAACCAAGTCATATTTGATGTTATCATTTTAAAGTAAAATATAAATAAATGAAAAATATAATTACGCTGGACGTAGCTCAAGACTAAAAGCTAAATTTTTTCTCATAAAGTGCATTAGGAGAGATGATAGTTTAAAATGAGTAAACAAACAAACAAAATTAGCCATAATTACATGGCAAAATTGGTCTGAACACTACAAACTATGGCGCGGTGCGTCCACCGCCACCAACTTTTGACTAGTAGCCAAACACCACATACTTGTTGGGCCAGGTACATCGAGTGTCATAAATGACGCCATAACTCACTTTTCTTGCCAACAACGTGGAATCCGTAATAATTTTCTTTTCGATTTTGACCTTTTTCTTTCATTTATCCTATTTTTCCTTAATTAGAAGCCTAATTAAGTCACATGATCATGTGTCGAGAAAAGTTAGTTTCGGTGTCATTTATAACATTCGCTGCACCAAGACCAATAGTTTCTGGTGTTTTGGCTACTAGTCAAAGTTAGTGGCGTTGGGAGTATCCGCGCCATAATTTATAGTGTTAAGGTCAATATTGCCTAATTATATAGTATACACCTAGTACATACGTGTGTATGATGAAACTAATTTATCAATGAACTGGCTTAATGCAAGTCTCATTAATGGGTTTAACATTTTTCATATTAAAAAGCTTTCTAAAAAACTAATCGCACACCTTTCCGAACAAGATTTGCTAGCATCGAAAAATTTAGAGCCATGCAACTTATGATGCCATATTATTTTAGGGAATTCATTATGATCAATTTCCCTTGTAGAGTCTTCCACTACTTTGGACAACATTACTCCACTGCATTTTTTTTTTTTTTGAGGGGAACTCCACTGCATAATATAATAGTATATATTATATGATTAATTGACTCCTGGATCCCTATAAAGGGATATTCAATAAGTAGCTCTTAAGTCATTGAAAAAATGCACCTTATTTTTGTGTTATTACTAATATGAAGTTACTATAAAAGATACTAAGATCGTTATGCAATTGAGTTTTAATACTAGATTCAAAATGCTGTCATTAAGCATGTTCTAAATTCTAAGTTACCCGTTAAAAGAGGAAAAAAAGTTTGTTCTAAGTTAGTTGCCAATACTGTTCTTTATTGAATATAAAAATTGTTTAATATTGGTCATATATAATTTCATTTAACATAATAGTCCTGTGGAATTTTATCCTTTTTAATGATTAATATGTTTGATTGAATTTTGTTAAATAAGGATATGTTCGATTGCATTCTGCAATGAGCGTTTTGAAACATAATTTTTTTTTTTTAAAATAGTAAGTCAATAAGTTGACTTTTAATGCAAATAATCTCTATTATATAAGGGAGGGGAGCTATGGTATCCCCTATCCCCCCTATAAATTTACTTAATTTCCCATTAGTAAATCAACTACTACCAAAAAAAAGGAAAAATACTGTCAAACTCAAATATAACATTAAAAAATTAACTTAAATGTTGAAGGCAATCAAGTTATAATTGAACCATCAAAAAAAGAAGCATTGACTATAAGATTTAATACATTTATGCTGAAAAAAAAGTAAAAAAAAAAAAAAAAAATTTACATGTCAAATATTTTATCAATCAATTCACAAACAAAATCAAGTATTACATCAAAACGGAAAATTCGATCAATTAACAAACTAAATGGTTTTTTTAACACAAAAGACTATGTTAATACAACATAAGAAATCCTAAAAAATTCACTTAACATTCTTTTATCGTTTATCAAGTTTAATTTTAAAAACCTAAAAAAAAGAATAAGTTTAAAAAAAAGTGTTAAGTGATAGAGGCTTAACCTATGAAATTTAGACATAAAAATGTCTAATGTTCAAGTTTTTACCCCTACTTATGCCCAAAAAGTATATAATTTATGTTTGAAAAAAAAAATCAGACACGCATCACGTGCATAATTTGCTAGTAAGAATTAGAGCTAATGAAGCATATTATTGAGTTTTACTTCTTAAAATGTTGGACCCCACATTATTTTTAGAGGCACTATATATGCTTAGTGTCACCTTTTTGTTATAGAGAATGTTACAAAAGTTAAGGATATCTTATCTCAAGACTAAACCTGACTTATCAAGGGAAAGAAAATAAGAAAATTTACTATCTAAAAAAGGGTCAATATCCTAGTAAATCGGTACAAAATGTCCAAGAAATGCGACATATGTATGTACTTCGCCTCCTTATCTATCTATTTTTTATAGAGTCCCCTCTTATTTCTACTTTGGTTCATGAGGGAGTTTTTGAAAAAATAATATTTACTCTAGTAACTTCTACCCTAATGTAATAATTTTATATAAAAAAAAAACATATTTTTGTTGGCAATGCAGATCAAAGTCTTCAAAATGAGAAGCCGATGATACATCAGGACCCACAAAGTTCGACTCCCCAAATTGAATCCAAAATCAGGTGTGATCGTTCTCACTATCATTATGATCTTTGCTCAATCAACGGTCCAACAGTGTTAGACCCCACCACCTCTACTTTCTATGTTATTGGGCCAACAAGCCCAAAACTTTCGATGCAGAAAATAAAACCTTACCCACGAAAATGGGAGAACTCCACAATGTCCAATATAAAGGAAGTGACTTTAATTTCCGGCCCACAAAGCCCACAATGCGACATTAAGCACAACACCACAGCAATTGTATTCAGTGTGGGAGGGTACACAGGAAACTTTTTCCATGATTTCAACGAAGGATTTCTTCCCCTCTTCATCACCGTCCGATCAATGTCTTTATCTAATCAAGATGTTGTGCTTGTGATCGAAAAATCACGTAATTGGTGGGTAAGTAAGTACACCCATCTCCTTGCTGCATTTAGTAATTACCCAATTATAAATCTTGATAATGAGACCAATACCCATTGTTTTAAATCTGCTACTTTGGGCCTAGTCTCACATGGGTTCATGACTATTGACCCAAACTTGTTGCCCAACCCAACAACGCTTCTCGATTTCCATTTTTCTTAAACAAGGCCTACGGTAAAGCCCAACATTTTGTTTCTCGACATCAAATGGATCGGCCCAAATTAGTCTTGCTTAGTCGAGCCAATGGGATGGGCCGGGCGATACTAAACCAAGTTGAAATCATGACCATGGCGGAAAAAATGGGCTTCAATGTGATAGTATTTGAGCCCAAGCCCGAGACTTCATTGTCCGAAACTTATGGGGTTTTGAATGAGAGTCATGTAATGGTTGGGGTCCATGGGGCGGCGTTGACCCATTTATTGTTTCTTCGACCCGGTTCGGTTTTTATACAAGTGGTACCCATAGGGACTGATTCGATCGCGGATATGTGCTATGGAAGACCCGCTAAAGAGATGGGCTTGGACTATTTGGAGTATAAAATAAGAATTGAAGAGAGTAGCTTGGTTGAAAAATACAACAAATATGATCCAATTCTTCAAGACCCAACAACCCTTCAGAAAAAAGGGTGGTCCCTTTTGAAAAGGGTTTATTTGAAGGAGCAAAATGTTGAGCTAAATGTGTTTAATTTTAGGAAGTACTTAAAGTATGCATATAAAAAGGCTAAGAGATTCATGTATAAGGTTGGATAGTACTATTAAAAGAAACATGAAATTCTTATACTTTTAGATGAATGATTTGCTTATAATAAAATCTTATATGTTGAGGACCACCTGAAACTTGGCATTAATATGCATAATGGAACACATTTTTGCTAACCTAAGCGGCTTGTTAGATCGGGTTGTTTGATGGTTTATAATTCTTGGGATCTCTAAGGAATGGTGATGATGTTCAATTCCATTGCTTTTTGTCGGTGGAGATGGATGGTCATCAACATTCAACAACTAGAAATGCTAACGGAGAATATATATAACTACTACTCTGTTTTAATGGTTGTTATTATTATTATTTGATCCAACATCTGGTATAGAATTTGTGGGACATAAGATTTGTATTCAAATTTTACATAGTATATCATCCTCTACGCCTTGTTTAATAAGTGATAATAAATAGTAATAATGTTAATAATGTTTTTTTTTAAATGAACGACTAAGCGCAGTGATATCGATCCATGACCAGGAAGCAAACTAATTATTCCTAGCTACAAAATAAGATTGATGACAAACAAAATTTACCTTTATTATCTATAGCATAACTCTCACTTTATCAGAAACATTTAAAAAGAAAAGTAAAAGCTTCTTACCATATGCAAAAGATATGCTAGTCTTACAAGCTAAGTCCAAGATTACAAACATGAGTATCATAGGACCTTTGTTTTAACTTCTCTGAAAATCTGGTTGATTAGTAACGGACCTAACCCAACCCCACTTATGATCCTTTGTATCCACCACATTCTTCGCCTGAGCCACCTCTTTCACCGGAATATACGCGTAATTGCCGTTCACACGACCCGCTACGAACCCCGTGCACCCTGCCATGGCTCCATGAATCGCCGAGTGCGCCAACAACGTACAATACAAATTATCAGTTGCATTAGCTGGAACCGCGCGTACCATATACGTCGGATCTATATATTTCACTGTAAAAAGTTCCCCTGGATGATCTCTTTTCCACCATCTATTAAGCTCCGATTTCAACCACACCCCAACATCTAAGAACACGGGGTTACCCGAATCGTCGCACCGCTGCTCCTCCGTTCTCGGAATCAACCCCTGTCCAGCACCCTCCGCCACAACAACCACTGCATGTCCATTCTCTTTCAACCGTTGTTCAAGGAACTCAAGAAGTCCACCTTTTCCTTCTAGGAAAAAATCATTTTCCGGGATTAAGCAACAATCCACATCACGGCTGCTTAAGGTTGCATGCAACGCTATGTGGCCCGTACTTCGGCCCATCAGCTTAACCAACCCGATACCGTTAACGGCACTCTCCGCCTCCACATGCGCGGCGTTGATAGCCTGCTGAGCTATCTCTACCGCGGTTTGGAACCCAAATGATTGGTCGATGATCCCAACATCATTATCAACTGTTTTCGGGATCCCGGCCACCGCAACGTTGAGTTTGCGGTGGCAAATCTCTTCATATATCTCAACCGCACCACGCATGGTGCCATCTCCACCAATTATATAAACATGATTGAACTCATGATGTTGTATTGCATCAACTATTTTACAAAGATCAAACCCTCCTCTAGAGGTTTCCAAGGCTGTTCCACCTCTTTTATGCCAATTATGGGCCATCTTTGTAGTAATAGGCAGAGGATCATAAGAGTAAAAACCCCGGTACCCGGATCGGATACCGAATATCCGAGTAACACCATAGAGGTCGGACAACCCCACAACAAGCTCTCGGATGACGGTGTTGAGACCGGGGCAGAGGCCGCCACAGGTGACTATAGCGGCCTTGACCTCATCGGGGTCGAAGTAAACGAGTTTGCGAGGTCCCGAACGGTGGTAGGCCAAGACATGGCCGTAAGATGGGTTGCGGTTGGTGTCGGAAAAGTCGTACAACACTTGTTTGAGGAGGATGTCGTAGGATGGAGAAATGTAAAAGGCTTCTGTAGGGTGGTAGTAAGGGTTTCTTGCTAGTGGGTTTGTGACTGTTTTTAGTTGAGATGATGGTATGTAATCTTTTATGTGTGGTACTTTCTTGATTTTTATTTGGGATAAAGAGAGTTCTTTTAATTCTATAGTTTCTTCAATCTCTTCACACTTTTTCTCTCCATCTTTCTTCTTATCCTCGCTTGCCATTGTTCACTAAGAAGTTACCTTTAGTGCACTTTACTTACTTATATAGGCATAATACCCTTTGTTTAATTATACAGGGTAGGAGCACTACTATGGGTCTAGATTATATATTGAAAGATTTTGAACCATCTGTTATCTATAGTTCTAACCAATTAATGAATAATTAGAGGAGTGATTCTACCACATTAAAGCAATATTAATATTGAAGTTCTATAACTTTTGCATGTATAATTAGAGAAGAAGTTTAAAGTAGTGCTTAATGCTTTCAAGGGTAAACAGAACATTTATTTGTAATACAGAGTTCTAACCAATTACTCCTAATGGTTAATTAGAGGGAGTGATTCTACCAAATTAAAGTATACTGTATATTTTTAACAAATTAAAGTTATATTTTTAACAAATAGTATAATATTAATATTGAAGTTCT
Source organism: Beta corolliflora (assembly GCA_947648045.1). Classification (NCBI taxonomy): domain Eukaryota; kingdom Viridiplantae; phylum Streptophyta; class Magnoliopsida; order Caryophyllales; family Amaranthaceae; genus Beta; species Beta corolliflora. The sequence continues at coordinate 262,200 of CANSZD010003845.1, forward strand.
ATAATTTTATTTTGCATGTATAATTAGAGAAGAAGTTTGAAGTAGTACTTTGGAGGGTAAACAGAACATTTATTTATAAATGGAGGCAGTATTTACCCTAGCTAGCTAGTAGCTAAATCTGTGTATGCATATTGCCCTTATTACTAGGTGTAAACATTTTTTCATGGTCAAAGTTCTTAAAGTATTTAACCTAGTAGCTGATCTGTGTATGCATATTGCCATCATACAAAGGGGTATTTTCAAGGATAAAGTTCTTAAATTTGATCCGGATTAATTTTTTCTTAATATGTATATACTCCCTCCGTCTCTAAATAGAGTGCCCATTTCTTTTGGACACAAGTATTAAGAAAAAATCATGTGTAGGACCTTAGATGTATTAAATCATACGTAATAAAATATAGAAGTTGATACACTTTTTATGAATTGTTTATTTAGGAGAGAGAATGTGGGCTATATGGGAAAATGAGTGATATTATAAAAATTGAAAGCAAAATAATATTTTAATTGGTGGACCCATACCAAATAATAAGGAAATGGAAAATCTATTTGGGACAAACATAAATGGAAAATTGACACTCTATTTAGAGACAGAGAGAGTATATAAATATCATCATGTGAAAGTTCTTTGCAAGGTTAAAGTACTCATACTTTGATCCAGATTTTCTTACTTTAAATTTCATCATATAATAGTTTGTTAAATTTGTTGTAATGTATATTTGCATAATATTAGATTCTTGTAATTCTTAAATACATACATATTAATAGTCAAATTTTATATTGCAAGCCGTCATAATTAGGGATGGCAACGGGTCGGACTTGGACCGGATTATGCATAAACCGACTCCGACCCTACAAGAAGTCGGATTTTAAATCCGAATCCGACATCCGACTCCTAAAATCCGACTCCGATCCGACTTAAAATCCGAACATCCGACTCCGAATTCGATCCGACTTAAAATCCGCACATCCGACTTAAAATCCGAACACCCGACTCCGAATCCGATCTGACTTATTTTTTCGCCCATTTTTTATAATAGAAAAGTCTTATATAATACAATAATCTAATCATTACAATTATTTCTAATAATCATATGGAAATCTTATATAATACAAATAATCTAAATATTACTATTATTTATAACAATCATTTTCTTCAATGGGAAAATCTTATATAATACAAATATACAATTGGCTGAAATCGAAGTCAGGTTATACATAAATAATACATTAACATAAATATGAAAAAAGGATTAATTGACTTAAAGTCGGATTCGGATTCGGATGTCAGATTATTTTATGAGATCCGACTCCGACCCTCCTCCGACTCGGAGTCGGACTTTTTAAACGAAGTCGGATTCGTATTTTTTTTTTGTCTGAGTCGGCTCGGATTTTTTCCTTCGGATCGGAGCGGACTAGAGTCGGATCCGGACTGAATTGCCATCCCTAGTCATAATCAAATGAAACATTCATTAAAAAGAATAGTTTATCATTGAAATACAACTTACCTAGCTCATAAGTTGAGAATGACTAATATCTCAAGCTCTAGCAGGATTATTAATTTAACATTAAAAGTAATTATACAAAAATTATTTCAATCTAAAGTTATCATTTTAATTTACCTACTATATATTCTTTCAAATTGTATTTCTCACTTTTACTCAATCTCTATTTAACCCTTAGCTAGGATGGAATTTTATGAACTAAATGAAATGTGTGTAATGTGTTGACACATTATTGTACTCATTTTATGTTCATTATCTGGATTAGGGCTTAGCCGTACAGAAGGGATTAGATGATGGTAGTAGACTTGTAAAATATAGTGATGAATGATGATTCATGAAATCATGAGTGTGAGGGACTAGACACTAGACATGTGTCACGGAAAAGGCCGATTAACAGCACAGATGTAGCAGGCATTTTCCCTAAGAGATGCCACTTGGCAAATGAAGAATCTTCCAGAGTGAGTGAGGTGTGGAGGGAGGAGGAACAGAAAAGGGTAATCAATATATTACTCCGTACTTTCTGCTAGATTAAAAAGATCTTGCTAACTGACGTCCCGGGACATTGCATAAACACGAAATATATTTTCTGAAATAGTATAAATCTTAAAATGGTATTCCAAAATCACGCGTTAATCGGTATAATTTATGTTTAGATTCATTTAAGATTTTGGTTTTTAGTTATTTTATCTAACGCCCCAGGAGCGCTTGTTAGGTTTTGCCTATAAATACTAGTAATTTATGCACGCGATGCGTGCTTGGATTTTTTTCGAGACAAAAACTCGATTTATTTTGACATAGATAAGAATAAAATTCGAACATTAGAGATACGAAGTATTTTTTTTTATTGCAAAATTTGATTAGTATAGTCTCTGTCACTTAAGCCTCTCACTATTCTTTTTTTTTTTTTACTTTTTAAAGTTGAATTTGATGAACAAAAAAGAAATTTTATTGAATTTATATATGATTTCTTATTTATAATTTTTTTAGTTGATTTTTGAATTAAGCACACTACGTCTTAGATTGTGAAGAAAGTGGACACTTTGATTTCAAGTCAAGAATTCGGTGTTGTGTCATTAAAAATTTAACACTGTGTCATGTTTGTACTTACATAATATGTCATGTCTGCATTTACATAATATGCCATGTTTGTATTTACATATATTTTTTTTTGAGGGGAAAAGTTAGTACCATTCTCATTCATCCATAGACAAAATGTCCATAAGTACATACGGGTTAACCTCAACAGGACTGTGGTTTTCCCAAACTTGTTCAACACCAAAAGGTACTAACTTAGCAAGATTATGGGCTACACAGTTCCCATCTCTCTTAACATGAGACCAAACTACTGAATTAAAAGATGAACAAAACGATAAAATATCCTCTAAAACATTATCAAAATCAGAAAAATAAACCACAGCTTTAGACAGACGATTCACCAACACTTGACTATCCGATTCCAAGATGACATTCATGAGACCATAGCGTCGGGCAAGCTTTATAGCAAACAAGAGAGCCTTACTTTCAGCAATTTCGGGAGGCCACCAAGCACGAACTCTCCTTGTTGCCGCAAAGAGCACATCCCCTTTTTCATTTCGTGCTACTACACCCATTCCAATCCAGCCTTCAATTGCTAGGGACGCATCCAGATTCAGCTTCACCACACCAGCAGGTGGTGCAAGCCACTTCGTTGAGCTTCTCGATTGACGTGGCACAGTTACTGCATAAACTCGTTGGGCATAAAGATTATGCTCCTTCATCAGGCGCTCCACTCGTTCCAATATCACCATATGAGGGATCTCCTTTCCTTCAAAAACTTTAAAATTTCGGTCAACCCATATGCTCCATGCTAACATTGCAGCTTTTTGATTCAACTTTGCATTTTCTTGTTTCCATTCGAATACCATGTCACAGAAATTCTCGCCCACCAACTCCAGCATTCGACTGCAGCCACTTTTCTCCCATAAATATTGCACTCGAGCACAAGTGAAAATTGCATGCTTACTTGTCTCTTCTTCAACTCCACACCAAGGACACAAAGCATCTTCAACTAGATGGCGATGCTTCAGAAGCGCTCGAGTTGGGAGAGTATTAGTGCAAAGTCTCCAAAAAAAGTGTTTAACTTTTGGGGAAGCTTCCATACTCCATATCTCCACCCAAGCCCTGTGAAACATATCCAAATTACCACCCTTTCCGAGCATATAACCAGTTTTGGTTGTATACACACCATCTTTGGAATAAGCCCAAGTCAAGGAATCACTTGGCCCTCTCCAACTCAACGGGATAGCCAAGATGCATCTCTGGTCCCGTTCATTAAAATGTTGTGCAATCAAATCATAATTCCACTCTTTAGTCTGCGTATCAATAAGGTCACATACCTTGAAAATGCCATCGACTTGGGGACTTGAAATGAATCTGCCATCAGCATCTATCAACCAAGGGTCGCGCCAAATAGAAGTGCTTTTTCCATCACCTATGCGCCATAGAACCCCTTCTTTCACTAGTGCTTTTGAACTCCAGATACTTCGCCAAGAAAAACTCCCTGCTAAACCCAAAGAAGCCTCAAGGAAAGATTTATTTGGGTAATATTTCGCCTGCATTACACGGCCCATAAGAGTATCTGCATGCTGAACTAATCTCCAAGCTTGTCTTCCAAGCAACGCATCATTAAAAACTTTCAAATCCTTGAACCCCATGCCTCCTAAGCACTTCGGAGTACACATTGCTTCCCAACTCTTCCAATGAATCTTTCTTTCAGAACCAGAATTTCCCCAAAAAAACCGAGCCATAGCCGAACTGATCTTCTCAACAACTGAACTTGGGAGTTTGTACACTCCCATCAAATATGTTGGAATCGCCTGAATCACTGACTTGAGTAGAACTTCCTTCCCTGCTCTTGAAAGAAGTTTCTCTTTCCAACCCTGTAACTTTTTCCATATTCTATCCATAAGAGCCTCAAACATAGCTTTTTTAGATCTACCTGCAACAGTAGGTAACCCCAAATATTTGCTATGCCTGTCAACTTGTCGCATGTTCAAAATAGCCATCAATTCTTCTCGTTTTGCAATTCTAACTCCTTTACTGAAAGACACCTCCGACTTTTCGTAATTAATTTTCTGTCCGGATGCTAATTCATACTGGTTGAGGATATCAACTATAGTCTCGCATTCCTGTCGGGTGGCTCGAGTGAAGAGAAGACTATCATCTGCAAAGAGAAGGTGAGAAATATCTGGACCATTGCGACTAGCCCTAGCTCCATGAAGCTTCTGCTCTCTCACTTTTGTCTGTATCATATGAGAGAAGGCATCAGCAACCAAAATGAACAGGTATGGGGAAAGAGGGTCCCCCTGACGAAGGCCCCGAGAAGGTGAGACCTCCCCACATACTCGCCCATTTATAATGAACGAATATGAAACTGTCGAAACACAATTCATCACCAAATTCACCCATCTACCATCAAAGTCCATGGTAAGCAGCAATTTCCGAAGAAAACCCCATTCTACTCGATCATAAGCTTTACTCATGTCAAGCTTTAGAGCAATTGTGCCTCTGCGACTGGTACTTCGTTTCTTCATAGTGTGGAACAACTCCAGTGCAATCAGAGCATTATCAGTAATTAAACGTCCATGAACAAATGCACTCTGATTTTCAGTCACAATATGAGGGAGAATAGACTTCAACCGCATCACCAAAGTTTTAGACACTAATTTGTACAACACATTACACAAACTAATAGGCCTAAACTCTGTCATAGAACTCGGGGTTTTCACTTTCGGAATCAAAGTAACGTTAGTTTTATTTACATGACTCGGGGAAACAGAACCATGCAAAACATCACTAACAAATTTAGTCACATCATGCCCTACAATATGCCAAAATCTTTGATAAAAAATAGCGTGCATACCATCAGGTCCGAAAGCCTTACAAGGGTGCATCTGCAGCAGTGCGGCATGAATCTCCTCTGTGGAATAAGATTTCAACAGAACCTCATTAAACTCGTCTGTGATGGAACTTGGAACATGCTGTAAAACTTGTTGTAGATGTGTTGTAGAGGGGCCCGTCGAAGTAAAGATAGTGTCATAATAGCTCTCCACAATCTCCTCTAACTTCTCATCCTCGTCCTGCCACACCCCGAAACTATCAAAAAGGCCTTCAATTTTGTTACGTTTCTTTCTTTGTGAAGCTTTATGGTGGAAATAGGTTGTATTACGGTCACCATCACGCACCTCAAGCACCCGAGATCTAAGATACCAGTGAGCTTCGTACTTACGCTGAAGGTCCTCCAAAGTGCTCTCGAGCCTTTCACACTCCTCACAGCTCTCAGTTGAGATATCTCGTTGTTGCGCAACTCGCAAGGCCTTTTCCGCTTTCTCTATTTGCTTTCCCAACTTGTCAAATTTACCGCTGCTCCAAATCTTCAAACTTTCGCCAAGCCGCCCCAATTTGTAAGTAATATTGTCACCCGAATGGGCAGCCCACACATCACGAATGACTGCTTCACAAGATTCATCAAAGAGCCACGCCGTTTCAAATTTAAAAGCTTTCTCTCTCCTACTTGTGCCTTGTTGTCTTCGCTTGGTGCGCACTAGAATAGGCGAATGATCTGAATTTAAACGCATCAAGTGCTCCACTGTCACGTTAGGATAAAGTTGTAGCCATGAAGCAGAAGCTACAAATCGGTCTAACCGCTCGCGCACTCGGTTAGCCGCTGACTTACCCCTTTCCCATGTCCACCATGAACCAACATAGCCAAGGTTCCGGAGCGCACAAGTATTAAGAACTTCACGAAATCTGTCCATGTCTCTCCTTTCCCGAGTTGAACCGCCTTCCTTCTCATCATGAGTCAATATTTCATTAAAATCCCCACCCAACAAGATGGGAATATTCACCCCTTCACAAAGATGTTGGATCAATTCCCATGTACGGTACTTGTTGCCCAAGTCAGCCCACCCATACACACCAATAAACCTCCAACTATGTCCTCCTTTGGTGACATCCCCGCAAATGTGATGGCTCGAGAATGACACAAGATCAAAGTTAAGCCTATCTTCCTGCCAATACAAACACAAACCACCAGAACGTCCCGAACTCGCTACTCCCGCAGCATTCGAGTAGCCAATACGATCTTTAATTATCTCAAGAAGCCTTTCCGAGCATAGTTTCGAGATGAAAACTAAGTCGAGGGCAAAAAGATTACTCCATTTCCGGAGTCAACGAACTGTCCAAGGATTACCCATCCCTTGGCAGTTCCAACATAGGAGATTCATAATACTTGGCGGGGTTGGTCATCACCAACCTCCGCCGAAACAACAGGAGCAAAATCATGAGACACGCTTAGCTTAGAACGCTTCATAGCAATATCAACATCTTCACCCTCCATTACAACACAACCGTGGGGCCGCTTATTATCCATGTACTCAGGGTCCATATCCATCTGATGATCTTCCCCTTTGTCATTCATAGGCCCACGGGCCAACCTCTTCCAGCCTTTTTGTTTTCCGATTTTGGGCTCCTTCACACTTGTAAAAACAAAAGGTTCAGGAGGTGACTTGTTGGAAATTAGCGTTACATCCTTTTGGGGTGGGTCCACATGTTGGGTCACAAGGGAACCAGACGCTTTGGAGCTCGTCTTTGTCCAAGAGCATCATTAACAAAGCAACATTAATAACATCAACATTTGAGGAGACATTCACCAACACACATGAGTCATTGGGATGCGTGTAAAAGGAAGCTTCATGTGCCTTTAAAGGCGCCACCCCCACCCGCTTCAAACCGCTTTGCCGGTTTTTCAAACAAAACTTTTTTACAGTGCTTGAACTTAGTTTCTTCTTCCAGTTCTTTATTTCTGCCTTTTCTTGGTGTTGCTTTCAAACCCAAATGCCACCCCAGTTTTTCACATTTATCTTCATCAAGCACAAATTGACAGTCTTTTTCAGCATGACCCATTATACCACATGCCAAACAAAAAAAGGTAGTCTTCCATAAGCAAAATCAACTTGCAGATCATTCCCCTTCTTATCTCTCAGTTTGCGGTATCGCCTCAATGGTTTAGAAACATCAAGCATTACTTTAACTCTTCTATATCTACCAATACCTAAAGCATCTTCTTCAATGTCAAGAATCTCACCCATGTTACCAATCAATGCCTTAACAACATCATTGGATCTCATATTAAAAGGGAGATTTTTTAGGCGTATCCAGAACGGGGAGTGTTGGAGAATTACCTGGTCTGGTTGTTCCTCTCCTTCGGCTTCCTTGAGAAGCACTAACATGTTGTCAAAACACCAAGGGCGCCCATCCATTACTTTCGCCATATCGCGCCAGTGGTAAAATTGAAAAGCATACAGATTTGGTTTCAATGTCCGGATCACAAGGCCATGTTGCGGTGCCCATACAGTAGTGATGGTTCTCTTAAATGCATCGACATTATAAGAGCGTTCAGATAACAATCTCCCGATAAGCAATAGAGAAACCTGGTTGTCATTATTAGGGTTTAGAGATGCGATGTCAAGGATTTGTTCCTCCTCATCATCGATACGGAGGCTGGAAACGGAGTTGATGATCTCCTAGGCCATGGCTGAGGAGGGCGGCCGCCGCGGCGGAGCGTGACCAGATGGTAGGGTTGCTCTATCGGGATAGAGAGAAGAAGGTCTTGTCTTTCAAGGGAGTTTTTTTTTATTTTGCTACTTCAACTTCTTAACAATTTTGTATTTACATATATAATATCTCTTAAAGAAACTATTTCACTTTTTTAATTGACTGAATTTTATAGTTTGAATGTAATACATAATACTTAATTGTGTATTAATTGATAAAATATTTGACTAACATAATTTTCATATTTATTTTGTCACTATGAATGTGTTAATACTTGTAGACATTTGGGGCCTGTTCTCTTCGGCATAAACTACTGAACTATACTGAACTGAACTGAACTGAACTGAACTGAATTGAATTGAACTGAACTGAACTGAACTGAATTAAATTATAACTAATTAATAGTAATGATTATCATTTAGGAACCGAACCAATCAACCGAATTGAGCGAACCAACCGAACCGGACGGAGCGAAAATAAGTTGGGGAGAACAGGCCCGAAGTTTCATTTATGGTGGCTCAGTTATTATATAATCATGTTTAAAAAATTTGTTAATTTTTTTATCCTATATTTGAGTTTGATTTTTTTTTCTTTCTCTTTTTTGGACAAAGTAGTTGATTTATTATTAATGAGGGTAGTAAAGTAATTTTCTAGGGGATACTATAACTCTTCCTCACCTTATATAATAGAGATATTAATTACAAAGTCAAACCAAAAAACTACACAACTTCTCGTTGAAATTTGAGTTGATTTTGAGTGAATTAATTTCATTGTTTTTTTGGGCAAGTTTATTCATATAGTATTTTTTTGTCAAATTTGAGTTGATTGTGCTGTCAATTAATTTGATTAATGTCTTTTGGCAAGTTTATGCATGTAATTTTTTTTTTTCAAAATTTTTCGGTCAATGAATGTAATATGATGGAATCTTTTCTTTTTTGACATGATTGCTCTTTATGTTGATGGTTGATTGCATGAGAAAGTAATATTAATGATGTTTAAGGTTAAATATGTAATTATATAGGGGGACACCATTGCTTCTCCCTTCACTTATATAATAGAGATCATAGCAAGTGAACAAATACAGAAGTATAACGTAACAAAGCCTAAAAAAATAAAAAATAAACTTTTACGCTTATCAATAAATAACTTTCACCGTTCATATTTTAACTCTTTATTGGTAAATATTAGAAAAAAGTAAAGTTTTGAAATTATACATTTGGATAAATGCAAAAAAAATCATGTGTAAAATTATAAAAATGTTGTAAAAAAAATCAATCTATTGCATTAAATCTCTAAAATGGAGAAAATACTAGAAACCCTTGACAATTTACACATGTGGCACTCTCCCTTAATCAACCTCGCTCTATTCAATTTCCTGCAATTAAGAAAATGAGCGACCTCAAATTTGAATAAAAGGTACTCATTCATCAATTTATTATCATAATTTTAATTTAATGATTTGAACTTGTAATATGAATAAAATGATGAATTTCTTCTTTCAACCAAAATACTTTCACACCGAATTTACAACACATCTAAGTTAATCACAATCATTGATCATCACTAACAACTCTGACTATTGTGCCTACCACTCAGTAATTTAATAAAAAAAGGTAATAAGTACAAGAAATATAAAAAACCACAACTCATATAGTCATAATGCATAGATTCTTCTTTCTTTTGAACATGCACATATTACATAAATGTTAGAGCAAATCACATGCTACTCATTTAAACTAGCACGGTTCATTGCAATTTGTAAATGCATCACCACTCACCAGCCCTTCTTTTATGTTATTCTCCTAACTTGTAAGGTTCATGTATTCTTTAATCTCCCTCCCTTTTTTTTTTGTCTTCTAGCTTTCTTCTCAGTAATAACCCTCGGACATTTTCCACGAGTCGCGGCAACAGTTAAATAGGTTTTATTAATTTTCAGAGGTCATGGTAATTTTAATTTGTAATCAACTCTAGGTTATTAAATTTTTTTTAGGGGAAAAACCAAGCTAGTATTAATTCAACGACAAAGTGTCAGTGAGTACATATTGAGCCACTTCTATATGATAATGGTTCTCCCACACTTGTTCTGTTGTTCAACCCCAAAAGGAACTAGCTTAGCTAAATGATGCGCAACAAAATTGCCATCTCTTTTAACAAAGGACCAAGAAAGATAATTAAACGAACTACAAATAGAGAGAATATCATTCAAGATAAAATCCAGACCCAAGAGAAACAAACCATGCTTTGAGAGTTGGTTGATGATAACTTGACAACCTGATTCCAAAATAACCCTCTCAAGACCATAACGCTTGCCAAGCCCTACCGCGGAAGCAAGAGCCTTAGCCTCGGCTATTTTAGGTGTCCAAAAAGTCTTCACACGTCGAGTGGCTGCAAAGAGAACATGACCATCCGAGTTACGAGCAATGACCCCGAGGCCGACCCAACCTTCGACTGCCAGTGATGCATCTGCATTAATTTTAGTGACTCCATCAGGGGGAGCAGCCCACGTTTTAGCATAGTACACGAGGGACCAGGGCGAGGACAATGATACATTAATTTCGAGTATTGGCCATGCTCTTCCATAAGCCGTGCAACCCGATCAACAAGCACACGTTGGGGAGTGATTTGCTGCAGAAACACCAGTTTATTTCTTTCCTCCCACAATAGCCAAGCAAGATACATACCTATTTGCCTCACCTTAGGATCAATGTGTTGCCAAGATACCACAAGATCACACATAGAAGAAGTCGTAGCTTGTACACAATGGGATGCACAGTCACAAGCCTTCCACAGCTCCACCACACGAGGGCATAGAAATATGGCGTGGGACGTGGTTTCATCCTCCCCACATCCCCAAGGACAAGTAGCGTCCTCAATAAAGTGGCGGTGGCACAAGAGTGCTCGAACAGGGAGAGAGTTTGTGCACAACCTCCAAAGAAAATGTTTAACCTTAGGAATAGCCTCTGAACTCCATATATCAACCCAAGCTTGGTGGAAAAGGTCAAGATCCCCTCCTTTCCCAAGCATGTAGGCCGTCTTGATAGAATAGTCACCACTCTTTGTAAGTGCCCAAGTCAATTCATCGCAACCAAGCATAGAACTCAAAGGAATAGCTAAAATTCTTCTTACATCATTCTCATCAAATGTATCTTGAATCAAAGGGATGTTCCACTCTACATCATTAAAATCAATTAATTCACTCACATGGTTCAACCCTTCTTTTTCTCACTAGTATTGAATCTTCCTTCATCACCCACCACCCACGGATCCGCCCATCTGTTTATCTTAGTACCATTACCAACTCTCCACATACACCTTTCTTTGATAAGCGCTTTTGTACTCCAAATACTTTTCCTAGAAAAGCTACAGGAGTAGCCAAGGGGAGCATCCAAGAAATCACAACTTGAGAAATAATTCGCTTTCATAACCCTTCCGAAGAGAGAGTTAGGTAAGCGAGCCAAACGCCAAGCTTGCCTCCCAAATAAAGCATCATTGAATACAACTAGGTCCTTAAAACCCATTCATTCCACCCAAACATTTTATAGTGCACATAGTTTCCCAATTTTTCCAATAAACTTTTCGATGAGAATCAGAATCTCCCCACCAAAATCTAGCCGTAGCAGAGTGGATTTTTTGAATGATGGAAGAAGGAATTTTGGTATACCCCCATGAGATATGTAGGAATGGCTTGAATCACTGACTTCAAAAGAGTTTCCTTCCTGGCTCTGGATAAAAACTTTTCTTTCCACCCTTGGAGTTTCTTCCAAATTCTATCAAGGAGAGAGTTGAAGATAGTAGTCTTCGATCTGCCTGTAATAGAGGGGATACCAAGGTACTTGTCATGTTTTTCCACCTGACGCATATTCAAAACTCCCAACAAAGCTTCTTTTTGTTCAGCAGTGACACCTTTACTGAAAGAGACTTCTGACTTTTCATTGTTAATTTTCTGCCTGGATGCTAATTCATATTTGTTGAGGATATTAACTATTTCTACGCATTCATGTCAGGTAGCTCTGGTAAAAAGGAGACTGTCATCTGCAAAAAGAAGATGTGAAATTTCTGGACCACTGCGACTGGCTTTTGCTCCATGAATCAATTTTTCCTGAACTTTACTATGTATCATTTTAGAGAATGCATCAACAATCAAAATAAATAAATACGGAGATAAGGGGTCTCCCTGTCGAAGGCCTCTAGCAGGAGTAACTGAACCACAGTCACCTCCATTAATAATGAAGGCATAGGAGACTGAAGAGACACAGTTCATGATCAAGTTGACCCACTGACCATCAAAGCCCATGGTCAAAAGCAGCTTCCTGAGAAAACCCCATTCAACTCTATCATAAGCTTTACTCATATCCAGCTTCATAGCAATAGTGCCCTTTCTGCCACGGAGACGATGCTTCATAGAATGAAAAACTTCCATAGCAATGAGAGCATGCATTATCCGTTATGAGTCGACAAGGAACAAAGGCACTTTGGTTTTCTGTAACAATAGAAGGAAGAAATTCCTGCAATCTGATCACAATTACTTTACAAACTAGCTTATAGAGCACATTACACAAAGCAATGGGGCGGAATTCAGCAGCTTTAGTAGGGTCTTTGACTTTAGGAATCAAAGCAATGTTAGCTTTATTCACACTAGCAGGAGAGATAGAACCATTAAGGATATTACTAACAGAACTAGTAATATCATCACCCACAATATGCCAGAATCTTTGATAGAAAATAGCATGCATACCGTCAAGCCCGGGGGATTTACAAGGGTGCATATGCTGCAGGGCTCCATGTATATCTTCTTTCAAAAAAGATGTAAGCAGCGTACGATTGTAAACTTCAGAAATGGTGGGAGTAACATAATGCAGAACATCATCAATACTGTGATCAGAGGGGGAGGAAGAAGTCAAAATGTTGCTAAAGTAGCTTATGAAAATATTTTCCACTTCCTCCTCCTTCTCACACCAATTACCCTAGTCATCAAACAAACCTTTAACATAATTTCTTTTCCTTCTTTGAGAGGCTTTATAGTGGAAATATGACGTATTCCTGCCTCCATCTTGCACTTCCGCCACTCTAGAGCGCAAATACCAATAAGCCTCATGTTTTTCATTCAGATCATCCAACCTCTTTTTAATTTCCGCACAAGTGTTACAATTTTCTTCTGAAATTGGAAGTTTTTGAGCTTCATGAAGCTCTTTTTCCACTTTCTTGATCTGCTCACCAATGTTATTGAACTTCTTACCTCTCCAACCCACCAAACTACTAGCCATTGAAGCAAGGCGCAATGTTATATCATCACCAACAGAGCCAGCCCAAGATTCTCGAACCGTTGCTTCACAACTCTCGTCTAAGAGCCATGAGGTTTCGAATTTGAAACCACGTTTCTTCTTTTTTTGCTGCCGGTGCTGCATCATCTTAGTGAGAATAGTCGTGAAGTTATTAACTAATTATAAGAGGTTCTGGTTATTTCTTTTTCAAAATTAAGGGTTCGTTCTATTCAGCTTATTTTTACATATTTCAAAAAAAGTTCAAAAATATACATAAAAGTAACACAAAGTAGAGTTGATAAAAAAAGTTAAAAAAAAAATAGTTGAAGAGAACATACCCTAACTCTAACTAGTCTTTAACTTTTTAAAAGTATAAGTATATGATGTGTAGAATTATTTTTTGATAAATTGTATTTTTGAAGTTCATGTGGATTATAATTTATGTGTGGAACTTCTATGGGAAGTTGTGATACATAATGATGATATTGAAGAAGAAAATAGAGGTTGATGATAAGTTGATAACATTGGTGACTTACGCCGAGAAGAATATGTAAGGGATGTGGGGGAGTACTAATGCAAAAACTAGTTATTCCGTCTTTTATGTGGTGCATTGCACGCTCAAATGATACAATATATTTATGAATAAATTGTTGCTTGTGTTTGACAGTAACACTAGGCCATCTGTATTTGTTAGTAACTCGTTTCAAAGTAGCATCCTTACAACCTTAGTAATTTTTTATGAGGAACATATATCATATATGCAGCGTATCATAAGTTTACAACTCCATAGTTACTATAGAGAAGGGTGCATACATGAAATCAATTAAATAAGTCTTACTATAGAGAAGGGTGCATACATGAAATCAATTAAATAAGTCCTAAAATAAGTTTCAAAATTAGATATTACCTAACAAGTCATCAAGTTGAATAATACAAGAACACAAACATAAATTGGACACTACCTAAAATTCTCCAAATATTTTTTGTTTCACACATTACAGAAAGAAAGTGATAGAAGTGTCACTTTAAAATTTATTATAATCATGCACCAAACTCACCACCCCACCCACAAAAGGTGGACACATATTTCACTTATTATGGCTTAAAACTTGGTTTTAATTTCTCCTAGCATAAACCCAAACTCCACTCATTCCAACACTTCCTCTGTTTTCTCTCTGCGTGGCGGCTAAGATACGCTTGAAGCTTCAAAATTATAGCTTGTACATTTTATGAATCTTGGTAATATTTATTATCTCTTCAATATTTTTTTTTTTGTTCTGTTGTTTATTTTATTAAGAGCAAGTATATATCCTAAAAAAAATTGTTTCCATTTTGTAAGTTGTGTAGTAGCCACCGACAAGTAAGAGGGATCAAGAATGAAGAAATGGAAGGCAGAGAAATTATGGTGGCGCATTTTATTATTCTTTGCACTCCAATTTGGTTTTATGTTCATCTTCAGAAATTCTACTTGCCATCAAGGTAATTAAATGATAATTTATTAGTAACTTTTAAAGTTGTTTTTTTTTTCTTTTGAAACTAATTACTGCAGTATATTCTTTGTCCATTTTTTTTGAAGGAATTCTTTGTCCATTTTTAGAAGAAAACTAGTTATTAGGCCGTTATGCCTGGATAAAAGGAAAAATATTATACTTTGAAATGATAACGGTAAATATCACTTGGTCTAGTGGTTAAAACTTTAGTATATAAACTTGAAGTCACGGGATCAAACCCTACACTATGCAATTTCTAATTTTTTTTGTTGGATGTGGATTACATGGAGTAAAATGACCTTAGGCAGAGCGTCACGTGGCACCATTCCTTGTTTAGGAACGCCTTTTAATATATTAGTATAGATATTCCATTTAGTTAGTCTTTTATCTGATCATGTTCATACTCCATCTCCCCGAACCCCGAGTTCATTCATGTACACCCAACACTAATTTCTGCCTATTTTCTCATTTACAAATCTCATTTTTACTACATTTTGTTGATTTGGATGAAATCAAATTAGCGAAACAAATAGAATTGGGTGTATCATGTTCACGATACAATCGGGTGTATGTTAAAATTTGTACCATCTCCCCTGCCTTTTTCCCCTGTTGCTGTTTTTTTTTTTAAGTTTATTTCTTTTTTTTGTAAGAGAATGGAGGGGGTGATTAAGTGTGACTATTTAAATGTAATGAATTGGGCCTTCTTTGTCGGGCTTTACATACTTCTACAAGTCTTTTTAGGTAATGGGAACTTCTTCTAGCCTTAAAAAAAAGTGGGTGTTTTGAAGAGGACAACCTTATACTTTTTGAGGTGAAACAAGCTAAGATGCTTAGTTGCCATTAAAATTGATAGGTATTTCATGAAATTTGTTTTTATAGAATGAATAAATTAGTTTCTAACACTTAATGACTCAATCACTCCCCCAATAACTCTTCGTGTTGATGTTTAAATTATCGTAAATTATTCATTTGTTATTTTCTTACCTTGTCTATCGTCCCCTAAAATTACGAGTCAAGGAACTTGGTTGTAAGTATGGTGAAACGAATTAACTATACATAATGCTTATTTGTAGACACTATAGTTAGCAAAATGCTTGAATGTCATTTTCTCTCACTAGATCATTGCATATATATATATATATATATATATATATATGTGGGCTCTCTTGCTCTCGTAGATCTAGTTGCAACTAAACTTATTTGGTAGGTGATTTTGAGAAGTAATGGAAATTTAAACTTATCGAGATGAAGTTTTATAACCATGGGTGTTAGCAATGCATGAAGCCATTTTTACAAAATTATATATAATTCATTATCACAAACTCCATAATAATCACACCTTTGGACCTTTCTTTTGTCAAACCTCAAAACACCTTTTGAGAAGAAAACTCATGCGTGCACCCAAAAATTAATAGATTTCAAATATTATGTCTCACAATCTATATACCTTTTATGTAATACTGTCTCTTGAATTGGTTGGTTTCAGTTTATATTACATTATAATCAACAAATTAAATGGTGGAATAATAGTAATAATAAGGATAATAAAGAACAAAAATTGGTATACAAGTGCAATGCAAATTGTGGGACAAAAGATTTTGATTCATTGATGTCTCTAACTCTTTGACACTCATACATTAACTCAAGACTATTTTTTGCTCATTAATTTGCTCATTTGGAACTCTCTTTTTTTAGTACATTTTGTTCATTTGGATGATTTCAAATGAGCAATTAGCAGAAAAATAGCCTTGAGTAAACTATGCTCACGGTACACCCAGATGTATGATAAATTTTTTGCATACATCTAAGATATCATAACGTACAATATCGCCACATTTACGTTTCACTCTCGTGAAGCTCCAAATCATTCAATGCCACATTTGATGTTGTGTCACACCTTGATGATGGGCCTTGTCCACAAGATTTTACTTCTACATTTGTAACAGTGCACATAGATTCACATGGATTTTCCTTGTCTCTTGCCAACTCTTACTTTTCCAAGTATGCTTATTTCTGTTTCATTTTATCCCCTGGATTTTGCATTTAGTTGGAACTTAACGTATTCTTTAAATACATGCATTGTGCTTATAAGACTAGTTACTTATTTGATCCTTTGCAGAGGACAAAACATGGAGACCAACAAAGTTGATGAGGAGTGCCTTATTATCACCAATCTCAAGGTTATCCGTCCAACATGATGTCAATAAGCCAAGTTTAAAGATCTCATTAACCCGACATTTGTCGGGCAATCCAAACCTTATTGAACCAACAACCCTCTTTTGCAATCGATCCCATCGACTTTATGATTGGTGTCATCTTAAAAGTCCTACTATATTGGAACCAAAAGATGCTATGTTTTTTAGTAGATCATCGACCCCCTCAATGAACCTGCCGAAAGTGGAAAAACTTCGCCCTTACCCTCGCAAAAGGGACAAAGACACCATGTCTAATATACGTGAAATCACCTTGACCACAAAATTATCCCACTCTTCATGTACAATTATCCACAACACCCCGGCTTTAGTATTCAGCATTGGTGGCTTCACAGGGAATTTCTTCCATGATTTTAATGACGGTTTTGTCCCACTTTTTATCACTCTTAACACCCTCTTTCCTGATCAAGAAGTTACCCTAGTCATAACTGACTATAGTGAATGGTGGTATGGTAAATACGAAGCCATACTTCCTCAATTCTCCAACCATCGTATTGTCAACCTTGACAACCAAACAGTCACTCATTGTTTCCCATCTGTTGTAGCAGGCCTTATTTCCCATGGACCCATGACTATAAACCCTACCTTGATGCCGCGGCAAAAGAGCTTCCTTGATTTGCGTGCCTTGCTTGAGGAAGGTTATCGAAAATGTCTCGTGTGGCCTGCACCAAAAATCAAAGGTAGGCCAAGGCTCGTGTTGGTGAGCCGAACAGGGCCTGTTGGACGCGTCATACTAAACCAAGACAATGTTATAAAGGCGGCTCAAGAGGAGGGTTTTGATGTGGTGATATTTGAGCCATCAGCCTACACTTATTTATGCGATGTTTATCGGCTAATAAATGGCAGCCATGCAATCATGGGCGTTCACGGAGCTGCCCTTACACACTCCCTCTTCCTTCAGCCTGGTGCACCATTTATCCAGGTGGTTCCACTTGGCGGTGATTGGCTTGCAAGGACCTACTTTCGGAATTTAGCTAAGGGAATGAAATTGGAGTACATGGAGTACAAAATACAGCCAGAGGAGAGTACTTTGATTGAAAAATATGGCAAGGATCATGTTTTCATAAGGGACCCAAATTTGATTACAAGTCGAAATTGGTCTGCTTTGCATAATATTTACTTAAGAGGCCAAGATGTTAGGCTAGACATAGCAAGATTCAAGGGATGTTTGAAGAATGCTTATGCTAAGGCCAAGAGATTGATGGAGCACCAAGGTTTGCACGTTAGGCGCCGCCCTAAAACGAAGAAATTTATTAGGCCGTCAATCTTCAGTTATACTTATGGTGTACAATCATAGGCGTCGAATGTTAAAGGTATTGGCATGTTGGAACTGCATGAGTAAGTAGGCAAAGATTATGGACTTTAAATCATTATTTCTAATATCATCTCGGGGTAGCTAGGGGAGTTTATCTGTTGAATGCCAGACAGTAGGTGTAAGAGGATTTGAATTTTGATCCACAAGGCACAATCTTGCAACGAATGAAGGAAGTTCATAGCAAGCAAGTGAGATTGGGGGCTCCTTATTCTTTCTCTTCAAACCGGGTGTACATTGGACATGGTATAGTCAAGACTAATATATGCCCAAATCCCAATAGCTTATTTGAAGGATTCAAATGAGAAAATAAGCAAAGCGGGTTCGACCGAAATGAGCAAAATATAAAACAGGATGATCGGTGCAAATTTTTTGTTGGATTTGGGGAAGTGGTAATCGAGTTTGTAGTGCTGCTAGTGCAAGCTGACGAACTTAGATATATCGTTGTTATTTGAAAATATTCACAAAGAATTATTCCTTTTCCTATATTCAGTGACTAGAAAATCAAATTAATCTTTGTCTTAAGGATTAATATATAGCTAGAATGCTAGATATGGATGTGTAATGAGTATAGACTATAGCCCAAGCGGATGTACATAACTATTTAACTACCCTAATATGAAATTTTGTTAGTGTATGTCTGTATCACATATTGATGTGAAAGTTAATGTTAGTAGCTCTTGTGAGCGTATAATCTACGAGGAAAATGACCTTTAGAGAGTATATACACACAACACAAGTTGTGACTGAATTAAAGATTGTTCGCATATAATAAGCTCAATGGTGTTTTATCTTGAAATTAGTTGATAATAGGTAGAGTAGTCTACTAGAATAATATATATATATTAATCGATTTTTCCTTATACGTACGTTTTCTCTGTGTATACTAAATTCACACGTGAGTTTTCATGAATTAAAATGTATGAACCCCATATATTGTAAGTTATGCATATAAGTTGTTCCATATTTGCCAAGGGCACAAGAGGTAGATTAATACCATGGTAATTAAGTTTGTATCCTCGTTTCCAATTGCTATAGGGATAACCCTTGCTTGAGATTGAAAGTAGATGAAACTCTCCTCATTAATTTATTAGTTCTTCAAGCCTATTTTCACTTATCAGAGGCTTTCATTATGCAATAATTTTAATTAAATTAATATGAATTACAAAAATAGTAGGCTTGTACTTATTCAATTTAAACAAAAAACAATGATTACCATATGATTCCTTTTCTCTTTCATGTTTTTATTTCATTAATTGATTACTTTGCACATTCAATCGACAGGTTATAGCATTTTCTTTCCTTTTGCTTGCCATATCAATTCAAAAACATTTAAAATAATATTCCTTCCTATTAGAGTTAATAGTCGCATAAACTATTCTTGCACACTCGGTGCGGCAATACATTTCCTTACCATAAATTCTTGGGTGTAACGGTTACACCATAATTTATGATGTAACAACCCACAAACCACCGTTTCTTTCGAAAAAAGAACTCAAATGACATAAAATAAATGAGAAAATGACATGAGTTTATTTCATTATTTGTATAGTTTATGTCATTTTTATTGAAGTCTATGTCATTATGCATGTTACACAATAAGTTATAGTATAACATGTTACCCAAGACGCACTCTTTCTTTATAGTACTTTAAAATGAAATTAATTCTACTTGAAACTGAGAACGTATCACATTTAAATGGAATGTGGTAGAGTCACAAGAGTGCATAAGAAAGAGAGTGAGGCATAGCTCAGTTGGTTAGAGCGTTCCTCTCGATTATCGAAGATCATGGGATCGATTCTCATCACCCGCTCTAGTGGCACTCTAGCACTAAAAAAACAAGAGTATATTTTTTTTGGAAGAGAAATTTCATTAATTGAAGACCAAACGGCATCTACAATAGGTATGAAAGAAAAACAAGATACAATCAAACAAGGTTAAATCAAATTCGTCTTCAAAGAAACTACAATGAACCAAATCGAGCAATACAGCGCAGCCCCCTTGTATTTGCTGAATCAAGCAGCTATTGATGAGGAAGTCTATCATTCTGACATAGTTTGGGAAGAGCATTCTTGATCGAGCCATGTTGACCGCATCCGAGATTCCAATACCTTCATGTTGAGTCTCGAACTTCAACCAATGAGAACAATTTCTCATACCTAAAAATAAAAAAACCATACTCACAACTCCCATAAGGGAGAAGGAGATCTCCACAACAGAGACTAAAATCCCCATAACAGGGTTTGAAAAAATCTCATAAAGAGATACTAATTTATTGAACAAAACAAGAAATAAATGAACTAAAAACTGAAAATATTAAAAGGGGAAAAAGGGGGCTTACCATGAATGAAATCATCCATGGCAGCTCCTAATTGATGAAGAAGGGGTAGGAGAGGCTAGGGTTTGAGAGAGAGAGGGGGCGCCTTATTGTGTCTAAAAAAAGAAGTATATAAGAGAGGAAAGTATGGTAAATTTTTAATGCGGTGGATATTGATATAATATGACGTGTTATCAAATTCAAGGGCGGGGCTAACAAAATAGGGGCCCTGTACAATTTCTGTATATGAGGCCCTTAATTATAGTTTGGAAAAAATGACTAAATTTATTATTTAAATTACCAAGAGATTTATGATTTGTTGCAAATTTTGAATTCTCTACATAATTAATCAACAAATTAACTAAATTTGGCAACTTATATAAAAATTATATACACGTCTACTGAAACTATTAACAGAAGTACCAAAGGTAATACTAAAACAAAATTGAAAAATAAATATAATATCAAAAAATTACAAAGAGCTATGGTGCTTTTATGCCTTAATGAGAGAGATTGGTGAGTAATATTGCACTCGTAAGCTTGCATTTTTGCTTTACAAGTATAATATACTTGAAATTTTTTATTTTTTTTTGGAAATGTACATACTTTTTAAAGTTCTACTTCTATCTTGTAGTGATGGAATATGGGAGGATGAGTGAAGAATGGGTTAGTTGGTAATGTAGAAGGCGAAGGCTTGCACTGCTAGAAGAAAGGGAAAAAATAAAAAAGGGTTATAGGCTTGTAGGCTGGCAAACACTCGGTGTGATTTGTGAAATACATTAATGATACCATATTGAAATTGCTTCCTGCGAGAGTCGAACACAAAACTTCCACATTCTTTTAGGAATTTAATCAAAATCAAGAGCCACTGACCCAGACAATTTTACTTGCACATTACACTCACGACAAAGACTAGATATCATTAGGGGCCCCTTCTTTCTGGGGGCCCTATGCCATCGCGTAGCTCGCACATGCTGTAAACCGCCCCTGATCAAATTATATTAATTAAATTGATGGAGTGAAAGTATCATTTTCTTATTTTGACTCTATGGTGAATTGTGCGTGATATATCTATGAATGTGATGATTCATTATCAATCAACGATATCTTATACTCCCACTTTTTATAAGTGGTTCTAACTTTGACCTTGATCTGTTAACTTTAAGATTTTAATAATCAAATGTATGTCATACTTAAAGGAAACCATAAAAATGCTAAAAAAAGTTGAACAACTATTCATAAGGTTATTATTTAATTTTCAAAATATAACTTCAACATAATTCTCTTTTATTTTTTTGAAGTGATTATTTTTATTTAATTAAAAAAGTTAAACTTAAATTGACTAGGAAAGATACATAGAATTATCATTTTCGTTTGAAAACAAAAGACATGTACTCCTCTTTCATCACCTCTTAAATTTTCACATGTTTAAGTGCACATATATGGTAGTATATCCTCACACCATTCTTTCTTTATTTCAACATCTCGTTATTCCACTCTTCTTTGTTCTATTTTCATACTAAAATAAACTTCAGAGATCCCTCAAGGAAGACCCCCTTCCCTCCTTAAGTAATAAGTCGTCACCACTCACCACCCACTACCTTCCTCTGCTAGAACAGCTCTTCTTGCTGTTCTCCTGCATCTCCTCTTCCTCTATCTCTCACTGCTAGCGCGCTATCTCGCTCGCCCAATCGGCTTCGTCGTGCGTGATCGTAAGATATAGAATTAAGGGTGTATAATCTTGCTACACTACAACTGGTAAGTGTCCTACTACACATTGACGTATTTTGATTTCTAATGTGTTTGGTAGTTACTATAATCTCGTCTGTTCGTATAAACTTTTGGGGATTGAATTTGAAGCATTCAGATTAGGGATGTTAGTGGGACGGGTCAAGTAGGAGACACCGCCCCATCCTCGCCCAACTGGGGAGGGGATAGGTCTAGGTTTAGTGGGGATGGGGATGAAAATCATATCCGCAATGGGTGGTGGAGCGGGTGTGGATTTTATGTTATACCCGTTCCTCCCCATCCCCATCCGCCACCCGCCCCGCTTCTATCTCCTCCATCTCGTACCCTTCTATTTATTGAATACTACCTCAGGTTCCGAAAGATCTTCCCTATTTGACATTTTTCACTATTCATTACTTTGATCATTGTTTGTGACTTATACGTAAGAAAAATATAGTCATGTGGAATCTTGTTAGATTCATCTCAATATATATTTTATTAATATCCACTTTTTATAATTTTTTCAAATACACAATTAGAGATATTAGTGTCTAAAGTTTTGCATTGGCATGCGTGAAAAGTGAAAGAGGGAAGATCTTTAGAAACCGGAGGGAGTAACATATTATATATAAGAAAATTATTATAAAAACTCATGTTATATACTTATATTATTAATAATCTTATTTTAAAAAATGTAAATTTGTAATATGGGCTTTAACTTATCAATTTTTATTTTTTTTACTATATTATGCTATGAAGTAGTTCTAGCATATTGTTTGACAATTGGGAGGATAGTTGCGGGTATGGAGTGGGTACGACACGGGTATGAAGCGGTCATGGGTACCCATGCGGGTGGTGGGGGGATGAGTTTAGATATGTACCCGCTGGGGGGATATGGGTCTAGCTTGAAACTTCCCCCGCAATGGTGGTGGGGAGGGGATGGGGACGGGAATTTTATGCGGGTGCGGGTTTGAAAGGACCATCCTCCGCACCCGCCCCGCCTAATTGTCATCCCTAATTCAGATGCATAATGTTTGTAGATATTACATGTAGTCATACATGAACTTGATCTCAAATCACGGGGAGAAGAGAGACAAAACCTACAGTGATCCTTTTTTTTAGAAGTTTTGGTATGAAAGAAGAATAAAGGGGAAGAAGAATCTAAATCTTTTATCCCATAGTTTTTGTATCACTCGATCCGTTTTTTATTAGTCGCTAACTTGGACTTTTATTTTTGTCAACGCATAACTTTAATGATTAATGTCTTTAATTATTGACATATAACACTACTTGTTAATGCAACTCTCTTGCAACAAGGAATAGCAATTCTATACGAATCTGATCTGAGTTCAACTTGAACCAATGAAAAATAATTTCATCCAAATCTAAAAAAGTGAAAATCCGATTTCAAATCTGTATTAAAAAAGTGGAGTTTATGTAAGACTTGACGAGTTGACGTACAAATCCTAACCGAATCTGATTATTACTTCCACCTCTTCGACTAATAATTGAAAGCTACTCTACAATAAAATGATTCTTTTTTGCATTATTGAAATTCAAGTAATATAGTATAATTATTTTCTTATATAGTTCAATAACAATTTATACATTTTGGTTGCTAATTTTTTTGTTTGATAAATTTGCTTTCAGATCAGAAGGGTGACTCTAACAATAATAATAATAAAATAATAAATGAAGCAAAATCTAAGGATAGAGAAAGTTTGTTTTGTCTTCATGTTGGTCGTTGCGGTCCAGATATCTCGGCTGCTCATTATGAGAATAACTTCACCAACAAACGACGAAGGTATGGATGTCTTCATTTAATTTTGTACAAACATTCATCTAATTCACAAATCTAGTTCTGCCTCTTAGTAATAAGCTGATTTTAATTTGACAGCACTTAATTTCGATCCCAAAATGCTTGGAATTACCATTACATATAGACTACTCCCTCCATCTTAACTTATAGTTTAGGTTACATTTTTTATGGTCAAACTTCAAAATCTTTGACCAAATATTCTCATCAATATTTATAAAAAAAAAACTACTCATGTCGGATCTTGTTAGATTTGTTTCAATTTGTAGTTTTATAGTATCAAATATTTATAATTTTTGTTGATACGTAGCTAAAGATACTGATGGTCAAAGATACGTGTTGGAGATCGTGTAAAAAGAAACAAGAACTATATATATTTTGGGATGGAGGGATTAGTATTTTTGTAAAGTAGTACTCCCTCCGTTTCCGAAAGTTCTTCCTACTTTGACCAATTCCCCTCTCACAAAAAGATTTCAAATAGGAACAACAAAAGAAAACGGAGGGAGTAGTAGACTAGTAGTAGTTAATTGTGGTTTGCTTTGTCAATTTGTTACTAGCTAGTTCACTTGTCGAAACGTGCTAAAATTGGCATAAAACAACTTAGTGTTATGGATCCAAATGTACTACGTACGTCATTTTTTTTAATATGCAACATATGCCTGTTGGTGAGTGAATTAAAAAAAAGCAATGTTACATCTAATAAATAACAAAGGAAATATACATTTTTAAATCTCTATCATGCCTCATTTTTGTGGCCACAATTACTAATATTACCACACCCCACAGGGTCATCGAAACTTAAATGACAATTTTACCAGAAGGCATGAGAAAATACTATTTTATTTAGCTAATGGTCTTTTAGTTATTGTATAACCAATTATCTTATCTTTGAGGTTAAACAACATTTTCCAATCCCAAAAATTTCAAAATTTGTTTTAGTTTTTAGTTTCTGAAGGAATACGTCAGAGTTTCTTTGATTTATTTAGCCACTTAATTTGACCCATTTAGCCACAAATCTAGACTAGGAAACAAAAGAAAAGATTTTGTCCACATATATAGAGTTTTTTTTCCCAAAACTTCGCCTTTAATTACTGCTTAATCTTCTGATAATTTCTTTTCTTTTTTCAACTCTAGGACAGGATTTGCTCTTGGCAAAGAAAACATGCAACGTTTCATTTTCAAATTCATGGGCATTAATCCAATCACAACAAGGTGGACCAATCATATGCGATCGATCTCATGACAACTATGATTGGTGTTTCCTCAACCGTCCAACCATACTAGACCCAAACACAACAACATTTTCCACCGTTGAATCAAGCTCTCAAAACTCAACTATTCCTCTATTAATTGAGAAAATTCGTCCATACCCTCGAAAATGGGAGAAATTTACCATGTCATTAGTAAGTGAAATTACTCTTACAACCTCATCAATTGACAAGGTTTGCCAAATCTACCATGAAACTCCGGCTTTAGTATTTAGTGTTAGTGGCTACACTGGGAATTTCTTCCATGATTTTAATGATGGCATTATACCTCTATATGTTACCATTAATACCCTTTTCCCTAACCAAGATGTCACACTTGTTATCACTAATTTTACAAATTGGTGGTATAGCAAGTATGAGGTCTTATTGAATGCCTTCACTAGACATCCTATTGTTAATCTTGACAACCAAACATCCACGCATTGCTTTCCCTCAGTCGCGGTAGGGCTCATATCACATGGTCCGATGACCATACAAACTATTGATCATTTGTACCACACGCGGTCATTTCATGGATTTCGTTCGTTACTAGAGATTGCATATAGCAAATGTCCCGTTACACCACCAGTAGTCCAGTACCACCTCTAGTGGCAGGCAAGCCTAGACTTGTGTTTATGGGCAGGACAGGAAATGTGGGCCGTGTAATATTGAATCAAAAGGAAATTATAGAGGCAACAAAGGAGGCAGGGTTTGATGTTGTGCTATTTCAACCAACAAAATTTACGTACTTGTGTGATGCATATAGACTCATCAATGCAAGCCATGGAATGATAGGAGTGCATGGTGCTGCTCTAACACATTCACTCTTCCTTCGACCGAGGTCATTGTTCATCCAAATCGTGCCACTTGGCAATGAATGGTTGGCCGATTCATACTTCAAGAATTTGGCAAAGGGCTTGAGATTTGAGTATGTAGAGTATAAGATTAGGGCAGAAGAAAGTAGCTTAGCTGAGAAGTATGGATTGTATCACAACATTGTGAGGAATCCAAATAAAATTATTAGAGGAAATTGGTCTGCCTTGGATAGTATTTACCTCAAAGGGCAAGACATAAGGCTAGATCTAAGTAGGTTTAGGAAGTATTTGGTAATTGCATATCCGAAAGCTAAGAGGTTTATGGACAACAGTGGCTAGATTGGATTAAACTTTAAGCACCCAAAAAAGAATGTGGCTAGATTGGATTAATCTTTTCCATATTATAGTACGTAAACACAATTATTTCTTCCCCGAGTTTCTTTTCAGTTGTAAATTTTCGTAATTTCGTTCAATTTCTATTTAGGGCTTGAATACTCTCGCATGAACATTGGCAATTAGATGAAGCATGCACGCAAAATCTGTTAGTAACTTCACTTCAAAAATCAACAAGAACAACACACAAGGAAATTTAATGGTGGTTTAAACCACCTCTTCTTTAATCAATAAACTGCAAAAAATAACAACTACTATGTGTTTTCCTCTCTCGGAAATTTCATTATTTTCGGCACTCATCACTTGGTAAGCATATAGACGCATTAAAATTTGTGCATGCTCTTTGTTTATGTCATACCTATTTGATCCATTGTGAAATGTGTGCTAATAGTTATGACAAACTATTAAGATATTTGTCAAATTATTTAGGAAAAATTGATTTAATCAGTCCCAACTATGGGCGTCCTGACAAAAACAATCTCAACTATTATTTTTTATTGTTCATTCCCAACTTTGAAGGGCATTTTACAATTGTAGTCTCAGCAGGTTAGAAACCTGCTGTAACAGGTAATTTGCCATTTTTTTTCTTTTTTTTCTATCTTCTTCCTTCCTCCTTCCTTCACTTGCTCCCTCCTCCTCTCCACTTGTCACCCCCTCCCCCTTCCACCCCACTACCTCCTCCCCCACCTCCCCTAACCCCTAACCCCTCCCCGCCTCGCCACCCATCCCCGCCTGACCCAACCCTCCCCCGCCCCTAAAACTCCCCCGTTCCTACCCCCGAAACCCATCCCCTTCCCTCCCTTTCCCTCCCATTCCCCCACCTCCCTCGTCACCCCTCCCTCGTCACCTCCCCCCCGCCCCTGACCACCCCTCCCTCGAAACCTCTCCTTCCTTCAGGCTCCCCGCCACCCATCCCGCCCCGAAACCTCTCCCCTGCTCTAGCCACCCCCTCCTCTCGCCCTAAAACTCCCTCCCCCTATCCCGCCGCCACCTCTCCCACCCCCAAAATACCTCCCCCCCACCCTCGAAACACCTCCCCCCCACCCTCGAAATCACCCCAGAAATAGCTCCCTCACCCTCGAAACACCTCCACTACCTTTAAAACCACCTCCCGAAAACCCTAAAGATGAAAGGCGCGAGAGAGAAACGGGGAGGATGCGGGGATTGGGTTGGGGGTCGGAGGGTGCGTGGCGGTAGTAGGGGCGTTCTAGGGCTGCGGGGTGGGGGGGCTGGGAGAAGGTTGTGCGGGCGGGGGGCCGGGGGTGGTGGCAGTGGTGGTTGTATGGTGGTGGGGTGGCAGGGGAAGGGGAGGGAGGAGAGAGAAAGACTAACAGAGGGGTAGAAAAAACAGGTGAAAAAAAATAAAAAAATAAGGGTTAATTCGTTTTTTACCGGTTTAGCAAGTCACCAGTCCACTCGGACCACCAATATAAAGGGGGGGTTAAAGTTGGGATTGAACAATAAAAAATGATAGTTGGGACTGTTTTTGTCAGGACGCCCATAGTTGGGACTGATTAAATCAATTTTTCCAATTATTTAGTGGTAAGGTCTAGCTAATGATCCTAAAAGGATTTTTGCTTGATTTTGTGCCCTTACCTCCTCCCTTACTTTCTCTTTTCTTGTATACTCCAAGGACGGAGTTTGTATTAAGCGTGGGGGAGTTAGCATGTGTTCCCTCCATCTCAACAATTTCTTCCTCCTCTTTGTAATTAGGTTCTTTTTAGTGCTTTTGCATGTTAGGTTTGCATGAAGAAAAAAAACACAAAAATATTGGAATAATTGATTATAATAATACAACCTTTCACCGATTAATTTTTAATAAGTCAACCTTTCAATTATTCTTGAATAAGGCAACCTTTTGGGGGTATTTGCTTTTAATGGGATTTGACGTGTTGATAATCAGTTTGTTTGGTAAGTCACATTTTCTAACTCGTCTATTTTTCTCTTTCCTTGCCTCTATGCCCCTATTTCTATGGTAAAGAGTTAATGTTTTAGACGATTTTAAGTCATTTTGACTCACTAGAAGTAAATAGGGTATTAATGTTGCATTATTCAGGAATAATTGAAAGGTTGGTTTATTAAAAATTAATCGGTGAAATGTTGTATTATTAAAATCAATTATTCCCAAAAATATTTTCTTTTCTTTATTTCTTTTCTGCATTTAGGGTAGTTTGGTTGCATGCATGATATGTTGCTAAGAGTGTTCATAACTTGATTGGAAGACCTTCCTTACATTTGACTTAATGGTTTTGGAAGTCTTGTTGTGACTTTAGATGATCTTTGAGAACGGTAACTTTTGGTAGAGTCTTTTTGAAATTATGTGACTTGGTTGATTGGATTGCTTTGTCCCTTGTGCGATGTACTCCGAAGGAGGGCCACGAACCTCGTAAGACTCAATTACAACCCTCACCATTGATCGCCTAACTTGTGACTTTCATTTTAGCTCCCCAAGATTACATATGACCGAACTAAATAGAAGAATGATTTAGGGCGTTTCATTTTGCTAGAATTAGGAGATCAGAAGCCAAAAAACTTTTTATACCGGCATAATTATCCGCTTCTCAACCCATTTGAGCCTTTCTATCCTATTTTTGCTTAACCCTCATAATAAGTCATGGTCAAACTTTCCTCAAAATGGAGTACATGTCTCGTTTGTGTTGAGTTGAGTTGTTTTGATACTAAATCTTGGTTGAAAGTAAGTTGATGTGCTTGTATAATTGCAAAAAAAAATGGTTGTGTTCAAAAAATAGCGAGACAAGAAAAGAAAAGGAATGAAATGAAAGAAAGAAAGAAAGCTCTTATTCTTTCATTTGGATTACTATTGAAAGAAAAGAATGAGAGAGCAAATTGATGAGCAATATGAAAATTATGTTCAAAAAGTGAAAATCAAAGTGAAAAAAGAAAAAAAAGGTTGTGTTTGAGTTTTCAAATCGAATTGGTGTTAGGACTAGCTTGGAGGAGTCTTTTTCCCCTAGTTTGTACTCCGCTTTACCCTATTTGCACCACATTCCCAAATTGATATCCTCACCCCTAACCTAGCCCCATTACAACCTTAATAAAGTCCCTTTTGACTTCTAGACTAGTCTTGGTCAATTTAGTAGTGACGGGTGAGATTTTGTGCAAGTCATGATGGGGGTCATCAAAATGTGGTAGACGCGAGCTATTATGGTTGAGCATCTCGGGATTTGGAAGTGGAGAGGGGTAAGAAATCACTCCTAGAAAGCCTAGTTTTCAAGAAGACTCGGTTGATCGGTGGATTGGATCTCTTGAGTCACTCTTGTGCTTCCTAGTCATCTTTCCTCTTGTGTTTGGTTGGTCTCCTAAATCTTGTTATGAACTCATTTAGCTTGCATGTCATGTTTGTAGCTTTGCATATAGAGCATTTAGGTTAGTGTGTTGCATGGTTTTTCTTTTTCATCTTTTATCTTCTTTTCTTTCTTCTTTCTCATTCTTGGTTTACTTGAGGACAAGTAAAATGTTAAGCTTGGGGGAGTTTGATAAGTGTGTTTCTAATGCACTTTATGGACTCTTTTTAGCTTATTTTGATCCTCTTTCTCCCCTTTCTTCCCTCTTTCTTCTCCCTTTCCCCTTCTATTTCATTCACTTAATCATTCTTGATCATAGTGACATTTTGCTAGATTATCAGTCATTTTTGACCAAATTTCTAGTACATTTGCTTTCACCCTGTTTGTCATGTTCTTAATATAGGTGAGACTACCTAAGACAGCTACAATTGTAGAATTGACAAAGAAAACAATGAAAATATAGCACACGTTGAGAAATGGTGCGTTCACACCATGCCCCATGTCCGCTCGCACAAAGGAGCACATTGCACAATAAAATCTTATACAGGGAACTTCAAATGGAAATAACTTTCAAACCAAAAATCGGATGAAGGTAATTCCAGTTGTATCTGAAATATTATTTCGATAGCTTTCCAACGACTGGTCATAAGCTTGATTTGGATCTAAAAGAAAAGAGTTATGCGCGTTTTAAGTTGAACTGTCAGACCAGAGTAGATTAGTAGGTGAGCCCGCACCAGCTAATGAGGTGCGCCCGCACCACTTACTACCTTTCTTGTCCCAAATTATTGGTTTTTCTACCTTTAAACAGATTTCATCCATTTTTTTGTTAAGTGGGACCCACTTTCATTTTTTTCCCTAATGTCTTTTCTCCCTCGATTTTTCTGCATGTTATCCCTTTCATCAACTTCAAATACAATTTGTCAATCTTTCTTTAAATCAATCTTCACAAATCTGAATTAAGGCTATTTAGGGTTATTGTTCATTGCAATTAAAAAAATTGCCAATTTCAACAACTCAAAGTAAAATTTAAATTTGAATTTTAAAAACTAGGGTTCTTAACAAATTGGGGATTTTGCAAATTGGAAGTTTTTCAATATTATGGCTTCTACGAATGGAGGTACGTATTACATTGAAGATTAATCATATCAGAGCTTCAATTTTGTTCAACAATCATTCAATTTGTGTGGACAATATATCCCCAATTTGTGTGAACCCTATCCACGAAATTTGAAAAAGAAAAAAAAAATCTTACCATACTTGGAAGAAATTGAACGAATAGCTACCCAAGAGTGAAACAAGAATGTGGAACAAACTCTTACTTTAAATTTTTGAAGATTGTTGGAAGAGAATTTGAAGAAAAAATGTGAGAAATAATGCTTCAAGAAAGAAGAATACTTATAAGTAGAACTATTGAAGAGAATTTTCAAGGAAATAGAAAAAAATTCATTACTGGTGCCTACATAACATATTTATGGACGAAATTCGTTAAAGAGTAGAAAAACCAACAATTGAGGAACTTAAAAGGTAGTTAAATTAGAAAAAAAAATTAGAAAAGTAGTGAAATTAGAGAAAAATTTAAAAAGGTAGTTATTTTAGTAATGGGATGTAAGAAAGATAATAAAAAACAAAAATTCATTTAATTAGTGAAGTTTTTCTCTCGACCCTTTCCAAATTTGGCTTATTAAGTATTATCATTTTTAACTACATAGAAGTATAAAAAAGAAAACTAGTGAAATAATTAGCAAACTCTTTCTAATAAGAATCATATTTAATCAAATTTTTTTAAAAAAAAAAAAAAATTACAAACAATTATTATTGTGTGCATCTGGTGCACAATAAATTTATTATGAGACCACTTTATTTTTTAGCCAAATTGAATCACTTTGTATGTCAAATTAAAATGAGTTTTTTTTCAGTCAAAATAGGTCACTTTTAACCATAAGCTCACTTTTTGCTTTAAAAGAGTCACTTCTAGTAAAAGTGATCTATTTAGGGCAGAAAGTTCCCTCCATTTCACAATACTTTATTATACACACGTCTCATTCAATAAAATATGTGAATTACAAATTATTATAGTAAAAATATTAAAAAATGTTTCTAAATAAGGAATGATGCTACGTGGGCTCCCCTTTAGGGTGTTTTAATCGATCCATGTAATCCATTTACAACTAAAAAGTTAGAAAATGTATTCTATAAGATTTGATCTTGTGTTTTCAAGTTTATATACTGAAGTTTTAACCACTAAACCAAGTGATATTTAGTGTTATTATTTTATAGTAAAACATTAATAGATCAATGATTAGTAGGGGATATAACCCGGGCCCAAAAACTAGTGTGTTTTTTAAAGGGTGAAGGCGGTGGTGACCTGTGCTTGAATTGCATCTTGAACCGATGACTTTTATTCGATGAGCCCACCATGTTGATATATGAGCAATTGAGCATTGATGATTCTCGCATCATTGGGCCAATATAAATAGCCTCATTGGGAAATTGAAGTTTATGTGTTGTGCCAGCTATTGGAATTAGCTTTGCTGATAATATCCTTTCATTACAAGGATGTTTTTTTTTATTTAAAAAAAAAGTAAGCATTGACAGGTGATGGAAACTTGTTCCCTTAAAAAATGGTTTTTATGAAAAATAATCTCCATTGGAAAACGCAAATGGAAATTAGTTGTCCTTTGTTTGGTTTGATGGAAAATGATTAAGCTAAGAAAGGGGAATTTTTTCCTTCAATAATGCTAAATTGGGTTTTAATTCCTGAAATGTGCTGAAGTTGAAATTAATTCCATGCGTACCGTCCACGTAGGACGGCACGCGAGAATTTTTTTTTTTTTAAATTTTCGGCAAAGCAAACCGCTTAACTTTAAGATAAGCCGCTACTTGAAGTAGCGGTTTACAAGGTAAAACCGCTACTCAGAGTAGCGGTTTACTAGAGATAAGTTCCAACGCAACACAAAAGATCCAGTGCGCTCCACGCACGAGGCGTGCGTGGAGCGCACAGCTCCTGCGTGGCGCGCACTGGATCTTTTGTGTTGCGTTGGAATTTATCTCCAATAAACCGCTACTCTGAGTAGCGGTTTATATGCGTGCCTTATAACTTATCTTTGGGACACAATATAACCGCTATTTGAAGTAGCGGTCAACTTCAATGAAACATTATTGCTATTAACCGCTACTTGGAGTAGCGGTTTTATTAAAAAACCAAAATTTTGGCAGCGGTCCTACGCGGACGATACCCATGGAATTAATTTGAACTTCGACACATTTCAGGAATTATTACCCATTTTAGCATTATTGAAGGAAAAAAATTCAAGAAAGGGAAATGGAGAAGTTGGAAATGAGAGAGTGAGAGGAAAATATTTACAAAGGGATGAAAATTTGATTTCCTTTTTGAATCTATTGTCCAACCAAACAACGAAAAATGGGGAAAATTATTTTTCCTTAATAGGCATTATGCAAAGAGTGATATATCGGTTCCTAATAAGGGAAGTTTTTACCTTTCTCTTGAATAGAACTCATATAGCTAGCCCTAGGTGGTCAATCGAGTGGTTTCATGTCTTTGTGTCATTGGCTACACAACGATTTTGATTACTAAAACCCTTCTCCGATTTTTTCCATCCCCTCTTTGCAAATCTTAGTACTTCATCCGTTCTAAAATAAGTAAAACACTTCTCTTAAAAATTTCTCACATAAAAGAGAGAAGTGTTTCACTTGTTTTAAAAATGATTTTTTTTTTCTTCTTTAGTTTAGATTAGATATTTGAAGTCTTGCTTAGAATCTTTAATTTATATACAGAAGTTCACTCCGCCAAGGACTAGGGTTGAGAGGATACAAGAGCTAGGATCTCACCATACACTTCCGTCGTCCTTTATTGTTTCTTTAAAAGTGTCAAACTTCGAATATAAAGTAGTGAGTTAAACCAAAATTACAATTTAAAGTTCAACAAGATTAGGCTCAAGTTTCATTTGAAGCGAGCCAAATCGAGCTACCCCAATCAGCTTAGTTCGACTCAGCTAAAGACACGATATATAGTTTATGTACATATATAATCAATATAGCCTCTCTTTTCCATATTTCTTTGTGAATTTTTTCCCCCTAATGCAAAGGACCTTCTAATACTTTTCTTCCTTCCTTTAAAAAAATTACTCTTTTGTGAAGATTAAAAAGATTAATAAAGTATTCAAAAAAGAAAGAAAAAGCATTAATTTTTTTTGAAGGGAAGAAAAAGCATTAATGGAATCTGTGTAACAGCTGGGGATGTTTGTCCGCAGTGCAACTCGCTCACACCATTCTCTCTCCTCCAAAACAAAAAGCAGGAAATACTTCTTCTCTTCTTCACTTGTGTTTTGTACTTTGTGTTCCACTTCCTATTCTCTCTCTCTCTCTTCACTCTCTGAACTCACTCTACTTCTTCTTCTTCCTCAACTCACCCATTTTAGAGAGAGAGAGAGAGAGAGAGAGAGAGAATGGAGAAAGCTCTGACAAAAGTAGGGAGCATAAAGTCTGCTGCTGGAAGCTTCTGGATTACTAAGAAGGCCAAAGAAGAACTCCATGACATCTCCCAAGATATCACTGTTTGTTCCTTTCTCTTTTTTTCTTCCATTTCTTATCTACATTTTCTGCACATATCTTGCATTTTGTAGACCAATTATTCTATTTTTTTCTCTTATTTATTGTCAATTTATCATGCATTTGGTTATTAATTTTGTGAGATCTATGAGTGATGATGGAAATTAAGTGAAGCATGGAGTGTTAAGGATTACTACATTCTCTGTAATTATTGCCAAGTTTTCTTTAATGTTTGATTTGTGAGATACCATTTTCTTAGATAGGAAATACATCCAATGTAATTTTTGGTGAATTTTATATGCTACTTTTATTAGTGGGGAATTAGAAATTGTATAGCAGTATGATTTATATGAAATTTAGGTTATGTTGTTCTTTTAAATGCTATGTTAATTGCCTAAATTAGGATTGAAGTCTGATTTCTTTATAATGTCTAAACTCTAATGTCTATATGAGCTTTTATACTGATGTTATTTGTCCATAGTTACATTTTCTAGTGGCTAATTAGAGGAAATAAGATTGGATTTGGAGTTTGATGTTTCAGATAAATGTCTGCTCTCGTCGTGTCTCGAGTAAATTTTCCTTTTAGATGTAGTTCCCTGAGCTTTGAGAATTGGAAAGATTGGAAAGTTGTGTGACTGCGAAACGAGGTATAAGAGTAGGTGAGGAGATGCATATGCATTACAGCATTGATCTTTATGAAAGCTGCTGCCTACCATCCTTTGTTACACCAACTCTTCATTATGCCATGTGAAACTCGTGTAGGATACGCACCATAGGATCAAGCCATAACATCAACATGTCTTTTATATTTCGAGGTACACCTAGAGCTAGGTGTACCCAAGGATATTTTGGCTACTGATTTGAGGCCATCCAAATGAGCAAGTGAGTAACCAAAATATCCTGGGGTACACCTAGCCTTTGAGTATTCTCGGAAATACCTTAGAATTTGTCCCAGAAAATGGGATAATGGCACAATTGTTAGACGCCTGGAAAAACCTTGATGCCCTCCCTTGCTCCCTCCCCATGTCCGACACTTCTAAATGATCAGACTTTTGGTAAAATGGCTAGGTTGAGTAACGTTCGTCAACTCTGATGATTTGATCTACAGGATTTAAGTGTTTCAATCCTGATGTATGAAGCAAGCAATACATGAGATTTTGTAATACTCTGATTTCTTAGAACCAGAGCTATGTACATTGATCAATACCTCCTTAGACCCCACTGCAGTGAGATGCTTGTTGGGTTTTTCCCAAGATATAGATCTCAAACTCTTCCTTGAATTTAGTTCTGTTGTATGAACCACTATTCTTATTGTAAAATTGTGATCTTTAGAGCTTATGTGGCCATTTGGGAATTTTGTTGAGATGGGAACAAGATGTATTACCTTTTTAGCTAAATATTCTTCCTAATCTTTCTTGTGTTTTGGGAAATATACGTTGGTATTATTTATGACAAACACCAAGCATCATTTGATGTTAATATATGTTTAATATTTCTATCTTTGGCTCCTGGTGTAGTAAGAACCAAATTTTTGTATGGCCTTTTCATTTTGATGGTTGTGGTGAAAGGTTGAAATAACTTTAATATCTTAATGCTCCTGCTGATTCTTGGTAGATCCTTATCTGGAAAATCCATGTTTCTGCAGGCTGTCTCAAGTGTAGTGGAAGAGAAGGCAAAATGGCTATTCAACAAGTTAAAGGGTAATGCATATATTGTTCTTAAAACTTACATGCCTTTGATGGAAATTAGTTACTAATACACTATCTAGTTCAAAATCTCATGAATCGCCTTGCTTATGCAGGAAAGCCAACAAAAAACTTACCTGAACTTTTGAGAGACTACAACTTACCACCGGGCCTCTTCCCCGAAAATATAACATGCTACGAGTTTGACGAGACAAAAGCAAAGCTAATAGTGTACCTCCCCCACCCTTCCGAGGTGAGTTTTAAGGACTCATCAGTTATAAGATATGCTACACGAGTGAAAGCGATCTTGCTTAGAGGAAAGATGATGGGTATCGAGGGAATGAAGACCAAGGTGTTAGTATGGGTAAAAATTGCAAGTGTGGGTGTTGAAGGCCCTAAGTCTGACAAAGTATGGATCACTGCAGGAGTGAAGAAATCTAAGCCTAGAGATGCTTATGATACGCCTCATATTGCTCGTAGAGTCGAAGAATTTTGAGCTTTTAGGGTTCTTGAAAATTTGTCTAGTGGGGTGGTAAAGTGATTATTTTTGGTCTATAATTATGTGATTCTTCAATCCTCATATTGTACGAAATGTTGGAGCTTCAAAAATTATATGATCATGTTCTTAATTTCTCATCACAACCTATGTGGGACAAGTTTGTTATTTGCGTACAACAACATGAATTAGGCTCTGTTCTCCTCAGCTTATTATAATAAGTTTCAGCAAAAAATAATCCTGTAAAAATAATTTCAGCAAAAATAAGTTTAGTAAAAATAAGTTCAGCAAAAATTAGTTAAGTCCAGTAAAATAAGTTTAGTTCAACAAAAAAAAAATACTCTAAGTTTCAGCATAGATAAGTTCAGTAAAAATAAGTTCAGCAAAAATAATTTAGTAAAAATAAGTTCCATAAAAATAAGTTAAGTTCAGCAAAAACAAATTCAGCAAAATTGAGTCAAGTTCAGCAAAAATAAGTTGAAGAGAACACAGCCTTAAAAAGCTTACATTTTGAGAGCTCATTTGGTGCCATGTGGAAGCACGTGCTCATAACTTAAGTGAGATAGTCCGGCTTCAAAAAAAAAAAATTAAGGTAAGATGAAGGGGACTCACTTAAGGGGGGAGAAGGAGAAATCCTCAAATAAGTCCCATGAGGTTTGATCCCTAGACCTCAGGGATATGAGGTGGGAAGCGATGCTACTACTCCACTACCTCAACCTCAGTCTGGCTTCAAATTGGGTTTACTGGCTTCAAATTGTGTATATTGTATTGATATGCAGTTACACTTACACAGTTACAGTGATGGAGGTATAGGAAGTTGTATAATAGGGTTTTCAAGGGTTGGAATTTCATAATCGATACTTATTACTCGACTTGGAAAAAAAGAATGAATGTGACACAAAATTGCACCCAATATTATATAGTAACTTGTTTATCATCCAATCGAAACCAGTTAACTAATTTTAAGAGTGTTTTTTTTTTTTACAACAAGAACAAACATAATTACATATATTACAGAAGTTTACCATTCCTAGCTGCAACTACTAAATCATGACTAGCTTGTACTACCTGTCTATCAACCTTCCTAATCTCGCAAAATGTAAACTTGTTACAAAGCAAATGAAGATCATAACCTATACTAGCCAACTGAAACGGGAATCTATTATTCATTATCATACATACTAGCATAGTGGAATCTGTATGGATACTAACAGAAGTACATCCCCGGTGCAAGCTCTCCTGCAATCCCCGTAAGATCGCTATTCCTTCACACTGAAGCGCTGAAATAGCTTTGACTCGGTCATTGCCCTTGAACACCTGCCCATCCTCCAATACCCCCATCCAACCAATCCCTGCCGATGGGCAGTCCTTCCTAACATCCTTTTTCCAAGCACCGTCAACATTAACTATGCATGACACTTCCTGCGATCGTCCAAACATTGCCACTACTTCCTTCCTAGGATTAACTTTCCGTCGACATTCTCCACTCCTCACCTCAAAGTACTTGTCCCTCCATTCTTCCTCCTTAATAAAATCGCCTGCCATACGCAGAATCTCCAATGGATTTGGGTCACAATTGCGAAACACAACGTTATTCCTATGCCTCCATAACGCCCACATAATTGCACAAAATCCTCTTACTCTAGTACTGTGTGGACCATCCTCCTTCCAGAGCTTTTGCATGAAATTGGTGATCCAAAAATTAATTGAGACATGATCAGAAGTGCGTACGTGAATACCGAGCCATGAGCCCCACCAAATCCTAGCACTTACTGGACAATCTCTGAATAAATGAGCCTCATCCTCAAGCGCTTCCTTACATAGATAACATCTCTCACTGACACACACATTCCTCTTCCTGAGATTGATGTTCAAAGCTAATGCCCTCATCAGAATGCGCCAGACAAATACTTTCCATTTGGGTCTTATATTTGTTGCCCATAACTTGTTCCAGAACTTCCTGTCAACACTCTGACCACGTTGCTAGGACTCTGAAGAGAGCAACATAGCATAAGCATCCTTGGTTGTAAGCTCTCCGGAGTTAGTCCTATTCCAAACATAAGAATCGTCCATATCACTTTCAGGAATATGAATGGATAGGATACGATGAGCCACATCCTTAGGAAACATTCGCCAAATTAACGAGGAATTCCAAGTTTTCCTTCCCGAATTCATCAAATCCCTTACCCACTTAACCCCACTCCTCTCTTCATTAATCCCCCTTCGGAACGTTATTGGTTTACCCTGAACCCAACTATCCCGCAGAATATGTGTGAGATTCCCATTACTAATGACTCTGCTGAAACCCCTCCTGCATCATATGACTTTGAAAATCTTAAAACCAAAGATTAAAAATTGTTGTGTTGCCGATGGAGCCCCACTGCCCCCACTATCACCGTAGGCCGTACTATGGTGGGATTTCTATAATCAACTAACTCACAAGTCACAATAAACCCAATTAGGAATTAAATTAACCCAAACCGAATCTAATCCAAACCAATTTGCCACCAAAGTATTACCATAAACTTGTATTTTAGATAAGATCCATAAATAATATAATGCCATTACTACAATAGATTCCCTACCAATAGAACCGTTTTTTAGAGAAGGCGATTTAAAAAAGGAAAAAATAAGTCAAATTTATAGTTTTTTTTTAGGGAAAGCTTTATTGGAAGAGAATTCATTAATAAGAGGCCTTAAAGACAAAAAAATTCAATAATTTTAGGAAAATAAAGTAGGTTTTGTAAAACCAATTACATATATTCGCATTGCATTTTTTTTTTTTTTTATTGTTTTTTCTTTTTTTTTTTTTGTTTTTCTTGCTCGTTTTATCCACCACCCCCTTAGCCCCCTACCCGTCCCTGACCCCCCCCCTTTATGAGCCCTCTTATGACCCCACCCCTGCCCGCGACCCGCACCCACCCGCCGCCCAATAACCAGGTCTACCTACCAAGTATGCGTCTTGAAAATTGGAAAAGATGCGAGCTTCTTCGCAGATAAGTAATATGTATACAGAAGATGCGTAAATGAATAATTACAATCAAAAGAAACATTATTTCCATCTAAAGTAAATGTAATTTTATGAATTTTAACTGAAACCTAAGCAAGTCTCAAATTTACTGAAACCTCAGCAGAGAAAACAATTGCAACTTACAGTTAGGGGATTCGAATTCCATTTTATATATACAAGAAAAATTGAAGAGTCTCGTTCATATTAGACCTGATATTGCATCAATGGTCGCTGAAACATGTAGTATATCATTTGCTATAAGTTAGATAGGATAAATAAAGAATCAAGTTGAAAACCATGCAAAATTTGCTTGCTGCCAAAAAAAATAAACTTCTGCTAGCTGATCATCACACTGAACCAGCCGCCGAGTCCCGAATGATCTCGTATAATCCAATTACGTTCTCAATACTCAACAAGATGATGATGCACCACTCCAACAAATCTGACCTCCTATTCTGCAACACTTCTTGCAGGAAATGGATGTTGTGCTGCATTATCCCAGAAACAAAGCACAAAACATTTAAACAAACAACTTCAAAATAATAGTTCTATCCAATATGTGTAACTTATAGTAATGCTAACTCCTTCTATTTCTTCTTGTTCTACCCACTTTCCACATTCACTCATTTCTTTTTGTAACCACTTTCACTTTATTCTCATCTAAGAAATGTATTTTCCCGACTTACTCGCTTTACCCCACTTCTAGCCACCCGTGGCCCACTTTAAACCCATATAGCCCCCATGACGAACAGAGTAAGTATCATACCTCAACAAATTTCAGCTTGATATCAAGATTTCCAAAACGCTGAGTGACCTCGTACTCTTCACGAAGATACTCATTTATTTGTGCGTATTTTGCCTCCCTCCAAGCAATCTCTGATCTGAATAATGTGAAAACAGAATAAACATTAATGATTAGAACAAGAATGCTCCTGTAATTTAAACTAAGCTAGTGTGTGGAAAGTTTGGTGGTAATCAATCAGATAGTGTGTAAATGGAAGCCTTTGACTGAAATTACAGCAAAGTAGAGAAACCTTCATGCTTTTATGCTGCAAAAGGATCTTGTCCAAGACAAGCAAAAACTCCACAAAATCTTTCACGAGTAGACAAAATGCTTATAGATATTTTATTCTAGGAGTTCCAAAGATATTGTCATTTTGTATTCTTCTTCCTAACTAGCTCTGTAACTTAACCAGGCTATTAAGAGTGGCGGTTCAACCTGAACACTCTTACAAAAATAAAAGGGACATGAATATGAGCATTCCTGTTTTTTTTAAGACATTTCAAGATTTCAAATTTCTCCAGACAATTAACAAGAAAGGCGTAGGCCCAGTATTGTCTTACTATCTACTGGAACTGCTGCCTTCATGAGTTCTGTTGGAGTTGGCCATAGTATATGTTCAACATATATGTTGTTGGAATAGTGTTTCAGGAACATAATTTGCAAGCAACATATTCACATAATTCTTATAATTCTTTCAGTACAGAATTGTACATTGCATCATTTCTACAGAATTTGCATAATATGAACAAACATTCTTTTCTGAAAAAAAGAGTTCAAACTGCCTACCTCTAATAATCTTCTCTCTGATGGATTCCTCCTACCAATTTCATTCCCACAATCAGAAACTTTGTTGCTGCTTAAGCTTAACTTTTTGTTTAGAGTAAGCAGCTACCCCCCCCCCAACCAATCAAGACCTCTGTTGACTAGACGCAGTAGAATTTGCAACAAACACATATACGACATGACTTCTTCCCCAATTACACATTTACATAGCAGTAAACACAAATTCAACACGACTTCTTCCCCAGTTGCATAACAGAATCATAATAAGCTGTCCATCTAACACAATTTCTCCATTACAGATGAGAAAGGCTATCTTATGCTATACAACCTTAATTGACTACATATTAGGGAAGTGGAAATGTTTCAAACACCCGAGAACAAAAGAAGTATCCTCCTACTGTGAAATGGGCAACTAGAATACAGGAAGCTCAGGAAAAAGTAGAATACAATGGCTCTAATCTGGGTGCAACATCTGAGCCAAGTATTAAAGTTCTCAAGCCTCATCTGATCCCTCCCTCCCCCCCACCCTGCATCCATTTACCCTCGCGGTTTTAAAAAGAAAATCAAATAGAAAGGTGAGAAGATCAAAAACCTCGGGAGGGGGGGATAAGAGAGGAGAAACATGTTTAGCTTTTGTTACAAAGGTTTAATACAGTATGTTCTAGCTATCAACTGGTTAAAAAATCTTTTTGATGATGAGCTGGTATTACTATAGTCAATGTCAGTGAGGGATTACAATCCTTGTCACATATAATGAACATCCTTTACCAACCAATTGTCTCATAGTCAATACTTGAAGAGCCTAGAAAGGTGAACAAAATAGATGGTTCCAATGATCCACCCGTTACTTAAACTGCCTGCTTACAATAAAAATAATCGGCAATTAACAGTTGAGAGTACATCATTCTCATATCATGCCACATCTTTACATGTCACATAGACAAATAAGACAATGATAAATTTTAGTTGAGAAGATACCTATCAAAAAGTCCAACTTTGAGGATTATATCAGCAATATTTGAATTTGCTTTGCCAACTAGTTGAAAGAGCTTCA
Organism: Beta corolliflora; assembly: GCA_947648045.1. Lineage (NCBI taxonomy): Eukaryota > Viridiplantae > Streptophyta > Magnoliopsida > Caryophyllales > Amaranthaceae > Beta > Beta corolliflora. The sequence goes on from CANSZD010003845.1 coordinate 304,574, forward strand.
TCCTAGTCATCGTAAAAGTTCCAGTCTTCTCCATTGCACGATTTATATCTGCAAATTCTTCAACCATAACATCAACCTGAAATATGCAAGAAAAACATAACATAATCAGGCTTCTTCCGTATATCTCAGTAACTAGACATTACACCTTTAAATAGATATATGTATGTATGTGCAGCAAAGATAGGAAAATCACCTGAGACACAAAATAGTCTAAAGCAATGCTCTGGCCAAGCACACTTCCAATAATGCGAATACCATCAGTGTCAAGATGTTTAAGAACTATAAAGTCAGCACCACCCTGCATATCTTCAGGAAGTGCAGGCTTCTCCTTTACCATGTAGTCTGCAGAATATAGAAGCAAATTAATTCTGGAGACGAGACCGAAGTACAAAGATCCTAGAAAGAGAAGTTCTTTTAAATTTTTTTGTGAAGTCTAGGTAGCTGTTTAGGTCGATTACACTAGAGAAAAAGAAATTGCATAAATATTTGCATTACAGATTCCTTGAAAAGTGCCGCACCTTCCTTCTATTTCTTGTAGAAGATATTCAGTCTATCTTTGTTAAAGTAGAACTTTAAAAAAAGAAAACATACAATTTGTGTCCTGCACACTGACATCAGATGCCAAGAAAACATTATTTCTACTAATATTGATGAAAACTTGACCCATGAAAAATAAGACAAAATGCTACTAGAATGGCATGTTTCTTGTGGGTGCCGATTGAAGGGTGAAAAAGATCATAATTGATGAATGCTTTCTTAGCTTGCAGTAAAAAAAACAAATATCTCCAATACTTTACTTTCTACAACATTAGCTTAAATAAAGCTTCATCAATATGCCCACTTGGACCAAAGCAAACCAATATAAAACAAGCAAATGGGCAACTATTTTTTTTCCACAAAAACAAATAATAGAAAAGGTGTATTTATAATAGAAATCTACTCCATCAAAATCTCAAACCAATAATTGGCCCTGTTTTATAGCTCAACAAAAAACGAAGTGCCTGTTTGGTTGGCATGAAGTTCCTGGGAAGTAGAAGTATGTAAAGTTGTTTGTTCGAAAACAGAAAAAGAAGTTGCTTACCTATGCTGCCTTAGGAAATGGAAATACATGGGATAAACAAATTCATAAAAGATATATCTTCCCATGTTCAACTAAAAAACCACTAACTACAACCAAACTAGAACTACTTGTCAAATTGTTGTACTCTTGACTTTTCCCCCCAAAGTCCTATAGAGTAAAATATCAAATTATCAAAAAGATTGCATCACATGTAAATTGAGGCACGGCCCTTGCATTTATATTCCATATTTTAGTGCATACATAGTTTTTTGTCAAGATGGATATTCCACAATCAACATCATAGCTCTTTGATGTCTTTGGTCGATATTACATATAAGACTATAAGTACTTGGTCATCTAAAAAATAAAAAATAAAAACTTAGCGGTTAGAGTATAGCTCTCATACAATGGGAGTCAATTGTTTTAATTCAGACAATAAGTAGAACATATTAGGCATCCTTGATGAAACAATGTATTAACTTTGTGACAATCACGATATTTTTGTCTGATCTCCCAAAGCCAAACCTAACCCTTATAGCCTAAGCCACAACTAGAAGGATTGTGAGTAGGAGTTCAAAAAAATACCTCGACTTCCAAAAAAATATTAAGATATTTCAATTTTTTTGTACGATGTTGTTTTCAAAATATCATGCTAACACAATTTACTTGTAAAGATACTGAACTCAGATCATCTTTTTCTGTTCCCTCCTACTATAATCTTTTGTATTATTACCAAATCGGTTCGTGTTGATCTGACAGTTATTGCAGCATTACTAGCCCAAAGATTCAACCCAACCCAATGTAAATTTGATCAAGTTTGCAATTTGCTTCAATGGTTCGGATTTGGGCCATTTGGCCTTTGGGTCGAAATTTTGATCAAATTTGTTGTTGGGTTGAAATTTGTAGAACGAGAAATTTTCAAGCTGATATCAGAGTTATCTCTAACCTGTGCAACTAAGTGTCCCATCCATTACATGTGCACCCCGTACTTCTGATCCAGTGAAGAATTTAAACCTTAATAGATTATTAACTTTAAGATTTATTAACATTGCAAATGAGTAAATTCCAATCTCTTCAGCATGGCCGACTACACTATTTATTTTTTACACAAACTATGTGGTTGGATTATAGAACTTAATTCAGAAAACATAACCCACATACTAACAGATAACTACTGTAACTTACCAAAAAAAAACTCACGTCACACAGAAAGCACATATGATATTTCATTCAAGAAAAAACTAGGAATTTCTCAAAAGAAATTACCATCTTTCCTCATCTCTGAAAGCAATCCAGAAGCATGTCTTCTAGCAATGTTCAAGAAGAAATCAACTTCATGATCCTCAACATTGAAAAGAATAGCTGATCCATATTGAAACACCACCATGTAGCGGTTGGAAATCACACTGTTCCCAACTCCCATACCCTGAATCAAAGGCAACATATAAAGGCAATAAATCCTTGAGAAATTTCCAAAATTAAAAGGCTCTATGTTAAAAAAGACATAAACGTGACACCCTTTGATTTGCATTTTGTTAATTGCTCTACCCTAAGTCTGGCCTATACGCTCCAAAAACGCACAGTAATCTTTGAAAAACAACTTCAAACTTGTAACATAACTAAATAAGTCTCATTTTCCATATATCAATATATAAGGTCATTATTACCATCAGGATCCATTCCCTTTGCAAACTTATAAAACATTACTATATTGTCAGTGATAGCAAATAGTTTCACAAGATCCCGCTGACGACTGACATGTATTATGCCACATGTGTATATGTTGAATGAAAAGTTTCTCACGAGTGCATGTCACTCAACTTACAACAACATTGAATGCTAACTTACTGTTCAGTAATCCAGTTTCCTGACATACACCATATGTTTTCCAGCAAGCTTAGCTGACAGAATCGAGGCTCTGAAAAGCCCAATTCAGCATTTAAGCAGTTCGATTATCCAGTAGGCCTAAGAAATCTTTGTTCTCCTTTCCTTTAATTTCCATCTTCAGATGAATGCTCGCTCAGTTCTTCTCTCACTAGAACTCTCATTCTAATCTGATAAAAAGGATGGAAAAGGAAAGGGGAGCTTCTTACTGTCCTTATAGTCAGATACTGAAAGGTAACAAGTTCAACAGCGTGTGCTAAAGCCCAATGCAAGAAGTGATGAACTTTCTAGTGTCAATTGTGCTATAATGTACATTATGGTATTATAGTAGACAATGAATACTAGTGTAGAGGAACTACAACTGTGGACCATATAATTGTTTTACACAAGTTTATCCGATGAAGACACAGGTCACCATAGAATCAATCAGAAGGAACTCAGCATTTATTGTATAAACAGCTCAATTTTTCAAAGATGTCACTTGCAATCGATAAACACATAGCATAGCAAATAGTGACTTACTTTAAATAAGCAAAAGCTAGTAGTAAAAGAAACAACAGCCAGCTCAAGGAGAGTGAAACAAAAAAAAAGAGAATCCATAAATCATCTTACAATCATTGCTGCAGGTGTATTGCAAAATCGGAGTGTCACATAATTTGAGGTGCGAGAGGTTGGAGGAACAACATTCCCAGCATTCTCTGCCTGCATGCTCCTCAAATCGATACTGCCAAAACCATGATTCTGAGAGGCCAAATGATAAAAACCCCAACACATAGCAATAAGGCAAGGTGAGCATGAGGGAATCAAGCTCCAAATAGAACACACCAGGGTGAAAGAGAACAAGAATACATCTCAAGGCGATATATCATCTACACAATTTAAACAACTTTCTATGAAGTCTTCCTCTACTCTTTTGAGTAAAATTTGCAGGCTTATACCAACAGCTTCTCCTCAATTTGTCAAAACAGATCACAATTCTATGCAGTTTAAGCGCAGTATCTGTTACTACATTATATACAATTTTTACTTCATATTGCTAGTGAACAAAGCAGTCATCTCCACTCATAGATTAAGAACAGATACATAACAAAGTTCATAAAAGCAAAAGAAACAGTCTTTTTGGAGGTAGATTACACTTTACATAGTATTACTAATTTTATATAAGCAATTTGGAAAAATTAAGATAATAATGTTGTGGTATAGGAATTTGCTCAACCAACAATTAGAAAACCCAAAAAAATATAAACTTTCAACTAATGATTAAAATTTGCACAAAACCCACATCAAATAAATCAAGTATAACAACAATGGGCCCCATAAAAATCAAAAAACCCAGATTAAAAAACAAGCAAAATCAAAATTAAAAAAAGGTGAAAAGGGTAAAAACCTTGTGGAAAGAAAGAATGCTTTGACAGGAACATTAGCAGTTTCTTCTTGTTGTTGTTCTTCCACATCAGGGCAGGATTGAAGTTCATCTACATAATTATTATGAGAAGAATCACGAAACCCATAATCAAAATCATGTGCAAGAGCAGCATAAGATGAAGATGGAGCAGAAGAAAAGGGTCTAAAACGATGAAATTGGGTAGTGAGATCTGAAGATAAGAGGAAAAGAGAAAGGGGGCGAATAGAGTAAGATGGTAATGGTGCTGATAATGAGGTTAGGCGGTGGAGGAGACGGTATGCTGCCCATCTTCCCATTCACTGTGACAATGATGGTGGTGTTTGTTCATAAACTATTTTTTGAGTTGGGCAAAAAAGTTTCAGGGTTCAAGATTTTGAGGCATACCGCTTACTCCTATACTGTAGGAACAAACACTAACATGAACCCCAGTACCCTCATATCTCATATACTCAATATAGCCTTGACTCTTGGCTAGGGCTTCCCAATTCTTAATATTTTGGGAATCAAGGAAAAATTAGGAGTTGGGACTTGAAGGGAGTGAAAAATAGGGGGGTAAGTTTGGAATAAATAAAGATGTCGCTAGGATAAGTTCTGTTGAGACCTGACTCGCATATGTCCTCATTAGGTGGGAAAGATAGATTTTGTGGGTGATGAGGCAGAGATAGGGATGAAAGTTATACCTGGCATAAGTGATGAGGGTGGATATGGATATTGAATTGTACTAGCTCGGTCGCTGCCCACATCGCCTCATTTTCGCCTGACTCTCCTCATCCTCACCCACTCGGCTTCTCCTTTGTCTCAATCTTACCTACTTAATAGGAAATAACCATATTAAAATCAATTTAAAAAAATAATTTCTTCTTTTGCACTATTTTGTTCATAACTTCTACTAAAGTTGGTATGCAGTGGGGAGGGTATGGCAAAAGATAAGGCGGCTGTAGTCGTGTAGGTACCCAAGGGGGTGGTGAGGTTGGGATGATTTATATAGTATCCCAATTCAGACGAGGATGTACGTGGATATATTCCCACCACGGGTGGTGAAGTGAGGATTGAGATGAACAGCCCGTGAGTAACACAAACTCGAATCGGTAAAAAAATCGACTCAAATTTGCCTGACCATAGCGTAATCTCAATTCGATACATGAACGAGTCGAGTTGAACTATCCTAAACTCGACTCAATAAACTCGTGAGCTGCTCGATAAGTTTTAATCATTATATATAGTACACTATTTCAAATGTCAACTCTTTTTAGGATAAAATATTAAACATATTATTTGTAAGTTACTTGAAATGTCTATTAAAATAAAGAACTTTACATTAAATACACAAGATAATAGATTAATAAATAAAAAGAAATCATAACGAGTCAAGTTGAGGTAGAGAATTTCAAACTCGATCGGAAATAACTAAACTCAATACGTTAATGAGTCGAATCAAGCACATATCAACCCATGACCAACTTGCTCGATAAGCACCCCTAAGTGCCCATATAGACCATACAATTTGTTCTCCTAATGAGTAATGACATGAGTTTCTCCTTACCCTAGACAAAAACAAAGCAAAACAAAAGATGGAAATTCTGAGCTTACCGTTCAACAGCGCGAGCTAAAGAGTGAATGCGCCAATATATTCCAGTTTAGAGAGAGAAAGAAAAGGGAGAGAGAAAAATGGCGATTTCAGGGGATCTGGGTGTATTTGCTACACTAGCACCTCATCGGACACATCATCTTCCTCTTCGAACCTCCTCGCATTCTTCTTCTAAGGTCATTTCTCCTCTTTTTCCTCTCTTCCCTCCTTAATTTTACGTCCTTCTACTATGTTTCTTGTCATTCTTCTCTGTTTTTCATGTGTTAATTGCATAGAATTTTAGTGGGTATGTTTCATTCTTTTACTGTAATTGCGATTTTAAGTGGGTATGCTTGCTTTTTAGGTTATTTGCGCTTGTGGGTTTGTGAGAAGTTTGGGGGAATCGGTTGATTTATAGGGTTAAATTGCACCCATTATATGGAAGTTTGAGTAGCCCTTGATTTGTATGTTGTAATGGAGCTGGGATTGGATTTTAAGCATCGGTTTGGGTGTTTAGGGAAGTTTTGCAAGAAATTTGAGATGTTGGTAGGAAGTAAAAGACCTTACTTTTATTTAAATTGGGGTTTGAAACTTGAGGGAAGAGCTGGGGGAATTATACTGTTTTACGGAGCGTCTTTCCTGTTGTTCCATGGTTGTGAGTTGTGACAATGGCATAGTTTGGCTTATGTTGTGTTTTTCAAAATCCATTTTGTCGTCCAGTAGCTACAACTGTCTTTTTGGTTGGTACCTTAGTGGCCCTTTGGTTAGGTACTGGAGCAACATTACCCATTGATTCCGGTGAACTACTTGGAGCTCATGTAGCCCATGATGGATTAATTGTATTCTGGGCTGGAGCAAGTTTATTTCGTTGCGGTCAGTGGTGAAGGGTTGCTGCACTTTCAAATACTCAATTGAGTAGCTCCTGGTTAAAGGATGGGATGGGATGACTAATATGAATGTTTCGATTGTGATTGCAAAATTTTAGGGGTTATGGGAAGAATGAAACAAAGCTGCCATGATTAGTGATTATTAATGGAAAGTTTTGATGGATACTTTTGAAGAAGGATAGAATGCGGATGGTTTTGTTGCTGTTGCGAATAATGAGATGTTATGGGAAGACTGAAAGAAGGTGTCGTGATTATTGGTGTAAATTTTTGATGGATGCTTCTAACGAAGGATAGAATACTGATGTCTCAATTGCAGTTGGGATTAAGTAGGGTTCTGGGATGAATGAAAGAAAGCTATTGTGAAAACTAGTGTAACATTTTGATGAAAGCTTCTAAAGAAGGATAGAATATGAATATTTCAATTGAAGTTGCAAATAATTAAGGGTTCTAAAAAGAATGCAAGAAATATATTGTGAAAAATAGTGTAATATTTTGATGAATGCTTCTAAAGAAGAATGATGAGAATTATAGCAAGGTGTTCCAAAATTTTGAGTGTTGTTATAGACAATGGTTTGTTGGAAAATTTTTTAAGTAAAAAAAAACTTGGTAAATATTAGAATAGATAATGATGATTTCATTTTAGAAATAGGCTGTAAACACGGACAATTATTTTGGGGAATTTTGATTTAAGGGTGAGAAAACTCAACAGAGGGATGTGATTATTTTCACCTGGAGGATTTGGTAAACAGTCCTGATAGTTTTCTGACAATCTGGAACTATGATATATTTGTAGAATGTATCGGTTCTAACTCTAGGGATTAGGCTTTCTACTTTTGGGCTGTTGGTCTCTCTTCTTGTCAGCCAAACATCTGCCTTGTTGTCTATGAGCATTTTGTAGACTGATATTTCTCCTATTGTTTTGTTGGCTGAAGAAATTCCTGATGTAGATCTTAATCTTGCCCGCTATTATAGAAATGCTGGTAGAGTGGTATGTAAATGAAGTAATTAGTCCTCAACTTTCTGTCCTTTCCTTTTTGTCTCCCTCTCTGCCCAAAGTTTGCTTGCTTGAAGCCGATTTTTTCTTTTAAGGAAGAAAGCTCTGCTCCTGTAGACTCCTAATTTAAGTGTAGATAATCTGTAATTACTAGGAGAAATATCTATTGGTGTATGTTACATTGCTTGTTAGTATCAGCCTGCTATCTTTATGTACCGACTGTATACTGAATATCAGTAGAATTTCTCATCAAATAAAGAGAAGATCAGTAGGATTCATAGTGATGATGTATGGCATACTGATCGATCAATGGCACAATGCATACTTGGCTGAGGATGTTCCCGATTCTTGACAGTTATGAACAAAATGGTGTTCGTAACTGGGAGTTTCTGGGAATTAGGGGGGGGTATTGGGGAGAGTAGGAACATATAGAGGTGTTTTGGATAGTTTGGAAGGAACATATAGAGGTGTTTTGGATAGTTTGGAAGGAAAATCCATTAGGGTGTCACGTTCTAACCACTAGTAACATTGAATCTCTCATGCATAATATGAGTCATGAGATATTGTTTTGAGTTTTTTCAGGGGTAGGTGATAATATTTTCTAGGAAATTTCGATATAAAATATCTCTTTGAATGATAACTCTAGAAGTGCAACCTATCAAGAACTGCCTTTTATTTAAGCCATCAAATTTAAAATAAACTGCTCATGATATGCAGGTAGATGTTTCTAGTTTCCCAAGTGGAGGGCTAAGTATCTCTGAGATTGCCCCTAGAAAGTTGACTAGTGTGTCTAATGGCTCCAGTTTTCGCTGCCAGTCCAATCTGTCATTTGGAGTCACAGGAGATGATAAAACATCTGTAAAATCTTTCAACCAAGATGCCGAGACTTTTTTACTGCATGCTATCAACTTGAACTTCTTTGAGCGTTTAAACTTAGCTTGGAAGATTGTTTTCCCGCCACCAAAAACAAGAAGAAGCTCCAATGCAATGATTGCTAAGCAGCGATTAAAGATGATCTTGTTTGCTGATAGATGTGCTGTTAGTGATGAAGCTAAACGGAAGATCGTGAAGAGCATTGTCAGTGCTTTGTCAGATTTTGTGGAGATTGAATCTCAGGAGAAGGTGCAGCTCAATGTCGCAACTGATATAGATCTCGGAACTGTGTGTTCTGTTACCGTGCCTGTAAGGCGAGTGAAACCAGAGTATCAGGAAGATGATGAAACTGGGTCGATAATGAATATAGAGTACAAAGACAATGGTGAGGCATCCGGTGCTGTTGATGTCAGGTTTGATTTCTACATGCCAAATGAGAACTCATTGACATGAGCCATATATGAGTTAACTCTATTAACCTAGTTGCATCAAGTTTCGTAGTGATGGCAACTTTTGACCCTGAATTTAGATCAAGAAGATCTGGTTTCCGCATTTAAGGGTCCTTTCAGATGGTTTGTTACTTCTTCATAAATAGTCTTTCTGTAAATATAAGATGTATTCTCCAAAGTGGTTGAAATATTTATTCTTTTTCCCCCCTTAACCTCTTTTGGCCATTGTTTCTGAATGTACGTGTTTGTGACGGATGATCGTTATCTGCCTCGGATATCTAGTTTTGTATTTGCCTCTTGCTCTACAGCTTTACTTTGACAATGTTTCTTGTTGATGATGTGCATCTGTTGGGGGCGGATCGCAGCTGAAAAGCATCTCTAGAAATTACACAGCCCATAAGCTGCGCATCACAATATGTGATGTTTCTCCTACTAACCAATTGCTTATTCAACTTGAGAAGGGATCTTTTGAGACTGTGGCACAGTCAATAGCCATGTCTAGGACTAGAACATCCCGGAAGAGCTAGGCATCATGGTAGAAACTAGAGCTTGACCAAGAGTCATCTTCTTCCTTTTGGTTTAGATGACTTGAGATTTAATGTTTATTTGGTTGTCATTGAAAAATGAGAAGTAAAAAGTTACCGAGAAGTTTACGAAGTTGTCTTCTGACAAAAATATGGGAGTAAAACTTTCTAAGAAATTATATTTCATATGAAATGGAAAAAGTTGTCTACTTGGGTTGTGTTAGGTAAGTGGAATTTTTCGTGATCAACCATTTATTTATTTTTTGCATCTCCTAAGAATAAAAACTAAATGATATGAGAAACAACTTCCATGAAAATGCTATTTTTTACCTCCAATCAAAGAGCTACTTAAGGTTCATGAGCTTGTTCCAGCCCTGGTCTAAAGACCTAATTTGGTCTTGTACTTGTAATAGATGTTTCTAATCTGAAAATCTCAATTGTATCTTGTGAGTCACGTCTTGGTCAATATCTTCATGCCTTTGAAAATCTCATTTGCTAAATGACGCCCTATAACTTCCTATTAACGCCCTAAATACGTATAAAATACGGTATATTGTGTATTTTTTTTGGTCCACTTTCTCCCCTTCCCTCACTTCCTCTTCCCCTCCTTCTTCCACACCACCACCACCACCACCACCACCGCCGCCACACGACCTACACCACCGTAACCGCCACACGACCCACACCACCAGCCACCGCCACACGACCCACACCACCGCCGCCGCCACACGCCCACACCACCACCGCCGCCACACGGCCCAATACCGATTGATTTCAAAATTAACCCAACGAAATTCGGTAAAAAAAAAATTAAGGCGTTCCGCCTAAGGACGCCCCACCTCCGGTGGAGGCGTCCATGGAAGGCGCTCCACCACAGAAGAGGCGCCTTCCATGGACGCCTCCACCGTGGTGGGCCGTCCTGCGTACGCCTCCTTTAAAAAAAAAAAATCGAGAATTTGTGGGTGGTGGCGTCGGAGGTGGTGTGGTGGTGACGCCGGAGGTGGTGTGGTGGTGACGCCGGGAGGTGGTGTGGTGGTGTGCGCCTGAGGTGGTGTGGTGGCTCCTGTAATGAAGTTGAGGTGGGAGGAATGAAGTAAAGAAAGGGAAAGCAAAGGAGGGATGGAGGAAAGAAATGGTGTATAATGTACAAAAATACATGTATTATACATGTATTTATGGCGTTAGTAAGCAAAAAAAATAGCATCATTTAGCAATTCCCTTGAAAATTGATCCAATATACTTAAGACACTCACTTATGGCTACTATATACCATCTAATAATATTATATCATCACTTAACTCACTATCATTACTTAAATCGCACTCGCGGACCCAAGATTCTAACTTTTGCCTCCATGAATCCAATTTATCATGTTTACCATTATATTATTTGCAAACAATACACATTATGATAATAAACCATCTTAGTTCATTTAGTACCGTTGCAAATAGGAAATGACTTCATGCATATCCTTGATACACTTCAATAATAATTGGGTAATCATCTTTTTCGCTTCAAACCACCTGACAATTGTTCTCATATCTCAATGCATCTCCTAAACTAAGTCATTACCCTTCTTTGACATTTTCCACCAAAGCACGTCTCAATACCTTTTCATAAGTGTTCTCTAGAAATCTTGGTCAATAAGAATCATGCGTGGATTATAAACTACATCCTCTATATTTTATACGAGCTTAAAACCGACCTCCAGGGGCGATTCTTGGCCCATGCAAAAGGGGAGACCCGGCATAGGCCCCTAAAAAAACAGGGGCCTCAAATATACTTATCTTATTGATTGAACAATTGACAAAAGGAAAACGTCTAGAGCATTGGTGAGACCGCGCTCTTAATGAACGGGAGGTATGGAGGTCGAATCTACTTACCCGTTGAACTGAACTGAATTGTACTCACTTTTTCTACTTCTTTAAAAATCGTGTCCAAACCCATTGTTGCAATAGAAAAAGAACGGATGTAGTATTTTGTTACGGAGGAAGTAGTAATGATGCTTGTATTTTTTTTCTTTTACTTTCGTTAGTTTAATCTTTAATCTTTAATGAAAGCCATCAATGCCTCTTCATATTCCCATTTCATCCCCTTAATGTCTCCCATTCTCCATAATTTTAAAGTTTCAATCAGTGCATTAATTACAATAGTATAGGAATATTATATGATCAGTAGTGAAAAGGTATTTGAATACTTTCAAATAGATTTTTTTTTTGATATAATGTAATTTGACAGTAGTTTAAGTATAAAAGTATTTTCTTTTGTCAAAATGAAGAATATTATAGTTCCTCTGTTTCTTTTTACTTGCAATAATTTGACTTTCACGTTTGCCAATGCATAACTTTAATCCTTAATATCTTTAAGTATTGATAACTAAAAATTATGAAAAGTAGATTATTAGAAATACAAATGCACTTTTATGCACTTTTACGCATCTCGAGGCATTATTTTGACAACAAATATCTATAATTACATATAAGTAAAAATTATAAAAATTACATTTTATGAAAGTATGTCACGAGACGAATCTAATAAGATCCTACTTGACTATGTTTTTTATTATGTATAAATTACAAATCTTAGTCAAAGTGAAAAGTGTGAAAAGTGAAAAAGTGCGTTTGTTGCATCTAATTCGAAACGGATGAAGTACTAATTTTGAATTACGTATCAAGGGTCCAATTTTAACAAAGTGCACAGGACCGCCGTTATATATGTCCCGCCCCTACCGACCTCAAGTAAGTATAACAAAATGGATAAAAAAGAAACCATTTAAATTCTTATGTTTGAAAAGTGAAAATCGTTACTAAAAGTCAAAATTTTGATCTTTTACCCATATCATATGGGGAATTTCTTTATTTAGAAAAAGGTAAAGGAATAATGTCGTTCTCATGCCAATTCGTTCTTATCAAAACACTATAGTCTATAGCAACTTAGCGAGAGTGTACATGACAAAAAATCTCTATAAAAACCCACATCATAGCTTTCATTTCACGCGCACGCTTCTTCTCTACCTCTGTTACCTGTTATTGCTTCAATTAGGTTTTCTCCAATTTCTCTCTCCTCGATTCAGAGCTCGGTGAACAAGTAGCCATGTCTGACGAAGAACACCAGTTCGAATCGAAGGCTGATGCCGGTGCCTCTAAAACCTTCCCACAACAAGCTGGTACTATTCGCAAGAACGGTTACATTGTCATCAAAAATCGCCCTTGCAAGGTATTCCTTTTCTTTTCTTAGGGTTTTTCATTCATGTGTAATTGATTTAGGGATTTTTATTCTGAATTTTGCTGTTATGAAGTTTTTCTTAGGGTTTTAGTGACGTCGTTTTGGATTCATTTTGGTTGATTTTTTTCTTTTCTTCATTTTGTTGTATGTGTGAGGTGGTTCTATATATGTATGGTTGGCAGGATTGTAATTTGATTTGTTTCGAGAGTGGATGTTTTCAGAATTTCATCCAAATTCATTTGATTTTAGTATCATGCTTGTTTTCCTGTTTTACTGGTTAATTTCTGTTTTTTTTTTGCTGAAAAGGCTACATGAATAACATACGTTTGTGGTTTTTAATACTATGTAATATCACATGATAAGTACTTTGTAACTATGTGAATTAATCGGTTATTGGTAGATGCTGCCGATTATATATATATATATATATATATATATATATATATATATATATATATATATATATATATATATTCCTGATTGAATGAAGTGCACATAATCTGTTTGAGAAAGTCAAGAGTTTCAGGTGGAATTTGCTGTGATTATTTGTTTGTGTGTAAATTATTTCGAATTAGTCATCTGATTTGTACAGTAATTAAAGTTTTCTATGCCACTGTCGATACTGTCAAGTGCTTAACAGGTTTGTTGTGGTAGAAAGAAGGTCAAGTTATGCTTGGGTGTATTCATATTTACTATCGATTTTTTTCTGTTCAGTTGTGAATGAAATGTTGAACTATTCTTCTGTATGCTTTCTGTTTCTGCTGGCCTTTTATTGGGCCTTATCGTGCTGAAGTTTGTTTCAAAAAGTGTTTGGTAAGGAAAATGATTTCGGATTGTTTTAGTTGTTTCGTAGTCGCTGGAAGGTAGAGGTAGAGGGTTAATGGGTTGTTGATGTTGGTAGTAAAGGTCTTTCAGATTCTTGTACTTTAGTGCTCTTTGGATGTTATGATGAAAAGAGGAGTTCCTAAGAATCAGATTGTGACATGGAACTAAAAGTTTACAACTTTATTTAGCATCCGAAGAAATTAGATTGCTCAATGACATCATATTGCTCACCAAAATTATTGTTTTGACATGGCAGGTTGTTGAAGTTTCCACTTCTAAGACTGGCAAGCACGGCCATGCTAAATGTAACTTTGTCGGTATCGACATCTTCACTGGGAAGAAGCTTGAAGATATCGTTCCTTCCTCCCACAATTGTGATGTATGTTCTTACAAAAAACCCTTTTATAATGTATTTATTCTGTCTTTTTCCTGAACGCAATAGATTTTATCATTGGTTTTCAGGTTCCCCATGTCAATCGTACCGATTACCAGCTCATTGACATATCTGAGGATGGTTTTGTAAGTATATTAGTATCTAATGTGAATTTGTTTGGCTTGTCCCTTCGTCTTTTGTTTGTCTAGTGTCTGTTGTCTATTGTCTATTGTCTAAGCCAATTAGTATTTCAGGTTAGTTTGCTGACTGACAATGGAGACACTAAGGACGACTTGAAGCTGCCATCTGATGAGGCTCTGCTAAAGCAGGTATGTAACTACAATATGATGTATGCTGCTGCTACTTGAATGATACTGTCTCGTTACTAAGCTTTAGTCCTGTGCTCTACATTCATGAATGTTAGATCTGAATTCAGTTCTTCTAGTGTGGCATTGTTTGCTGAAATGCCACCTGAAGGTCCTGAGGAACATGTGGTATTGTAGTTGTTGTTGAGGGTTCTAGTACTCTTATACTCATGCTTTAGTGACGTTTAATAGGCATTGGTACTTTTTTGCACATTGAGCCAGAACATTTATTATCCAATATTCCAGATACTATAGGAACGGGACTCGTCTGCTTGCCTTTTGTTTTACTTTTTTTTTTTATCGGGTGGAGGTGTATGTTTGGAGGGAAAAAAAAAATATGCAAAGTGCTGTGTCATGTGATTTGAGATGTAAAAATGTTTGTGCCAATGTGCATCACATAACGTGTAATGCATGGAAACTCATCATCAGCTTTTGCAACATTCGGGATTAAGATTTTGTGGAGAAGCGAGCTCTGAAAACTAAATGAACTGCTTGCGTGATTTTATTTGGGATCATAGCATACTCTTTTATCTAAAATTTCCATGAAATGGTCAATTACTAATATCTTGCCATGGGTTCTGTATAATAGCTGAAGGATGGATTTGCCGAGGGAAAGGACCTGATTGTGAGTGTGATGAATGCCATGGGAGAAGAACAAATTTGTGGCCTCAAGGACATTGGACCCAAGTAATTAACTTCTAATTTACTCAAGTTGTCTGAGGCATTAGAGCATGAAATATATGTAATATCCAGCTTTACTGGGATTTTATGTGTTTGTATGCTGGAAACGACTTTTGTCATGGGGGCTCATGCTAGCTCCTCTTTATAAGGTGACCTCTTTATGTTTTGACTATTTATCATTTTAACTTTCACGTCCTGTTGTCATTTGAATCATGTAATTGATATTCGATGCCTTCATATGGAGTTAATATATGTGATACCTTTTGCTATTTATATACTTAAATTTCCATCGTTGGCTAGATTTGAGATCTAGGCCCCTATATACCTCATATCTTAATTCTTAAATGGTTACTTTTAAGTATAGTCGATCGTCTGAGGACTGTTGGTTTATGATGTAAATGAGTTTGTGATTGATAGCTCATCTTCATTTTCGTTTTGTAAAAGTCGAGAAAAGGAGAAGAATTGACATTGGTGAGTTCCTTGTCTAAATTTGCGATGACTTCCTCTGAAGAGATGCAAGAAGAATCTCTACATCAAGGTATTTTGATAGAGGTTTCGGCCAAAATTGGCTAGTAATCGTAGACCATTCAACTCTTTTTTTTTTCTAGACCATTCAATTTCATATGCAAAGAGGTTTTAATCTCAATTTCGGTTTTTGTCTTTCCTCAACCATTCATTACACACAAGCACTTGTAAGTTGTAACCAACAAATGAAGGTCTTTGAAGTACAAGGTAATGCGTTTAGTCAAGTGCCAGGTGTCACATACTACTCACATTGTAAATGGTAAAATATAGTACTTCATCCGTTTCAAATTAAACGCAACAATTTGGACGGCACGGACTCCTAGTTGATTTTTCTTAAGGAGTGATTAGAAAAAGGGAGGGGCATGTGATTAATTTTAAGTGGAGAGAGAAAGTGGGCCAATCGCCCCACCACTATGAACCATCGCCACACACCACCAACCACCACAACCACACACCACCACTACTACTACACACCACCAATCACCACTGCCTCACACCACCAACCACCACAGAAACCACCACCACTACTACGACACGCCACGTCAGAATCGTCCACCTACGACGGTGGGATTCACCGGATTCTCCTTCTCCAACACATCTTCCACCTCCTCTTCTTACTCCCCCCATTTTCTTCCTCTTCCCCCTTCCCTAACCCTACCACATCTTCTCTTTCTCTCTCCCCTCCTCCTTCGGCTTCGGCGCCACTCTTCCGCAGTTCGGCGCCGCCTCAAACTCTTCCTCCATTCCCTCCTTCGGCTTCGGCGCCACTTTTCAGGTTCACCTTCTCCCTCCTTTGGCTTCGGTGACACCTCTTCTGATTCATCCTCTCCCGTCTTCGATTTCAGCGCCGCCTCTTTGGCTTCCTCGGCTCCTTCCTTTGGCTCCGGCTGCTCCTCCTCTTCCGCTCCTTCCTTCGGCGCATCCCCACCGGCAGTGGAAAGCAAAAGTGGGTTGAATTTGTGGAGTGGTGGGTTGATTTCATGGAGTGGTGAGGAGAGAGAAGATGGTTGTGATGGTGGTGATGGTGCCCGAAATCAGAGTCGGAAAAGAGGATGATGGTGGTGGTATGAAAATTGAAGTTAGTAGTGGTGGGTGATGAAGATAGAAGTTGGTGGTGGTGGGTGAAGATGATGAACTGATGATGGTGGTGGATTGGTGGTTAAGGTGGGTATTCAAGAGAGAGATAGCTGAAGTATATTTTGGACTTTTGGTAGATTAATTTAGGTTAGGATAGTAATTAGTTTTATTTAGGTTGTATAATTATGTGGTTTAATTTTTTAGTAAGGGTATTCTCGTAAATTCACGCCTAAAAAACTTACCAAATATAGCAAGTTTGGAATTGTTGCATTTAATTTGAAACTTCCCAAAATGGAAACTGTTGCGTTTAATTCGGAACGGAGGAAGTATCTTTTAACTAGTGTGTCTGTGTGTGTCTCGGACGATGCCTTAGATAGCTACGCTAACAGAGTTCCACGTGGCACATATACTTACTTAGGGAAACACCTTTTAATATATTAGTATAGATGATTAAACATGTTACATAGGTGAGTTCGGCTTTTTTTATTGTGATGATTATCCCAAAAGCTTTTACTTTTTATTTATTTTAATTTGGCTTGTATTTTAAAGTAATATTTTTGTTATCCTTTTTGGGTTGTACTGGGATAACGATATACATGCCTTGTATATTATCATCCCATTCATCCAAAGATATGATGTTCGATAATCATTGACTATTGAACGGTATGGTATTTGATGACATGAAAAAAATAGATGTAATTTTTTAAGACCATAAAATTTGCTAAAGTTACTTCATAAATTGAACATTATCTTTTAATAATTATTTATAGTGGAAATTATCAAATAAATAGTTGGAAAGCAAATTAAAGAATTAGCAAAAATTAAACACTTACCCAATCCAACTTAGATATATTTAAGTGGAGTAAAATATCACAATTAATAAGTACTCCTAGCTAAGATGATTAAAAACTTTATCTAATTATTGTTAGTCCCAAGATCAAACATTGTTACTAACATCTTTTGTTCCACGTGACACTATACTTGCTTAGGTACGTCTTTTTGTGAAATGGTACTAAAATTTATGCCTATTGATTTATTAGGTAATTGTTTAAAAGTTTTTAAAAATAACCCCTTAAGAAATATGATTTTTTAATGATAAAGATAAGCAAAGGCAAATTGAATTTTTTTTATAAAATCAAAGCAGTTATTATAATTACCAAAAAAGATAAAAGCACTTGTCTTCCTATTGTTTTCTAAATTTCTAGTGTAATTATGAAATTTGTAAAAAAAAAATAGTAATAGAGATAAACCAAAGATGAGACATTTTGAAATATGTTAAACGATATGATTATAATATATAAAAAATTCACAACTAATATGTTTTGTTATTTCCCTTTGAAAGAATTATTTCATGGCTTGGTGGTAAATGGATATATTCTAAGTAGTTGGTTAGGAACCGAAACCTTATGTACAAGTTTTCAATTCTTCTCAAATAATCCTTTGATTTTAAAATTGCACCATTTCATTTTTGGCACTATTCATCAACCAATTTTGTTAAGCTATCTCGCATTTTTATATACGAAAAAATATCGTCAAGTGCGGTCTTATTAGATTTCTCTCAATGCAAGGATTCCAAAGATCGAATTTTTATAATTTTTACATAGACGCAATTAGAGATATTGACGTTCAAGAAGCGTCATGAAAAATGAAATGGTGCAACTACAAAACAGAGGAAATATAAAGATAAACCTCGTGTTAGACTATACATTAACGCAATGTCAGCATTTTTTTTTTTATAAAGGTAAGGAAAAAGAAGGTTAGGAGACCCTCCGCACAAGGGGAGCTACAACCTTATCGTTTACAAGGATTGAATGAAGAGCTGAATGAGTACAATTTTCAATACAAAAACTAGAATCTATGAGGTAGCCAACATTGACAATCCAATCTGCTGCTTTGTTTGCTTCCCGGTAGACATGTCGAATAGTCCGAGAAGAAAAGGAGCGGAGAGAAGTCTGGATATCCTGAATGATGTGGGCGATCTGCCAAGGGGGGGACCAGATGCCTTTGATGGAGTTGATAACCATGAGGTTATCTCCTTCGTTGTGGAGATGAGTAATAGCATTTTGAATAGCTAGCTGGACTCCATGCTGAAGGGCTGTAGCTTCTGCCACCGAGACTGAAGATGTACCAAGGTTTAAGGCTGCGGCTTTGACTAGGTTGGCGTCGGAATCTCTGATGATAAAACCTGCTACTGCTGAAAAATCACGAACATAACCGTCGAAGTTGAGTTTGAAAAATGGAGATGATGGAGGCTCCCAAGCCACCAAGATTGAAGAAGGGTACTTGGGAGTGGAGGGATGGAGAGAATAGTGGAAAAACGGGGAGCCAGAGGAATTGCAGTAATCAACTGCATTCCTAAGACTCCATTTTGAGAAAAGAAATTTTTCTTTATCAATAATCCTATGAATATTAAGCGAGTCGTTATGAAAGATGATATTGTTTCTTTCTTTCCAAATACTCCAAATTAGGAAGACAAATTTAGAAGCGTAGCTTTTATTCTTTTTAATATTAGAAAAAGTATCTAATAAAGTGGCACTAGAAAAGGAATGGGGCAACCAATCATTCAGTTCTTTAAGCTGCCAAAGGGGGAGGAGCTTGGAACAATGTCCAAAGATGTGATCTATGGATTCCTCCTGGGTGGCACAAAGGGCGCAATGACTAAAAGGGATGATATTTCTTTTTGCAACGGTTGCACGAACCCCAAGACTATTATGGCAGATCTGCCATAGAAAAATCATTAGCTTTGGCGGGATATCGAGATTCCAAATCCAACGGTGAGGCCATTTTTCCTTGTTAGGTTGGAGGTTATGAGACAGCCAAGTAGCGGACTTAACTGTGAATAGTCTTGAAGGACTAGGGCACCAAATAGGTTCATCAGAGAGGAAGGCAGACGATAACAGAATGCCTTTAATGCATTTGATGATGTGGTCAGGGAGAAGAGTTTTTGATTTGAGAAGATCCCAAGATTTTATCTGGTAAAATGAAATCTTTTAATAGCAGGTTAACATCAACCTGGTTTTCATTTAACTTTAAGATGGTCATTAAGTTTTCCTCTAGGCACCAGTTATGGAGCCAAAAAAGAATTTGAGAACAATCTACGATTTTCCAACGAATGTCTTTATGGAGTAATGAGCGTTGAAGTAAAAAAAAAATTCCAAATGGGTGAGTCATTTGGCTTAGGTTTGCAGTTAAAAAATGATTGATTTTGAAGATATTTGTCGAAAATGAGTTTAACCCAAAAATTATTAGGTTTGGTGAGAATTTTCCAACTAAGTTTTACAATAAAGGCTTTATTCATTGGCAGAGTTTTTCTAAGGCTTAAACCCCCTTGGGATTTTGGTCTGCAGATTTTATCCCAGGCAATTAGTGGGGTTGCATTGCTTTCCTTATTTTGACGCCAGAAAAACTTCCTGTGAAGAGAATCAATAGAGGTAGTAATGCCAGGTGTCAACATAGTTGAGGCGCATGTATATGCCGGTGGGGCCTCGAGATTGGTCTGGATCATAGTTAATCTCCCTTCTTTGGAGAGGAAGCCAGATTCCCACAAATTAATTATTTGCTCTATTTTTTGGACAATATGGGCGAGATCTGCTTTAGAAGGATGGTGGGAGCTGAAGAAATTTCCAAGATATCTGCCCGGGAACGAATTAGGGAGCATGTTAAAATGGCTAGCTAAAGCCACTTTACGAGGCTGGTTGACCTTTTTAGAGAAGATGATCGATGATTTGTGGAAATTAATTAATTGACCAAAGATGGTACAGAAGTCATTGAGTATTCTTTTTAGATTGGTACAAGCTGACGTAGTAGCTTTGCAAAAGAGTATGCTATTGTAATTGCCTCAATTTTTAAGCCGAGATTATTTTAATAAACATAATTTATTAACGTACTAATCCGTACGTAAATCGTTGTGTTTTAATGAATAAATATCTGATTTATGAGGTTATGTGCATTATGTCTATGGATGTGAACGTTAAGTGTTATTATGTGATTATTAATACGAATTATGAATTCAGGCAAGTCATTTGTAAGTTACATTAGGAACGTTGAATATCGTTCCGGAGTTTTGAAATTTGTGGTTATGATCGGTGTTGTCTTTAAGTTATCTTAAAGATTGAGATTAAGGGCTAATTAAGCTAAAATACTTTCATTAAGGTATAAAATTTAGTTTGGAAATTTAGTTAAGAATAATTAAGGATTAGGAAGTGATTGAGGAGATAATCCAAAGCTAATAACCTTGAGAATTCTAGATAGTTCCTAAGTAAGGGAAATGACGATTTTGCCCCTAATACTAAATCAAATTCATGATCTTGCCATTACCCATTCTCTATATATAAGTGATCAAGGACCCAAAATCATTTCATCCGATTTCATCAAACAAAACACACAAAAAAATCACTAACACTCTTTCCTCCCCTTCTCGCCAGAACTGGCGTGTTCCATGGCTGCACTTTGGCAGCTTCTCTATTTTGATTTCTTGCTATAAATATTACATGCAATCCTTGTCCTAGGCTCCTCAAGATGTTCTTCACACTGGAAAATTGTTATTTTTGAGGTATCACATCCATAACATCAAAGAAAATTAAGAAAGGTAAGATGTGGCTAAACTGTAGCACTTATTAGGGTTATAGGATTGAGACTTGATTACTTTGGGTTAATTGCTGAATTTTTAGTTATAAATGTTTTATTTAAGGACTTATGGAGTTGCTGGAGAAGAGCTAAAAGTTGTTGAAGGAGATTTGATTCCTAAACACCGGAATAAGGTACACAAGAACCACCCTTCGAATCCTTACTTCTTAGTTTGTTTGTATAACTCTTGTTTTGTAGAAATTGTGGGAGCTTCGAATGTGTATTTTGTTGAAAACCTACTGATTTGTTAATGAGTTATAAGTGGTTGATTTCAATGTGTTGCACGTGAATTTTTGGTAATGATTTCCGAGATATAAGCGTTACATGTCAAGTTCCTCTAAAATCGATTAAACCGTGCTTCTATTTTGATTGTACCTTGATTAAATACCATAAATGTTGCTGTTCTTTCATGGTATACTTCTGGAAATTTCATATCTTGATTGATTGATGAACCTTTGTTTCGAATTTAATTTCCCTCTTATGACAAGTACAACCTTCGTTTGGAAAGTAAACAACACTTAAAACTCGACTTTTCGCTTAATTGCTTCCCGAGCTAGTAAACCCTTGCTCTTTTGGTTCTTAGAATGCTTTTGAATGATGAACACCTACTGCCCTATTCATATATTAAGTGGTAAGCCAAAACTTTGGCTAAACACAAGAGTTACAAGTGATCTTTGCATAAAAGCCACTGTTCTTTAACACCAAACCGAGAACCATAAAAATGGACATATGTTTTACTTGTGAGAGATAATCTTTCCATATCTTAAGAGGCCTTCTATAAACCCTTTGCATACTGCCATGTCTTGATAACACAACCTTCAACCACCTCAACCAATCACATCATTCTTTCGAAACCTGATTGTTAAGTCACCTTTCCGAAAACAGTGGAACTTGACATAGCAAGCTTGTTTTACAAAACTAGTTTTGATAAGTTAAAGGTTGTTATGATGGTTAAAATAATGATTATGAATAAGTATTTAAGTAAGTTATTTGAGTATAATTATAAAAGTATAAGTATTTCAGTATAAGTATTTAAGTATAAGTATTTGAGTATAAGTATTTAAGTACAAGTGTTGAGTATAAATATTTTTGTATGATGACAAATTTTATTTTATAAGGGGAAGTGAACAACATGTGTAGAGCGGGTTTGCTCATTATGTGTTTAGAGCAGGTATTGCTCCGTTATGTAGGGTCATGACCTAGAAGTCTTGCAAGCAGAAAATAAGAAAGGTGGGGAGACGTCCCTCAAAAGTCTGGAGATGTGGCTTGGCCCTTTCCATTCGCGTTCCTTCCATGGAGTTATGCTATGTTTTGTGATAAGTTTAAGATTATTATTTGTGATATATAATGAGAATGATGCGTGATATCTTGAGATAATTCTTGGAAATTTCTCCAGTATATGTAAAAGTATTTCTATGGAAGTTTAAAGGAAAGAGTCAATGTATTTCTGAGCAAGTATAAACGTATTTCTGAATAAGAATAAAAGTATCTCGAAAATTATAAGTTTATGCTTTGAGTATAAGACACGATTGCATAATTTCAGCCACCTTATTATTTTGGAATCGGTGGGACTTGTGTACCAGCGTAAGCTGACATGTTTTGTTCTTTGAACCTGTCCTGGTGGGGGCAGATTCATCTGTTTTGCAGGATTAGAGAGAATGTTCGAGTTAGCTCCTGTGTACAAATGTGAAGTCATGATAATGTGTTTAGTCCGCTACTATAAGATAAATTGCTTTATATAATGATTCTTGACAAGTTAAACACGTATTTTCTATTTGTAATCTAAGTACTCAAAACATATTGTAATAACTAATTTATTATAATTTATTTTCATAATAAGCTTGGATACTATGGGATTTCCTAATTTTCCCTAGCAGGGAAGGTGCGGAAATCCACCCTAACAGTCTCTTTAATTAGCAGCTTAACTTCGTAATTAGCAGTATTAGGTCTTAATTAAACTGCTATTTGGAGCGGGCTGTTACAGCTATCATCCGCAAAAAGGAGACATGGAATATTCCATTGTTCTCAGAAGGAGTTTAAAGCCAATGCCTGAATTGGGGACTTGGCTTTGGATAGTCAATTTCCTTATTAGCACTTCCATGCAGATAATGAACAGGCACTACAAGAAAATGCTAAAACAACGAGTGCTTCACAGCGACGGTGTGAAAAACGGTCGTTACTATTATATTCAGCGACTGCTTTAAGCCGTCGGTGATCACCGACTGCTTTTGAAGTGGACAACGACAGATAAACAGTCGGTGTTTATCAGCGACCGTTTTAAACGGTCGTTAATATTATTATTTTAGATTTGTAAATTTTTTTAGCTCAGGCGACTGTATTAAACGGTCACTGATGATGAAAAAGGAGATAAAATAAAGTTGGGAGGAGGGTGCGCGAATTGAAATAAACCCTCAAGCAGTTCAAACTCTTCCACTCCCATTTGAACCCTAGTTTCCTCCTTCGTTCCATCTCCTTCGTTCACACAGTGAATTCGAATGTGTGAATCACACTTCGTTCCATCTTCTTCGTCATTCTCACTGATTCGCCCATTTGAAACCTGAATTTCTCCTTCCTTTTTTCCTTCATTTTATTTATCGAACTTGCCGACGACTTGTTTTCAGCAGCGAAATTCTCCGACGAAAGTCCTCTCTCCGGCACTGATTTTGCTGAAGGTGAAGAATATTTTCTTGAGTTCCTTGAAGCCATTGAAGCTTCCTCCACCTTCCTCCAATGACCGGCTACAGGTAATACCCTTTATTTTTGCTCAAACCCTAGATTTTGCGTTGAGAATTGAGGTTTTTGAATCTTTCGATTTTGAGCTTAGTTTTTGATATGTAGTAGTTTGTGAAGTGATTTGAGTGTGTGATTTTATTTGTGTTATTGAAATTCGGTGTTTAATGTGAAATTCAATTTAGGTTTTGAGTTTCGATTTTCTATTTTGTTCGACATTTTGATTTTTTTTTTCCAATGCGATTAAAAGTCTACATGAGTTGTTTCGTAAGTTACTTCGTTGTTCGTGTGTTTGAATTTTGGCTCCAATTTTTTCATTGTTTTCATTTTTGGTGGGTTTTGTTTTTGGTTCATTTGATTCCATTTTTGTTTTTGGTCAATTTCATCTGGGCTTATGTTATGTAGAAGAACCTATTGGTACCTGCTAGGTTGTCTAGACGGCAGTAATATGGGATTCCTTTTGATTTCCTCCTGTAAATTAGCTACTAGAAAAGATTGAAGTTCAATTGTCAAACTAGAAAAGATACGGATTATTATTGTAACAGCAAAAAGTTTCATTTGATGCTGTGATATTAATGTTTAGATTACTATACTATCATGATGCGAGTTACATCAACGTTTTGAAGTAATAAGGAACTTGTATATGGTAACTTGAGTATTGGAGTTAAATCGTTGGCATAAGCTATGGTGTTAATTTATTAGGGAGTTAAATATTAGCTACTATTGGAGTTCGTTTACTGAATTAGCGGAGATTGAATATTGTGATGTCATTGTTTCAAATTTTAGGCAGGATGTTATTGACTTGCTATGGGGATTAATGATAGAATTCATGCTAAATGCTGCCTCTTTATGTTTGGTGTATATGCTTCCAATTGCCAGGCGCATATGCTTCCAATTGCCAGGCGCATGCGGCTTATCGCCGTGATTACACTTCGTATGCTGCATTTTTGCCATTTTACTTGAAAATGAATGAATTTGAGTAGTTTAAAGTTAGTTTAAGTTATAAACAGCTAAAATATCATATATATATATATATACTTTGTTTAATGAGTTTAATAGTAGTTTTGATTGAAAATACAAAATATAGGCATGTTAGAACCAAATATAGGCCATTTTAGCCCATTTTTTGCCATTTTACTTGAAAATTAATGAATTTGAGTAGTTTGAAGTTAGTTTAAGTTATAAACATCTCAAACATCATATATATACTTTGTTTGATGAGTTTAATAGTAGTTTTGATTGAAAATACAAAATATAGACATGTTAGAACCAAATATTGGCCATTTTAGCCCATATTTGTCCATTTAACTTGAAAATGAATGAATTTGAGTAGTTTTAAGTTAGTTTAAGTTATAAACACCTCAAACATCATATATATACTTTGTTTAATGAGTGTAATAGTAGTTTTGATTGAAAATACAAAATATAGGCATGTTAGAACCAAATATAGGCTATTTCAGCCCATTTTTGTCCATTTTACTTGAAAATGAATGAATTTGAGTAGTTTTAAGTTAGTTTAAGTTATAAACATCTCAAACATCATATATATACTTTGTTTGATGAGTTTAATAGTAGTTTTAAATGAAAATACAAAATATAGACATGTTAGAACCAAATATAGGCCATTTTAGCCCATTTTTGCCATTTTACTTGAAAATGAATGAATTTGAGTAGTTTTAAGTTAGTTTAAGTTATAAACACCTCAAACATCATATATATACTTTGTTTAATGAGTGTAATAGTAGTTTTGATTGAAAATACAAAATATAGGCATGTTAGAACCAAATATAGGCTATTTCAGTCCATTTTTGTCCATTTTACTTGAAAATGAATGAATTTAAGTAGTTTTAAGTTAGTTTAAGTTATAAACATCTCAAACATCATATATATACTGTGTTTGATGAGTTTAATAGTAGTTTTAAATGAAAATACAAAATATAGACATGTTAGAACCAAATATAGGTCATTTTAGTCCAATTTTGCCATTTTACTTGAAAATGAATGAATTTGAGTAGTTTGAAGTTAGTTTAAGTTATAAACATCTCAAACATCATATATATACTTTGTTTAATGAGTTTAATAGTAGTTTTGATTGAAAATACAAAATATAGACATGTTAGAACCAAATATAGGCCATTTTAGCCCATTTTTTGCCATTTTACTTGAAAATGAATGAATTTGAGTAGTTTAAAATTAGTTTAAGTTATAAACATCTCAAACATCATATATATACTTTGTTTGATGAGTTTAATAGTAGTTTTGATTGAATATACAAAATATAGACATGTTAGAACCAAATATAGGCCATTTTAGCCCATATTTGTCCATTTTACTTGAAAATGAATGAATTTGAGTAGTTTGAAGTTAGTTTAAGTTATAAACATCTCAAACATCATATATATACTTTGTTTTATGAGTTTAATAGTAGTTTTGATTGAATATACAAAGTATAGGCATGTTATAACCAAATAAAGGCCATTTTAGCCCATTTTTTGCCATTTTACTTGAAAATGAATGAATTTGTGTAGTTTTAAGTTAGTTTAAGTTATAAAAACCTCAAACATCATATATATACTTTGTTTAACGAGTGTAATAGTAGTTTTGATTGAAAATACAAAATATAGACATGTTAGAACCAAGCAACGCAAATATAGTTTGTTTGGTGTGTCACATAGTAGTTTTTACTTGAAAATGCATGAACATGAGCACATTATTTAACCAAATGCAGGAGACATACAACAAGAAGCTGAATGATTGTACCACTCAGGGGTCACAGTCGAACCCTGATATGTTGTATTGGGAGACAGTTGGTGGGAGGAACAGAGGAAAAGTGCAGGGGTTGGGTCAGGGAGATCATTTGTACTACAACTCTTCATCTGGGCGAAGAGATGGCTCTTCACAACCATATGAGCCATCCATTTTTTCTCAGCTTGAGGCACAGGTGGAGGCAAAGGTCGCTGCACAGATGGAAGAGGTGGAGGCAAGGATCGCAGCGCGGATGGAAGAGTCAAACCGGGCCCTCCTGCAGGAAATGATGAGGAACATGTCTGGTTTCGGCCACATGTTCTCAGGTTGCATCACAAGCCTCCCTCCACAACGCAGACCAGAAGATGACCCATGGTTTGGTGGTGGCAGTAGTGCTACAGAGACACCCCTGACATTGTAGTTTGTTTGGTTTTGACAAGTAGGTAACTAACGTATAGTTTCTATATAGTTAGTCTAACTATATGCATTTACACTAGTAGAATAATTGCTTATTGCGGCGGTTATTAAGTGGCCTATTGCTGCGGTTTTAGCCGCGCAGCAATAAAGGGCGCAGCAATAGGTAATTACCTATTGCTGCGGTTTTTAACCGCAGCAATACGTCAGCTTATTGCTGCGGTTTCTTCCCAAAACCGCAGCAATATGTTTTTTTTTAATATTAAAAAAGAGAACCTATTGCTGCGGTTTTAGGCTAAAACCGCAGTAATAGGCTATTGTAAAAATGAAAAAAAAAAAAAAATTTTGTTTTCTGGTGAATTTAAGTGATCTGAAATCAATAAAAAGACTGAAAAAAAGGATCGTAGCTAGGACTACGTAAGTAATTAAACAATGAAACAATATCCATCATCAAAAGAGGATCGTGCCATATCCATGAACAATGAAACAATATCCATCATCAAAACAAAAAAAAACAAAAAAAAAAATTAGTGCATTATTGCGCTACATGCCTACATTAGATCGAAAAAAAAAATGAGCTCTGAATTCGACAATGAATTAGATCGACAAAAAAATATGAACTCTTGCTATAATTTATTCAAAAAAAAAAAAGGAAAAAGTAAAAGACCTAAATATCAGATCTAAATTAAAATAATAAAAACGGAACAAACAAGAACCGGCGAGCAGACGAGCCAACTCCGGCGAGCAGAACGAGCCAACGCCGGCGAGCAGAAAGAGCCAACTCCGACCAGCAGACAAGCCAACGTCGGCGAGCAGATCGAGCAGACAAAAACGGGCGACTTGCGAGAAGACAAACAACGCCGAGACGAAACAACGCCGGCGAGCGGATCTTTGAAGACGCCGACGACCAGCAGACTTGAAGACGAAGGAGGTCGAACAAAAATGAGGGAAGTGAGGGAAGAGAAGCTCGAAGATGCCGGAGGAAGCTTGAGGAGAGGGAAGGAGATTTGAAGGAGGAGAGAGAAAGGAGTGATATGCGGGAGTTAAGAAACGGCTGAAGGGTGAAGAGTATCCCAAACCCTAGCGTCTCTTATAGAATAAATGTGGATATTGCTGCGATTTTTTGTAAAAACCGCAGCAATATATTAATATATTATTTTTTAATATTATTTAAATATATTGCTGCGGTTTTTGCCAGAAACCGCAGCAATATGTTTAGTCAAAAAGTCAAATTTTTTTCAAAAAAATTCCGTTGAAACCATATTGCTGCGGTTTTTGGCCAAAACCGCAGCAATATCTTTATTTTATATTTTACCTTTTCTTTTTACGTGATATATTGCTGCGTATAGGTAAAACCGCAGCAATACCACCGCAGCAATAAACAATTATTCTACTAGTGTTAGTGTATATTTTTTTTGGTTTTGGCAACTAGGTAGATGTGTCGGTATATTTTTTTGGAACCCGACTTCTACTTTATTTTCCGACACCGGTTGACATTTTGCGTACATATATTTAATCTAGGTAGTTTGTCTAACTATAGGCATTTAGTGTCTATATTTATCGGCATCTAGCTTATAAATTTCTAGATTTGTCGATATATATTTTTGTAGAACTCGACTTATACTTTATTTCCCGACACCGGGATCTATTTTGTGTACATAATTTTAATCTATTTCAAGTAATTATATAAGTATCTACACAAATTGTAACATATATCAAAATTGCATATTTTTGTAGTTGAAAATATTGAGTGCGATGGAGGAACAGGTTTAGTGTAGTATATTTAGGTGCAGCCGTGCAGGTACAGGTTTAATTATAATTTGGAACATTACTATTTAAATTAATGTAATTTTAAAAAAACAACGACGGCTAAACATTGAAACAACGACGGCTATACTGTCGCTGTAAAGGAATGTAATGCTGCCAAGGACTTAAAAGTCAACGACTGCTGAAGAACAATAGCGATTGCTTTTAACCATCGATGAAACAACGACTGTTGTGCACCGTCGTTGATTTTACGACTGTTGTACACCGTCGTTGACTCAACGACTGTTCAAAGCAGTCGTTGTTTTAGCGACAACTCCAAACAGTCGGTGAAAAATTATCAACGTCGGTTAATAAAACGGTCGCTGAAAAATAAATAAACCGTCGTTGATTATTCACCGGCTGTCAAACGGTCGTTGATTCCTAAATCAGCGACCATCGATACAACGACTGTCATTTAACGACCGTTGACCGTCGTTGATTGGTTTAGCGACTGTTTTATATTGATCAACGACGGCTTTAAGCGGTCGTTGATATTGTCTTTTCTTGTAGTGAGGTAGGGCGATATGGGGTCACCCTGACGAAGGCCCCTGGAGGGGTGGAACCAGGGTGAAGGTTGGCCATTAACTTCGATTGAGTATGAAACATTAGTGACACGTTCTTTTATCCATGAGATCCATAGGGTGGGAAAACCAAAAGCACGAAGAGTTTCCCAAAGGAAATCCCATTCAATTCTGTCATAAGCTTTCTCCATGTCTAATTTTAGTGCACACCAACCAGTCTTATTTTGAGATTTATGGAATGTGAGAGCTTCTTGAGCTATTAGGAGATTATCATGAATAGAGCGATCTTGAGTAAAAGCATTTTGTAGGGGGACTTATTTCTTTTTGCAAAATTGGTCGTAGACAATTAGCCAAAAATTTTGATATTGCTTTATAAATAGTGTTGATTAGGCTAATCGGAAGAAAATTATTCGGGGTTTCGGGAGCCTCTTTTTTGGGAATAAGAGTGATCAGAGTATGATTTAGTGAAGGAGGGAGTTTCCCATGGAAGAAGAAGCTTTGAATAGCAGTGGTTACTTCTCTTTGTATGATGGGCCAGTAAGCTTGGTAGAATTTTGCACCAAAGCCATCGGAGCCTGGGGCTTTTAACGGATTAATATCAAAGATAGCATTTTTTATTTCTTCGGCAGAGACTGGAGCAAGGAGTTTATCGGAGTCTTGTTGGGACACGAAAGGGTTGATAAAGTTCAGATCAATCTGTCTATTTGCGGAGTGTGAAGATTTGAATCGTTTCTTAAAAGAATATGAAAGAAGAGCAGTAAAATCGTCATGAGAGTCAATCCATTGGCCAAGATCATTTTTTAATCTGAAAATAGTCAAGTGGGCCATTGTTTTCTTCATTCTATTATGGAAGAAACTAGAGTTGCGATCCCCCTGGGTGAGCCAAGTTTTCCTTGCATTATGACCCCAAGCTTTTTGGTTAAAAAGCAGTAGTTTTTCTCTTTGCAAAATGAGACGATTAATATGTTTAATTAGGATTTGATTATACGGTTGTAGCCATAGTTTCTGTTGTATTTCTTTTATTTTTTCGTCATTGTGGAGTAGTTTATTTGACGTGTGCTTGTACTTTGTTTTAGCCCAAGCTTTTGCTGAATACGAAAGAAACGTGAGCCTGTAGTTGGAACATTCCAATTTTTCTTAACAAAAATTATGCGAGTCATTGTCTATCGCCCAAAAATTTTGGAACCGGAAAGGAGGCGGTTTAGATGGGTGCATGGTCGAAAACTGTAAAGTTACCATAGAAAATAGTGATATTGTCGAAGCAGTCGAAGAAACTTTTATGACAGATGGCCTTGTCTAAACGTTCGTAAATGATCTCGTTGATATGGTTGCCTCTCCACGAAAAAGCTTGTTGTAAACAAGGAATGTCTATTGCTTGAGAATTAGTCAAGAGGAGGGGGAGTCGGTGAAGTTGGTTCTGTTTCAGAGGGCATCCGCCTAGTTTGTCGTTGGGAGAGAGCATCTCATTAAAATCCCCAAGCATAAGCCAGGGGAAGGGGAGAGTAGTAACGTAGTTATTCAAATAAGTCCAGAACGTATCCTTTTCGACATTTTTAGCCGGGCAATATGTGCCCAAGACTGAATACATTTTATTGTGTGGCTTGTAGAGAACGTCGAAATGAACCAAACGATCATGAGAGTAATGATTTTGAACTGTAATATTGGAGTTATTCCAACACACCCACATTCCACCCACGTGGTTAATTGGGTCAACAACTAACTTATTGTGGAAGTGAAGAGCTTTGAGAATTTGATGGCTATTATTATTATTAGTTAAGGTTTCAATGACGAAGATAATATCCGGTTTATATTTGTTCTTTAGGTAGAGTAGCTCACTCAAAGCTTGGGGTTCTTTACCCCCTTGGATATTCCAACATAAAATTTTCATATAATAAACGGATTGATGAGATAGATTCGTTTGGTAGGTTTATAATAAACCTGTTCGTACATAGGCCGAAAAAATGGCCTCATTGCCTTTCTTCCTCTCATTGTTTCAATTCTGAGATGAGAAAATAGGCCTGCCATAGAAAGAAACAAGTCAGGGGGTGTATAACCACCCCTGTGCATAAGCAAGTGTCAAGCACTCGGTTCGATAGGGCTTCAAGAGCCTGGTCAATGGTAGGTTTATAATAAACCTGTTCGTACATAGGCCAAAAAAAATAGCCTCATTACCTTTCTTCCTCTCCTTTTTTCAATTCTGAGATGAGAAAATAGGCCTGCCATAGAAAGAAAACGAGTCAGGGGGTGTATAACCACCCCTGTGGAAAAGCGAGTGTCAAGCACTCGGTTCGATAGGGCTTCAAGAGCCTGGTCTCTTAGGTAAATATACATTTGTGATGGAGCACTCGATTCCATAGGGATTGGGTAACCCGATCCATAAAAGAGATAAAAAATGAGAGCACATAAGCCTTCAAGTAAATAAATAAAGGCGAGTGAGTTAAAAATATAATGGACCACAATGCAGGGCTAGAATTTTTTTCCTTGGATCTGTAATCCATGGGGTAAACAGCTGGCTTAACAATCCTGCATCCAATTAGCACACGGTTAGGGGGTGTAATAACATCCCTGTTCTTAAGCGAGTGTCTAAGCACCCGGTTCCATATGGGATTGCAATCCCGTTCCATAATAGTAGTCAAAATGCATTGGAGCATAAAATGAGTTAAATCGATAGAATCCATGTTTAGAGTAGAAAATTTGCAATGAAGGATATCTTCATGGTCGTTCGAGAGTCTGAAAATTGTGCCCACTTTGACTGGATGGATACCAAAAAAGAAAGTTGACCTGTAAAACTTCAACAAATTGTGAAGGGGTGGAAATCCACTCCTGCTCCATAGCGAGTGATAAAGCACTCGGTTCCATTGGGTATGAAGACCCGTTCCATCTCTAAATTAGTAAAAAGAATTTTAACAATCACAAAAGGAGGGAACTCCAAGAAAGAGTGGATCATTCTAATAATAAGAGACATTAGTGGTTTGACCATCCATACAATAACTATATTATTAGAGGTTGTAGTAACAATATCAAGAGTAATAGAATACTGAGAAGCATGAAATGAATTGAATTTGTAATGTCTTAAATCCAAAGTATCATTATAGGATATCATCGCAACATTATCAATGTGAAGATTAGAAGAAAAGGCAAGGTCCATGTAACCATACCAGTTAAGTGCAGGAAGAAGTATGCGAGAAAATGGAGCACAGTAGTAAGACCTAAAGTAGCAAATAGTGTTCGGGAAGGGGTACTCTTTAAAAACTAATTAAAAAAGTATGAATATATGAAATCCAACCATACTCTTGTATTATAAGAAATATCAAAGAAGTGATTTCACATATGTTGCTTATAATAGCAAATAAAATGAAATCAAAGTGATATAAATTTAAAGGGAACATTTGCGAAGTATCGAACGAGGAGCAAACCAAATCTAACCAAAACCAGATAACAACCATATAAATGAGCAATTGGGCAGAAAAGCTAGACCATAACCAAATGATTGAAATTAGGAATAAACATTCTTGAGACATTAAAATAATATGATGAGTTAGTGAAAACCAACCGACCATTTTTAGAGACATATCCATCAAGAAAATCAACACCAAAAAGACATAAAAATCTAGTGTGAGAGGATACCAATGAGATGATAAGAAATCATAGCTATTACTGAAGAAAGAAGAAACAAAATATCTGAAACAAACAAAATTCAACAAGGGGGGGAGAGGACTTACTTGGGCAGCCCCAAGGATGGGGTGACTTCGCACTGGACAGAGGCCGGTGACGAAGAGGCGGTTGGTGTTGGTGGGCGCGGTGGTGGCGGACGGATCCAGGCTTGCCGGGGTACGGACACGGCCACGACGCGACTGCCTTGTGCTGGTACCGGATTCAGGTGAGTGTTGGCGATGGAGACTGGTGTTGGACACGGTGGTGCTGTTTTTCTTCGAATGCGATTCAAAGGCCGGTTTTTGAGAGGTGAGATAGATTAGATCTGGGCGTGCCCAGGCATGCGAAAACGCAAAATTATTGGTAGAGGTGATAGTGGCGGTGGTCGAAGGCGATGCAGAGGACTGGGGAGTAGGGGTGTGCACAAACCGGTCCGGATCGGAATTTGGACCGGACCGGACCGGAGATTCCGGTCCGGTCCCCAGTCCGCCGAAAATCAGGATTCCGGTCCACCGGTCCGGTCCGGTCCAAACCCGGAAAATTCCGCCCCGGACCGGTTGGATCGGAATTTCTATTATTTTAGTAAAAAAAAAAAGTTTATATGTTAAAAAATAAATTAAAAGGTTGAAAGTTAGAAACTTAAAAACCTACTATTTATTCTTTTTGGATTATTGATATTAAAATTATTAATTTTTAAAGTATATAATTTATAAATATATTTAAATAAAATAAAAAATAATTTTTTTTTTGAAAAAAAAATTTCCGGTCCAAGAGGTCCAGGACCGGACCGGAAAAATTTCAAGAATTTTTCCGGTCCGGTCCCGGTCCAAGAAAACCCCGGATTCCGGTCCACCGGTCCTGGACCGGTGCACACCCCTACATGGGAGGGTCGGGAAGAGTACGATTCTTCAGATCCGTCGGAGTTAAGGCGCACCGATGCTGCAGGCAGTAGGTGTTGGAGGTGGAGCGTCGCTGATCGTTGTTGGTGGGCGTTGGCGGTCGCGTTTTCGAAGCCGATTCAGAGGAGGGGTAAATGCAACAATTTCGCTCAATATCTTGAGCATAAGAGAGAGCATTATGATGGATTTGCTGTGAGAAAGATTTGAGAAGGAAAAGTTCAGGATTGAAACAATTACAAAAGAAGATCTTAGGTTTAGGGTTTGGTTTCATTGAAGGTTCTTTATGTTTTTTCTTTTTCTTTTTTCGTTTTCTCTTTCTAGAATTCCCTAGCATCTTTTGGAGCATTTTCTCTTACTAGAGTTTTTATAGAATATATTGATACGCAATGTCAGCATATGCATTCAGATCATATGTGGCAGTCTCTAACGTGTCCACGTCTTTTATTAATATATATAGAGTATACCTTATGACAACAAAAATTTATTTTTATTTTTCTAGATTAATTTATACTTGGTTGAAGGCTTGAAGCACACACTCCCATAATTTCTAAAGCTAAAGAAATTACAAACTTATATCGGATATATGTAAATATTGGATAATACTTTTGTGAAAATAATTTTTCGAAAAATCTCCTATTCGCTTAAAAAAGACCAACAATTAGGGGTGTGTAATTTTGGACCGGGACAGAAGTTCGGACCGAAATGGACGGGATCGGACTGGAAAATTCCGGTTTGGCCTCTGGTGCATAAAAACTTATAATTATGGGTTTCCGGTCTGGTCCGTTCCGGTCCAAACCCGAAAAT
Source organism: Beta corolliflora (assembly GCA_947648045.1). Lineage (NCBI taxonomy): Eukaryota > Viridiplantae > Streptophyta > Magnoliopsida > Caryophyllales > Amaranthaceae > Beta > Beta corolliflora. The sequence goes on from CANSZD010003845.1 coordinate 339,487, forward strand.
TTCCGGTCCGGACCGGTGTACCGGAATTTCTGTTTTTTAGTAAAAAAAAAAAAGTTTATGGGTTAAAAAAAGTTTAAAAGTTAGAAAACTAAAACATACGAGTAATCTTTATTACCTATAGGATTATTGCAATAGAATTATTAAATTTTAGTGTATCGAATTTATAAACATGTTTAAATATAAGCAATTTTTTTTTAAAATACAGATTCCGGTCGAAACCGGTCCAAAATCGGACCAAACCGTTAAAATTCTGGTCCGGACGAGAACCAAACCGTCAAAATTCCGGTCTAGACCGGGATAATCCGGTCTGGTCTCGGTCCACAAAATTTCCATAGTCCTGTTTACCGGACCAAACGGTTTCGGTCTGGTCCTGGACCGGTGCACACCCCTACCCATAATACCATGCCATTTATATGCACTACTCGTATATCTGATATGTTTGGCAAAACTCCTGAATTTGGGGAAGGTTTTGAAGGAAAATTACTTATACATCTCTTATGTGCATATTGACCCAATCAAGTGGCATTTTTGTGAATAAAATGTCAATCACTATTATATATGGGAACTCTTGAGTAACTTGGTGTCCACTCTTTTTTACTAATATACCCTAAATAGAAAATAAAACAACAACACCTACCACTCTATTAACTTAAAATAAAAAGGTGAAAACCGATCTAACAAACTGCAAATTAGTTACCACTCATCCTTCGACTTCGCACGCATAGCGTGCATATAAGGCTAGTAATATACAGTCAAAGAGTTTATATATCAAGCCGTGATTATTTAATTTTTTTTTGGAAACTTACAACTAGATATTTTACCTCTACATATAGATACTTCAAGTCTTCAACCCTTTTTTTTACTTGCAACATTTTGCATTTTAGAAAGTTGCATATTACTCGATACATTGGCCACTTTGGCACTATGTTCTCTATTTCTCTCTCCTAAAATATGAGGTTATTTTTTTATCTCTATCCTCTCCTAAATTTATATGCCGTACTTCAATATAGCAAGTAAAACAAAAAATTGCCAATTTATTTACGAAAACGCCAGTTGATTGATAAATTTGTCCATTTAAGATTTTGTTCTTTTGGATTGAATTAATAAAAATTCAATCCAGTTTAACTAATTTACTTTCACATTTCAATTAAGTTCAAATAAATAAAGTTCAGTTTTAAAAAACTTGTTAAGTGATGTATTGAATGACCCTTTTTAACTTTTTTCAACTAGTATTTGGGCCCGGGCGTTGCCCCGGGTGTTATTTTTTCCGAACTTGATATGTATTTTTTTCCATTCGCATTAGAATATAATAAAGAAAACTCAATATTTAAAAGGTACAAATATAATAATATGGACATTTAATGCATGATTAAAAGTTGGTTGAGATGATAACTGTGCTCTATGTAATAGCAAGATGTCATAGGTTCAAATCTTGTTACAAGCCAATTTAGTTTTGTTAGTTGACATGACATATGTACATATTGGACAATTCTAGATTTCTAGTGTAGTAGAGGTGCCATGTGGCTAGGGGTGTAAGTGGATTGGACTGGATTGGACTTTGCCAAATCCAAATCCAGTCCAAAGTTTTTTGGACTCGAGAAATTGAGTCCAAGTCTGATCCATATATTTTTTGAGTCTAGTCCAGTCCAGTCCGATAATTTTTTCTTGAGTCCGAATCCAGTCCAGTCCAATTATTATATTATTTTTTCCACCGATTTAGATTCAATTATTCACAACGTTTTCTCATAATTGAATTTGAAAAATTAAGCTCATTATATTCATTCCATAAAATAAGTCACATACATCTTTTATATTATATATATATATATATATAAATATTAAATATATATACATTATATATATAAATATTATATATATATTATATATACAAATATTTTTGGACTGGACTGGACTTATTGGACTCCAAAGGGGTGAGTCCAAATCCAGTCCGAAAATATTTAGACTCGAAAATTTGAGTCTGAGTCCAGTTAAAAAAAAATTCAGTCCAGTCCAGTCCGACAAGTTTGGACTGGACTGGATTGGACTCTGGACTTTTCGCACTCCGCTTACACCCCTACATGTGGCGTGCAGACGTTGTTAGACACGCCTTTTAATATCTATATAAAGCTAAGTAAATTTATCTTACATGTCAAGCTCATATTAATTCTGCCAAATGTCATCTACAAATTGATCCTTACAAGTTATATGCCACGTGTAGTGTTAAGCTCCAAAATCGCTAATGTGTCGCTTCCACGGTGAAAGTATGAGTGTGGCATGATGTGTAATCTCTGGTAATCATGGACAAAATAATGCTTAGATGGTAAGTTACTGCTAATTATGCCTAAATTATAGGAGAATATCTCCATAATTGATTTGGGTTGAGATATCTCCATGATTTTCATGATTGCTTCCCAGTAATTCATTTCCTCTAAATGCTATAAATAACCGCCCAATATTATGCCCAACAATTTGCATTTTCATTTCGCCCAACTATTCTTTCAAACTCATACTCGCACCCACATTCAATCTTCAAAGATATAAATCATGCCATTAGAATTCTGTTGTGTGTGCGCATACTTTTTTTGATCCATCTCTCTCTGGAAACCACCCATACCCTAGAACAATTTCTTCACTAGGAGAAAATCCACGTTTATCTTCTTTGCAGCATCAACATCTTCTGGAGATGCCACATCAACTCTCCCTGCATATTCTCCAGAAAATTAAAATGTGCATTCATTCTAATTTCAATCTCAATTCTAAATTCCTAATTGATAATTATACTACTAACACATCAAATAAATTCTCACTAACTGTTAAAAGTTAGAATCTTGATATTTTCAATAGATTTCTCTCTCACTAACTGTAATAAATTAGAATATTTTCAATAGATTGGCATATTCACTCCAACCTCATGTTATTGTTAAAAATAATTCGAATCTTCATGCTTCTCACTCACTGTTATAAATTTTAAGAATCTTATGACTCATTTTAGTACTTATAATTATATGATATCTAAATTGCTAAAAACTACATGCAAACATAACATCATGCAACGTCATAGTTAGTCGAAAATCATTTTTTTTTCCAAATAAACTTACCAAATAATTCCGATCTATATTGACCCATTTAGAAAATTAATTTCTTCGAACTCCATTTCAATCCAACTCTATTTTGCATGCGGTTTTAATTTAAATCTTCTTCACTTTGTAGATCGAATGATTTACACCTTGGTTGCATCGAGGGATTATAGTAACCATGCTTCAAATTCAAAGAACATAAAGATCAAAGGCGTAATTTCTTCATACAACCCACATGCATGAGTTTTATAATTGTTGTTGTTGCAAAAATCGATGATTTGAGAAGATAACAATTCAATATTTCGGAGTATAATTTTGATGGATAATTTGTAGCTTTAAAGTTAAAAAACGTAGCTACTTATATATGAGAGAAGGTAATTTGATTTGCTTGAAATCTCTAAATTTTAGAAGATGAGTAGGCGTTTTTTCTTTACTTAATTTTTGGAGGTTTTTTATGGGAAATTAGATAGGAAGAAGAATGGTTGTGGGTAATGGATAATTGTTCTAAAAGAAGGTTAATATATGGCACCTCAATATGAGGAAGAGGAAGAAATAATTTCATTTAAGTCCCCTGAATAATCTGAATATAGACAATTGTATAAGTTTGTGATAAAGTATAACAACTATAAAGTATTGTATATAAAGCTTAGGGTCTCCTAATGCTTTTTTTTCCTTACCTTATAAAAAAAAAATTGTATACTTCCTCCGTTTCAAAATAAGTGAAACACTTGTCTCAAAAAGCTCTCACATAAATGAGAGAAGTGTTTCACTTATTTTGGAACGGAGGAAGTATAAAGCTTGATATAAAGAATTGAATATAAAGTCTGTTGCCTTATTATATAAGTTTATAATAAGGTCACATAAAAAAAAATACAATTTTCAAACACATTTATGTGGTTTTTATTTTTTGATGTATACATAACTAATTATCAGGATAACATTAGTTTCTAATTTCCTTGATGCATAATGTACTTGATATATGATGTATGCCTTTTGATATAGCCGAAGAAGATTTTGTGGACTGTGCTACATTACGATAAGAAAACAACTTTATACTGTTAACTCATAAGATCCCTTTATTGGATATATCTAACAGTACGACAATTATAATGTCAGTATTAAATCATACAAAAGTTACTGACTTAGCGCCCGAAATCTTGATCTAAATTTTATAAGGAACACCTTAATGAAAGATATATAAATGAAATATATTTTCTATTTAATAAGTTAACTCACATCTATATAAATATATTAAAAGGCGTTCCTAAACAAGGAACGGTGCCACGTGGCGCTCTCCCTGAGGGCTTTTTTACTTCATGTAATCCATGTACAATAAAAAAAATTAGAAATTGCATAGTATAGGCTTTGATCCCGTGACCTCATGTTCATATACTAAAGTCTTAACCACTACACCAAGTGGTATTTAGTGTTATCATTTTTAAGTACAATATTAATAAATGAAAATTTTCCTTACCGGGGCATAACCCGGGCCTAATAACTAGTTTTTTTAAAAATGATGGGAAACATATTTTCTCTTTACTTAGACTAAATTATATTTAGTACATAGGCTTAATTATAATATCTCTACTTCTGTGACTTTATTATTTTGTTACATATTTATGAACTTTACAACATGATTTTGGGGAACTATCATAAAATAATAAATTTATTAACCTAATAATTTCCCATGTAATTTGCACGGGTCAAAAACCAATAATAAAAATTTTATGTTTAAATTTATTATCAGCATATACTTTGTCCACCCACACATAAGAACCATGGTATTAGTGGGACTATACTTTTTTTTTATGTAAAGAAATTGATATAAACATTTAAATTGACTATAAGGAATAATGGCATAAAATTTACGTGAGTTTAAGTATCTATGAGACAAGTTTTACCACTAAAAAGTTAGTTAAAGTTAAATAAATGATCCTAAGTAGGTCCATTTTTTTAAGGTCCATTCTAAGAAAATAAGTACAATCATACTACTAAAGTTGAGTTTTGTTCAACTTATTTTAACTTATTTCAGATAAGATGAGATCAGTTCAGATAACGTAAGTTGAATAAAACGGATTAACTATGTTAGACAAAATAATAAACTAGAATATAAGTTCACATAAGATAAGATAAAATAAGAAAAGATAAGATGAGTTCAGATAAAGATAATATATGAAAAGATAAGATAAAAAAGATAAGATATGAAAAGTTCAAATAAGATTAGATGAGATAAGATAAGACAAAATAAGTTGAATCAAACGAACCTTAATTATAGATAATTCATAAGTCATAATCTTGCAGCAAAAGGGTCATAAGCCAGTTTTAAACTATTCTCATTACAAGATTCTAAATTTTTAAAATCACAAGGCCATACACTTTTTTTTGTTTTGAGGTCATAATATTAATCTATCTGAAATTTATTTTGTTACATTGTCCTTCATATTCTAATTTATTTACTTATTTGTGTTGCTTATTAAATCTGATTAGTTTCGTTCTCATTATAGATGAATGAATTGATCTTTTGTTTATATGCATTGCACCATTTCAACGTTTTAAATTCAATATTATTTGATTTGATTAAAAAATCTGTTATGAATTGCTCTTTAATACAATTTGGCTAATCATATCGCCGTTCCTGTTGTAATTTTAACATAATATTGTGTTTTCATATAAAAAATTGAATTAATTTTTTAATAGAAATTTAATCTAATTATCTCCCATAGTGTCAAACAAACTATATTATGGAAAAAATAACTCTAAGATCCGAAAAGAATAGGTCATATGGTGATTAGAAATATATAGCAAATCATGACAAAATATGACAATATTGATTTTTTATGAGTGATTGGCTATTTAAATACATATTTCAACCTAAAATTCTAAGATACACCTGATTCACGAGTGTGATGCAATATAAATATAGAAATTTGAGATTGCTCTTTAATACAATTCGGCTAATCATATCATACAAAAAATAAAAATCTATAATAAAATAGTTTATTAAGATAGTGGGTTTGAACGAGACTGCAGAAAGGAGGAGCGAAAGTGGTTGCATGATTGAGTGCCTGTAGTGGTGTGAATTGTGATTTTATATGAGCCTCAAAATGAAGCAATGGACAGAGCGAAAGCTTATTCATTCAACTTTTTTTGTTTAAAAAAGTTGGTTGGTCACATGTTTTATCATAACAATAGCTACATCAGTCACTGAACGTACGGGTCATAAGTCGATTTTAAAATATATTTTAATACACAATATGATTATAAAAACTTTAAATCATGAGCTATTTTAGGGGAAACATGCTAAAATCTTTAATTTATAAACAAAATATTCCCCCGTATTTTAATGTGTTTTTTGTTTCATTTACGTATTTACAGATGTATATATCACGATTATAAGATTTTTAAAGTTTAAAATGTTGTAACAAAGGATTTTTATATATCATGAAATATAATTTTACATTTTATATTTATTTCAACATTAGATGCATGGATTTTAATAATTATGAATTCAATAAATTTGGAATAAAAACAACTACTTAATACAATTCCCGTACATTATACGCGGGTCCAAATCATTTCTACATAAAACCTCCCGTGCATTTTTGCACGGGTTAAAAGCTAGTATTTGTATAGATGTGTGTTTTATCTAAGGGAGATTTTGACTAGTGTTATGGTGGCTTTTTGAGCGGGAATTCAAAATAAACTATGAGCTTAACCCTTCATTCTCCAACAGTTTTCTAGGGCAAACAGCCAAACACCCCCTTTTTCTTTCCTTAATCCCAGTATCCCACATCTCCATCTTTCCCCCTCAAATTCAACAACTTTCAAACCCGCAAATCCAACTAAATTTGAGTAGAACTTCGCGCATAGTTAAATTTTCCCAATTTTGAATTTAGAAACTAAAAATTCCAAATATTTCTCCTTTCTCTGCCTTATTTTTCAATTTCTGAGGAAAATGAGTGTAAATTCTTTGACTTTCGAAGAACCCATCAAAGACGCAATTACCCGAGTGCGATTTGCCCCAGAATCCAACAATCTTCTCATTGCATCATGGGATTCTGTGAGTACAATTCTTTGCTTCACTTTTTTTTTTTTGAATTTCTGTAGTTAATTATTTAATTATGATTTTTTTTTTAAATTACTAGAGTATGAGATTGGTGGATGTTGATAGCAACAAGCTTCGATTAGAAGCTCAAACAGAAGCTGCAGTTCTTGACTGCTGCTTTCAGAATGAGTCCGTTGCTTTTTCTGCTGCTTCAGATGGTTCTATTTTCAGGTACTTATTTTTTTTTTAAATTTCTGCAAATTTCAATTTTGTTGTAGTTTTAGCATTGATTTATTGTTAATTTGTAAAGGGTTTCAACGGAAAAAAAAAATAACTAAAAAGGTTGCTTGTTGAGTAGATTAATTTGCATTCCTGTGTTCTTTACTGAGTAACATTTTGTATTTTCCGTTTTCAACTTACCTTGTTTGGTATGCACATCATGGGAGCAGTCAAAATTGATCTCCCCTAAAAAAGGTTGAGTTTCGCAAACTGATGGAAGATAAGGAGGAGAGAGAACTGGGTGTTGCGGGTGAGAGGGAGGAATTCATGGGAAGGAATTGCCTATTAAACATCCCCACTAAGAATTTTCTACTAAATTTTTCTATGCGCACGAGTTGTGAACTTGTGATATCATGCCACAATAAAGGTGGAAGGTTGCTTAAAGTAATGTAAAGGTATGTTGGAGCTTCATTGGCTTTGCTGAGGTTAGCTTTGCGTTATGTAGTTGACAATTGGTACATAACTACAGGATGGAATCAAACTTTTGAAGTATGCTAGGAGGTTGGAGACCCCGAAATTACTAGGCTGCATATTGGACGACTTTCATCCATTGACCTTTCCTCAAATGGTTAAGGTGTACGTGATATGGTATGCATTGTTGGGTTGGAAATATGTTAGATACAATGAAGTATTTATTTGGAACTAATGATTGCCATATTTGAGATATAAGGAAGGCATTGGATGTCAGTTTTTTCCATTATGGGGGTAGTATATGCTTGCTTAAGTTTTTGTTAGATCTAAGGAAGACTAGACAATATAGGTAGTACGTACTAAATTACATGAAGGATTATCTGGGAAATTGTTAGGCTTGGTTCACTTCATGGTTCACCCTTTTGTATGGTGTGTGTCAAAGTACTTCCTGTGGCCTACATACAATGTTTGATGTATTTGTAATTTTGTATATTGATCTGGTGGCGTACTATCTCTGAGAATAACATGGTAATTAATTTGCTCCAGCTGAATTCTCTTAGGTATGATTTACAATCTGGAGCTTCTGACATTATGGGAAAGCATGAAGATTCAGCCACCTGCATTGAATATTCTCCGGAAACAAGTAAGTAATATTTGGAGTAGGAACTGATGTGTGTTTTATCAATTATTTTACGAGGTAAAAATCTGATGAAATGCTTTGTGGGATGATATCTGATAGCATTGGTGTCTGATTGTGCAACTAAAAGGAAATCATATTTTATGCTTTAGCTATTAGTAGTTTAAGTATAGATTTTGTAATGTGGCTCTCTTTGAAATAGTCTATGATCTTATCATAAATGAAGGGGTTATATATCAGAGTGCCAGATGCCATTATGTTTTAGAATGACTAAATTTTTTTTGCGTAGTGGAATATTTATTGGCACTCTTCACTTTGTTGTATTTTCCGACAGTGTGGTTGCATCGATAAAGATGGCCAAACAGTGTGATATTTAGGGAGTATTCATAAGAAATTATTACTAATTGGGCATGTGTATTGATGACTAACATTAAGAGATTATGAGTAATATGATTTGGCAGGGTCTCAAGCAGAGCCAACTAATTATGTGTGTTAGTTTAACACACAGCCTAAAACTAAGTGTTCAACCAAATTGGTTAACCGAAAAACACTATAGAAGCACTAGAATGGCGAGCAAGCATCACACAAGTTTTAGAGTAAACTCAAACTTCTTATAAACTCAATTCAATGATTTTTTTTATTAAAACATTAATACCCTAAAGGTTAACCGAAAAACACTATAGAAGCACTAGAATGGTGAGCAAGCATCACACAAGTTTTAGAGTAAACTCAAACTTCTTATAAACTCAATTTTTTTATTAAAACATTAATACCCTAAAGCAATTTCAACCTTTTCTCCTTCTAAAGCAACATGTCTAGAAGTAGTTTTCATGTGTTTGCTTGGGAAGTCTCTAGCATATTGAACCCTTCCTCGACACTTGAGTATTTACCTGTATTGAGTTTCATGTTAACTTGAGCATTTACCATATTCCTCTTCCTTGGCTGAATCGATCTTTCTTTCTCCAAAGTTTCGTTCTTTAGTGGTGTTTTTGACGATTCCCCCTTGAATTGGTAACTAGATCTAGTAAAAGGTTTAAACTTTAAAGACTTATGTTGCTTTCCATCCTTCATAGCTTAGATACACACTTTGTGAAGAGATAAATAGGGTTGAAATTCCATTTCCATCTCTATGGTTGGATTCAAACTAATAAGGAATCGAATAGCCTCTTGTCATCTTCTTCTTTGGGCCGCAAAATATGTTTGATCTTTGAAATTCTTTTACATAGTTTTGAACTAATACTTTCCGGCTGCAAAGAATTGTATTTTATGAACAAATCTTGTGAATAGGTGCATGGAACAAATCGATTGTTCATCTCTTTCTAATTTGAAATTTAGTCCATTATCTATTTTTCTCCCTAACTTTCCTATCTCTTTCCCTCTTTCATGCTTTCATACCATAAATAAGCCTACTTCAATACACGTAAAATACCATGCCTGAATAGGTCGTGACTCCTTAATGCAATTCTCGTTAGAAAAGGCCACTTTTTTTTTTCATGAACCAAAATTTGAGTCTCTTGAACAAGGAATGAACTCACTCCAGAATAGCTTGAGTAGCCATAAATACTCTTACAATTTTTCAATGTCCCATTGGCAGTTAGATAGATGAATTGGAGATCAAGCACGTTGCGTGCAACTATGCAAGTGTGCAACTCAAATTGTAACTGGTTTTGGCGGAAGGGAAATAGCACTAGCTGGGAAAGACAGCTACTGCAATTGGTTGAAATTCTCATAAGTGGAGTAAATAAACCTTAAATTTAAACACTGCAATTTAAAAAAAATTGTCGCTTGTAAAGCGTTGCTTCCCCCAGAATACTACCCAGTTGAGCGGTTCTCTGCCCGTTCCCTTTCTATACCTGTAAAAATCCACTCCATGATTTTGTAGGTGAAAATTGATCCCTAGTAATGTCTAATTTTCTTATACTCTAGTTAGGGGTGTTGTAAAAGACCATTTTTGAAGCTTGTAGTTCTTGGTTAGGCTTTATAAAATATGTGTCTTTTATTCTTCACCAAAGAGTCTTGGAGTCGTGAATTTCTTCGATCGGACAAACAGCCTTATAGCCTGTCGGCATGAAAACGCTTCAGATATTTGCATGCAAACTGTCGAGGCATCAAGCTCCGTCATTACGAAATTAGTTATTTTTAGAGTTCTAATACATGCACTTTAATGTCAGTCCCTTGTTTCTATAGGCAAAGTGGTAACAGCTGGTTGGGATGGAAAAGTGTTATGTTGGGAGTCTTGGGACTCACGCTCAGCTAAGGTTTCACGTGCTTTGGTTGGCTTCAATTCGCATCTGTGGCATTGAACTGTTGGTGGCTATTGGATCCTCAGTACGTAAATATGACATGCGGAAATTGGATGAAGCAATCCAAGAGGATTTATCAATGGACGTTTGGATAAGATGTGTACGCTCCATGTCGTGCAAGAAAGGTAGTTTTTCTTCTTATTGAATCCTTTACTTTTATTTAAGACATCCTTGAGCATATGTTGTCGTGATTTTTATTAAAAAATCTTTCTTCTGAATGGATGACATAAGTTAGTTTTTCAAGAATTTCAATCTAATTCCTTTCTTTCATCAATTTCTATCTTGTGATGAAAACACATGTTTACTCAAATCCCTTCATTTGGATGTAGGCTTTGCTGTTGGGTCGGTTGATGGTCACGTGACACTGCAATCAAATTCAGATGAGATGGGGTAACTTACTAGTGTATATATAAGGCTGGAATTTTGTGTCTGGTTTGCTCATGCAATATAGAAAGTCATTCTCCTTGTTTTTCTCATGTGATTTCTTCTTTAGAGATGGCTGGCCATATGAAGACTGATTAAGCATTTCGAGCAGCCATAGCTCCCTATGTTTTTAAATCGTTATATTAAAAGATAATCTATGCCGAAAAGAAGCTGAGGGAACACACTTGGTTCCTGAAAATGCTTAATCAGTCTCAAATGACAATGTAAAAGTCATTTCTTATAAGCTAAAGGACCCCAACTCACCTGGTTAATAGAGATGCTATGAATAAAGTTTCATCACCTTGGTCCAGTTCCATAGAAAACTTTTGCACACATGTCTCTATGAAGTTTACATTTTTAAGGTTTCCCTTTAATATGGAAGATTCCCGGCGACCTAGCTACCTCTATGCTTATATATATATTTTTTTTAACTAGATGTCATGAGGAAATGGAATGAATCTTGATGGATATTAAACAAGAGTTTTTAACTGTAGATTTTATGTATCGTTTCTGTAATATGTCCCAAATATTGTTTTACTCAAGTGAAGTTTTTTACACAATAGACTGTATATATGCTTATATCCTAAGAATTAGTCAATGCTGATCATGTGGCTCTGTTTTTCTCTGATAACTCTTTTTAGATCTCTGGTCCTCATTTAGCCGCTGAATTACCTTTTCAAGTTATATATTTTGAGAAATGCTGTGCAATCCTTCACAGGTATACGTTTCGCTGTGGTCCGAAATCAAAGAAAGTAAAACATCATCTTGTCACCGTGAATGATATCGCCTTCAACCAATTGTATGTATCCTTATAGTTCTGCTATGATTATGTTGTTGAAGCACTTATAATGATATGGTGGCTTGACAGTCTCCCAGGTGTGTTTGTCACCGGTGATTATGAGGGTCATGTCATTGCGTGGGATGGTTCAAGCAGGAAGAGATTATTGGAGGTAACTTCTTCTGTTCTTGAAGCATTTATATCTTATCATTTAAAACTACAGATGTGCAATTTTCCAATATTAGAACCGAGAGTTTGATACTGCTATTGTATCTTGAGTTTGCTTATTTCTTGGATGTGGGTTTTCATGATGGTCACTTCATTTTTATAGCTTTTTCTGTGAATTATATTTGCAGCTTCCAAGATATCCAAATAGCGTGGCTTCGTTATCATATAACCATACAGGGGAGCTTTTGGCAGTCGCTTCAAGTTATACATACCAAGAAGCTAATGAATTGTAAGAACTCTTCCCTCTCCCTCCTATCCTCGAATTTGTTTCATTGAGTGTGATGTTGAACTTGTCATCTCTTTAAGATTCCATGAACAAATCTTGAACTGGTGCCAGTGACTGATATAGTGAGCTGCTCTGAAACCGTTGTGCGTATATATAACAATGCTAATTTTTAACTTCTATGATATTCAAAGGCAGTAATAATAATCCAGATCTGTTGTAGAATAATAGATGTAGTAAGATTTTGGCCGTCAAGTTGAGCCAAAACTCTATTACTCTGCCAATATCCCTTAATTTTAAAAACTAATGTCTCGTTCCTTTTGTTGGCGATCTACTTGTATTTCCAGTCCTTGAATTACAATGGCCAATTTACAGTCTTTTTCTCTGAACTTCAACTTTTGAATCTTGGAATTGACCGGTCTTGTTATATTTGCTCTTAGATTCCATCATAGAGAAAACTGCATAAATTTGCATACAGAAGTATCACATTCTTACGTCTCTTGTTCGTATCTTGCACTGATCTTTACGGATGCATTCTCTTCACTTGAAGATATTGCACCCTACATGATGATTTAAGCATGTTTTCATAGTTGTAGAGCATACTGAAGTGAATGTTTTACTTTGAACAGAGAAGACCATCCTCAAATATTCATACAAGAACTAGGTGAAAGTATTTTGAAATCTGCAGCACCTGGGAGCTCCTGTCGGAGATAGTGATGATGTTTTGGACAATGTAGATTCTTCCTCCCTTGGTAGCTTATTGGTTCCTATTTGTGCAGCACCTGCAACGACGGAGCGGTAACCTAACATACAGGATTTTCAATCGGACTCATGACTGTTTTTGTATTGAAGTACAGGAATATTGTGGTCGTACATGGTACATCTGATGAGATTTCCACTGTTATAATCTGAATTTCCTTTCAATTCTCCATGTTTTCTCGATCTCTCTTCACTTTTCAAGTTTTCAGTAGATTGTTATATTTCTATGATTTAGTTTTTCATTGGTTATTCAAAGTTGTTGGCTGAAGGTTTTTTTATTCCTTTGGAGGGGAGTTAAATGTTGGGTTGTGCTAGGTATATATCATGGTTCTCGATCTGTCTCTGCTTATATGAATGTCAAATTTTCAAATAAGCAATGATGATGGGGTCAATGATTCCATGGGGATGACCAAATGAGGATTGTAATTTGTAATGGTATTCATTTTTGCTTGATTGAAGCTAGAAAAAGTATAGAAAGAGCAAATTCAACTATGCCTTTTGACAGGTTTAGTTAAGAGTCTCGTAGACGAACAAATCACGTTGGGCTAGTCGTATTTTGTTGGTAGTAATAAAAAAAAAGCATTAAATACATTTCCTAGAATAGTACTCACTTTGTTTCTATTTAATGGTTACACTTTGAATATTTAAACTATTTACAAATTTATGTTTAACTATCATTTGTAATTAATGGATAAGGAAAAATATATTCATGTGAGATCTTGTTTGATTCGTTTCGATATGTACTTTTGGAATATAACTTTTTATAATCTTTATAAATGTAACTTTAGAGATATTAATGTTCAAACATTTATATTGGTAAAGATGAAAGGTAAATGTATCTATTAAGTTGAAAAAACGTAGGGAGTATTAGTTTTGGAATTTATGACATAATTACGCGTTTATCAATGTAATTAATGTTTATTTTTGCTTAATATTTTCATTTTTTGCTTCTTATATGCAAGCTGCAGCATTAAGGGTTGCATATGTCATTTTCTAAAAATTAATTGAGTTATATGTGAAACTATTTAATTAACTGGGTTCAAAATTTCAACCTTAAATATGTTTTTTCGAACTTAAGTCAAATTAACAGGTTAAGTCATTCTTTAATGTTTTGCGAACTTGTGATGAATTTAGTTAGAAAGGAAAAATCATTATTTCTGGATTTTGTAATATTTAGAAATATCTTTAAAAGATGTAGACCATGTTAATAATCACAAATTCTTAAATGAGATGGGTGCACAGTAAATTATTGTGAAACAGGTTAACTTTCTATCATAAATGAATCACATTCACTTTTAAAAGCAACCTCTTTTGATTTAAAAATTAACAAAATTTGGTAAAAGGTGAAGTGGTCTCACAACAAATTTATTGTGCATGTGGTGCACACTACTAATTGATTAATAATTATATCTTGTTATACAAATCTTTTTTTTATCTATTAAGGTATGCTCTCTTCGTCTTATTTTTCTTGAACTTATTTTATTTTTTATTGATGTTTTCATACTTTCCAACTACTCTTTCTACTTTCTGTAAACTTTTACTAATTTTTCAGAATTTATGTTAAGTATTTTGAAAATAAGTTTAGCGAAATAGACCCTAAATCGATCAGATTTGAATCCTGAGACTATAGACTATTGCGAGAAGAATAGGAAATTAGGAATGAAAAGAGGCCGGGTTGGTTTGGAGTGTACAAATACCATACTCGATCCATCTTTATTCAGATTTTATTCAAACTGTATCGGAATTGGACTTGGATTTTATTTATCAGATTTGTCACAGATTATTTTGCCTCAGATCAGATCAGGTTCAAACTATTCTATTACTTAAAATTCCAAAAAACAGATTTTTACAAAATAATCATTCTATATTTTACTTGCTTTTTAATAATACAAAAAAAATGTCCTATTGTAATGTACTCCTTCATGTTTTATTAGTTTACCCATTTCTGTAGGGCACATTTTGTCGAGCCACTAATTTGAGCCTTAATAACTCTAATTATCAATAAGCAAAAATTACAAAAAGTTGATATTTGGATAATAAACATTGAGACGAATCTAACAACATCTCATATGCCTATATTATTTTCTTTAAGTACATAACACAATAGATAGTTAAAGTCATGTATAACAACACTAATTGGATTCCGATCGAATTTGTTGAATTTTACTAAGGTTCTCCCTTCTATTGGGATTTGAACAGATTTTCACATTTTCAGATCCAATCCAGATCAGTTTTTTTTTGTTAAACTTGGATCAGATTGAAATTGAATTTGTCATCTCTAGGTAAGAGTATCACCAAACTTGAGATTTATTCACTATGAATCAAAAGTATATAGTGATAATTTTTCCGGCCGTAAATAGTTAAGTTGAAATTTACAAAGGAAACTAATGCACGTATAAGAGTAGAGTTTTCTTTTAGTGTTACAATAGCGACTAAGCACAATGATGTATACGAGATTCAATCTCATATTATGGGTATCACCTCACCAAGATCTTAACAACTAAGTCAGATGAGATCGACCCTAATAAGGACTTGAGGATTGTTTGGTTCAAGATAATGGGAAAAAAAATAGAGGAGCGGAATGTTAACAAACGTTTATTGACTTAGGGGTAATTGATTTCTTAGAAACTTGGGAATGAGGTCGGTATATAAAAAGGTAAAGCACAGTACTGCTTGGTTTCCACGCGCACGGCGCTTCTCTCGTCTCTCGTCTCTCGTCTCTCGTCTCTCGTCTTTGTGTAGGTTGAATTAGGGTTTTCTCAATTTTCTCTCTCCTCGATTCGAAGCTCGTCGAAGAAGAAACAGTAGCCATGTCTGACGAAGAGCACCAGTTCGAATCCAAGGCTGATTCCGGAGCCTCTAAGACCTTCCCACAGCAAGCTGGTACTATTCGCAAGAACGGTTACATCGTCATCAAGAATCGCCCTTGCAAGGTTTACCTCTTTTCTTAGGGTTTTGATTCATCTTCAATTTATCTTATTATATCTTTATCGATTTCATCTGAATTTGTATTAGCATCAAATATTATCATTTCACTGCATTTCTTACTTCGTATCTGTTGTTGTTGTTGTTGTTGTTCATAGATTAGAGGTCAGCTAGATTTTCTGTGTTGTTGACGAGTTTCGATTTTCTTTTTATATTGTTATTTTCGTTCTTTTAAGTGTGATTATATTAGTAGTTTAAAATATCACTGAAAATTTAATTATTGATTTTGTGAGATCTGTTGGGATTTGAAGATGTTTGTAATTTTGCCTCTCATTAGATCACATCAGTCAGCTTGAAGTGTGCTGTTGATGGAAAAATATTATACCTTCCAATAAAAAGTAGACCGAATCCTGGAAGGCGGAAGTGTTCTATGATAGTCTTGAATGATTGGGATCAATAGCAATTAGAGGCAGCCTTGTGCTTATGTTTAAGGCTGGAGATTGTTCGATTATGTTTCGGCGGTATTTGTGCTGTTGTGTATTAATTTATTGAGCTGTTCTACTGTATTTTTTGTTACTATAGGTCGATCTAATGTGCCGCACATGGCATACTAAGGTTAATGATGAATAATATATTGAGGAAGGGGAGGGTCATTATGGTTGTTTCTTAGTCACTTACAATTTCAAGGGAAGAGGGTTAATGGGTTGTCGATCATGACGTGCTTCAGTGTGCTTTTGACCTCTTATACGGGCAGCTTGATATGAGCAAAAGAATTTGATAGTGACTTCAAATTAAAATTATTTTGGCTATAACTATTACTGAAGTGAGGATGCTCACTAACATCAAATTGCTCACCACTAATCTGATTTTGATATGGCAGGTTGTTGAAGTTTCCACTTCTAAGACTGGCAAGCACGGCCATGCTAAGTGTAACTTTGTTGGTATTGACATCTTCACTGGAAAGAAGCTCGAGGATATTGTCCCTTCCTCCCATAACTGTGATGTATGGTCCTAATATAATACCTCTTTTTCATGTTTTTTGACTTCTAGATTTTGTCTTTTCTTTGAACTTTATGGATCTTATCATTGGGTTTCAGGTTCCCCATGTCAATCGTACAGATTACCAGCTCATTGACATAGCTGAGGATGATTTTGTAAGTATAATTGTATATTACGGGGGTGTTTGGCAATTGATTGTTGGTTGTTGGCTTTATGTTAGCTGGTTGACTACTTGTTTGTAGAATTGTTTGATAAAAATAATTGTAATGCAAAAGCCAAAAGCTAACACAAAGCTACATAAACCAGCTTTTGGTTTTTGGCTGAAAAGTTGGCTTTTTCGCTAGCTAAAAAGGCATATTATCAAATAGAATTACTTTATTTTGGCTATTTCACCTGATAAAGAAGCCAAAAGCCAATGAAAAAGCCACCCAAAAGCTGTACCAAACACCTCCAATGTTTATTGTCAATTTTCGCCGCCAAATGCCACTGGAAAAGCCACCCAAAAGCTGTTTCCAGTGTGGCTTGAGCCATCAATTTTCTCTTGTTTATTGTCTAACCCAAATACTATTTTTCAGGTTAGCTTGCTGACTGAGACTGGAGACACCAAGGATGACCTGAAGCTGCCATCTGATGAAACTCTGCTGAAACAGGTTACCTTAGTATTGGCTACAATGCCTGTCACAATTTGTTTAATATTGACAGAATCTATAAGTATCCCATGTTTGTGATATTGCTGGAATGTATACAATATTATTTTTATTTAACTAAGTAACAAGACTCCTTTCGCTTGCTATTTTATTCACAAAATCACAATCATACATGCTTCAGCTCCCATGCAAGCTCTACCATTAGCTTTTGCAGCATTTGATATCCAGTCTGAAGCCCACAGCTATGTAAATTAAATGAATTTGCGCATATCTGTAAATTGATCAGTGACTAATAATTTGCGTTTCCTTATGTACTACAGCTCAAGGATGGATTCGCGGAGGGGAAAGACCTGATTGTGAGCGTTCAGAGTGCTATGGGAGAAGAACAGATTTGTGGTGTCAAGGATATTGGTGGTGGATCCAAGTAGCTGATTTCTAATGAACCTGCAATATATGCTATATTAGCTTTACTGAGATTTAATGTGTGAGAATATGCTGGAAATGACTTCTGTCATGGGGCTTCATGTTAGCTCTTTTGTCATGGTTGCTCTCTTTTTGGACGATCCATCATCGAATTTCACGTGCTGTTTCCTTTAAATCATGTATTGAAATTTGATGCTTTGAAATGGAGATCGACTTATATGAAAATTTTCGCTCTTTAAAGATTAAGTTACAATTGTTGGCTAAATCTCATACTTCTTTTGATCTAGTCTTTATACCTCCTTATTGCGAATGGGATCTTTCTCTTTGGAATGAGCCGATGAGGTAAATGGAAAGTAAAATCCTCCCTATTTTCAGTCGACTGGATTGCCTTGGTGTTTGTTCATTGTTGTTGTTCTATAATCAGTAGTGTGGTGGGTTTGCTATTTTTTGTTATAGATTTGTAGTTCTATAATCAGAAGTTCAGTGAGGTTTTGACTTCTCACGATTTGGGTTTTGTTTTCAGATTGTAGACTAAGGGCATGTTGTCTTCGGCAAAAACAACTGAATTGAACTGAATTGAATTAGATTATAACTAATTAATAGTAATGATTATCATTTAGGAACTGAACTAGACTGAACTGAAAATAAGTGTGGAGAACAGACCCTAAGCATACATTGACATCTATTGCAATATACTTCCTCCGTTTCTTTTTAAGTGGAACAGAGAGAAGTGGCACATCAACCAAGGGCTTTAGAGAGAGAAAGTTGGGGACCACATACAAAAGAGATTATGCAATGTAATTAAATGAAAAGCTGGACTAATCATCCACCAACCACATACAACCTAATCAGAAAATTTATCTCCCCCCACCACTTGTCATCTACGTACCACAACTCACCACCACCACCACCATCAACTGATTATAACTTCAGTGGCAGCACAACCATGACGAAACTTCAATCACCGGCGGCGGTTTTTGCCAGCCCCTCTTCCTCAATTTAAGCAAATCTTCTTCTCCACAAACATACTCTCTCTCCTCTCTCAACATTTCCTCTCTCGGAAATCTAGGTTTAGGGTTTGCCATCGATTTTTCCCCCAATTTTAGATCGTTTTCCTCTAAAATTTAGGCTAAATTTTCAATTGGCCGCTAAAAAATTTAGATCCACACTGAATTTTCAATTCAAAAAACTGTAAATATAAAAATTGTAGTATTAATTTGACTTTTTGTTGATTCTTCCTTCTTCTTCTTCCTCGTTTTTGTTTTTACTCTAATTTCAGAAAAGTAGTTGTATAATTTTCACATATCTGCCTAATTCGAATCTTTTCATTGTATATATATACCTTTACTATTCTTTTGTTGTTCTTAAATTCGCCGAAACAGTTCGAAAAATCTCCGAATTTCCGAAAAAGATCGAAGAATCTTCAAATTTCACCTCAAATCTCAAGTTGAATTAAGTTCTTCGATCTTCATCAATGGCAGTTTCGACAATTGCGTTGTGTGCTCTACACCACCGAGTAGCGTGTGCTCTACACCACCATGTCCATAAGCGATTTAGGGGAGAGAGATAAGAGATTGGGCAATTCGGAAGAAGAAGGGTGGAACAGAGGGAGGTTATAGGGAGGGGAAGGGTGGTTACGGGGTACATAGGAGAGAGAGACAGGGGGCTGTTGGGGTTTGGGTGGGGGAAGGGTTGAGGAGAGAGAGGGGGTGAATTAATTAAATCTAGGTTAAAGGGTTAGGTGAGTGATTGATTAGATTGGTAAATAAAATTAGTAATGGCAATTTTGTAATTACAAAGTTTTTTTTTTGCCATTTTAAGTAGTGTGTCTCTTATTGTGACATTTCCTTAAAAGGAAAGTGACTCACTTAAAAAGAAACGGATGAAGTATCAATTTGTTATAAGTGAGAAAAACGAATTGTTCATGATGAAATGGAAGACCGCCTTAATTAAATATCCCCAAGGCCCAAGGTCTTCTATTTTAAAGATTTATGTCTTATGATACTTATAGAGCACACTCTCTAAGTCGTGAAATATAGACAATTCGATTCACATCTCCCTGAAAATAGTAGAACTAATTAAATGATTATGCAATATACTTGAAGCAACTAATAGAATAGAGTGGGATATGGGTGGGATTATCACTATTTAAAAGTAGCATTAGGATTGAGACCATAATTAGTTTCAGGCTTCAGCTCGTGTATTGCTCTATGTTAAAACTCTCCAAATAAGATATAGATAACGAAAACTAAATTAAAGCAATAAAAAGTATAATTACAAATTCGAGCAAACAATCCACTATGACAACATCCTTAAATTACTTATGATGTACGTATATTGCATATAGGGAAACCTTTGCAAAAATGATAGTTTTTTTATAAAAAAAATTGAATTTTTTCTCTCTAAAATCTGAACATTATTTACACTTACATACACCAAGCTCACTTGGCCTAGTGGTTGGGATTATGCTCCTTGAGGTTGGGGTTCAATCTCCACTAAGGGGCTGTTTGGTTGCCATGAAGGTAAGGGAATGGAATCAAGAAAGGGGTAGAGGCCAGAGGGGGAAAGGAAACCAAAACCCTTAGATTAAAAATGTTGTTTGGTTGGATTTTTTTACTTCTCTTTCTTCCTCTTTTTAAATCCTTCCACCACCATCCTCCCTCTCATGTTTGTTGTGCCCCGCCGAAGCCCCGCCGGAACTCCACGCCCGGTACCCCGGTGAGCCGTCGAGCTTGCGCCCCTCCCCCTCCCCTTCCCACCGCGTGTCGCCCTTCCCCCTCCCTTCCCCTCCCCGCAGCTCTGCACCAGTGCGATCTCCCCCTCCCCTTTCGCTGCTCCGTCACTCCTCCACTTCCACTTCTCTGTGCCGTCGTGTCCTCCCCCTCCCCTTTTAGATCGTCGTTCTCTTCCCCTTCCCTTCCCTTCCCTTCCCGCCTGCCGTTTTTCTCCCCCTCCCTTTCTCTCTATTCTTCCATTTTTTTCTAGGGTTTGTGGGTGGTTTAGATGGTGGATGGTGGTGGCGTTTCTCGGTGGTTGGGCCACTTAGGTGGGCGGTTTTGGTAGGCTGGGTGGGCGATTCTCGGTGGTTAGTGGCGTGGTTGGGGTGTTGAGGTGGAGGAGTCACGTGGTGGTTGGGTGGGCAGGTGGTGCTGGTTGGGTGGTCAGGTTATGGTTGAGTGGCGGTGCTAGTGGTTGGGTGGTCAAGGTCCTCAAGGAGGTGGTCAATGATGAGTCAAATAAAGGGAATGTGAAACCTTAAAAGGGTGGGGGGAATGAGTAGAGGACTTTGGGGGTAAGAAGAAGGTAAAGGGAATCATTAAACTGAGCAAACAAACAACAAGTAAGGGAATCAAGTAACTTAATCCCCTTACCCTTTCCAAAAGTCCCCCAATTAAACGCCCCCTAAGGCACTTTGCGGGTAGGGATATCCTTACCCTCCCCCTTACCATCAGAATGTCTAGCCCGCTAACTCAGATCGGGTTGACCTGAACAAGGTCCCGGTTCGATAGGGAAATCATCTTACCTATCCAAAAAAAATTACACTTATACTATAAAAAAAACTTGAAAGGAGCAGGTGTTTTGCATAGACAATTTTTGCATGGTGTGGTCAGTTTTTTATGATAGCATATGAAAAAAAAAATAATCATGTGTGGAAGTTAGGCCTTGTTCTTTTGGACTTATTTTCAATTCAGTTTACTTTAATTTCTATCTGCAATTCAATTTCTATGTGTTCAGTTCAGATTCTCTTAGTTAAAAAAAACGGGGCTTAGTATAGGTAAGCTCTTAGTAAACAAAAATATAGTGATAAATAAAGGAGAAATCACGTTAAAAGGAGAATAGAAGAGCGTTTTTAAATTAAAAAAAGGGCAAAGGTGAAAACGGAATGCGTCTATCGGTCTATCCGTAGTGACAGGAATAATTGTAAGTAACAAGATCCCCATATAAAAAGCAGAGTCTTGCTTTCATTTAACGCGTACGGCGACCTTTTAGGCTCTTGATAGTTGATATTGGTTGAATTAGGTTTTCTTCATTTTCTCTCTCCTCTCAACTCCATCCTCAGGTAGAAGACGAAGCAGTAGCCATGTCTGACGAAGAACACCAGTTCGAATCCAAGGCTGATGCCGGAGCTTCTAAAACTTTCCCTCAGCAAGCTGGTACTATTCGCAAGAACGGTTACATTGTCATCAAAAATCGCCCTTGCAAGGTACTATATTTCTCTTTTTTTTTTTCTGATTTTTTTGTGTATTTTTTCAGAAATTGAAATTGAGACTTTTGACTCCGTTTTTTCAGATCGTATGTTAGGGTTTTGCATTGAAATGATTTGCTCTATAGTTAGTGGTCAACTGATTGTATATTTTTATCCTCATTCATTTGGATATGATGTTTACTTTTTCATTTGGTAGGAATACATCAAATGAAAATGATTTGAAGTTATTGGTCTGTTGTTCAATGAAATATCATTGTTATTCTGTGAATTAATCTGTTATTGGAATTGAAGATATATTTGTGGACAAATTGTTCTCTCATAGGTCAAAGTATATTCACTTATGTGAAAAGCTTAATGATCTATGATATTTTTTCGACCGTGTATGTGCGCTGAATTTTTCGTGCTGGACGTGGTGAGTTGAGACAGTATAATATGCTTTGGCTGAATTTTTATCTGAATTTGAGTCCTTGGTGTGGTGATGTCAATGAAATGTTTGGACTGTTCAACGGCATATGAGTATTTCTGGAGGCCTATATGACTTGATGCGTGTTTTGTGGATTGATGAAGTTAATGAATAGAAGTTTTTGGAGAAGGTAAGGATTATCATGAGTTCAGTTGTTTCTTAGTTGTGTAAAGGTTGTTGATGTGCTCTAGTAAAGATCTTTAGATTATCTTGTTTCAGCGTCCGTTTTGATGTCTAATGTTGGCTTGAGCATAAAGAGTTTTTTCTGTATAAAGAATTAGCCTTGATAGAAGTTAGAGAGCTCAATGACGTCTAATTGCTTAATTTTTTGATATGGCAGGTTGTTGAAGTTTCCACTTCTAAGACTGGCAAGCACGGCCATGCTAAGTGTAACTTTGTCGGTATTGACATCTTCACCGGGAAGAAACTTGAAGATATCGTTCCTTCCTCCCACAATTCTGATGTATGTTCCTATTAAATACCATTTTTTAGCGTCTTCCTTCTTCTTTGTTCTGTCTTTTCCTTGAACATAATGGATTTATCATTGGTTTTTAGGTTCCCCATGTCAATCGTACTGATTATCAGCTCATTGACATATCTGAGGATGGTTTTGTAAGTATATTAGTATCTAATTTGAATTTGTTTGGCTTGAGCCTTCGACTTTTGTTTGTCTATTGTCTATTGTCTATTGTCTATTTTCTACTGTCTACTGTCTAAGCCAATTACTATTTCAGGTTAGCTTGCTGACTGATAGCGGCGACACTAAGGATGACTTGAAGCTGCCAACCGATGAGGCTCTGCTAAAGCAGGTATACACTCACAGTATGCTGTATGCTGCTGCTGCTTACCGTAATGTGCAATGTCTCTCTTCTATGTTCTTTGAATGTTACTGTGGTGTTAGTTTGTTACTGAGCTATAATCATATACCCTACTACATTAATTATTAATGTTACTTCTGGTTCCAATTCTTACTAGTGTGGCATTGTTTGCTGAAATGCTTGTTGTTGAGAATTTTAGTACTCTTATACCCATATATGGTGATGTTAATTACCTTTGGTATCTGCGATGTACATTGAGCCGGAAGGTTTATTGTCCAATTTTCCAGATTTTTAAAGAGTGGGACTAGTTTGTCTTTTTTTTTTAAAAAATTTTGCTGGTTAGGGTTGGGTGTTAGAAGTGAAAGAAGTGTTGTGTCTTGTGACTTGAGATGTATAATGATCTTACCAATGTGCATCATATAAGGCACCATCATGCCAAATGCTTCAGCTTCCATAGCAATCTCATCATCAACCTATTGTGGCATTTGAATATTTTTCAAAGGAGCCTCAAAACCCCACAGCCTGAAAACTGAACGAATTAGTACTTGTTACTAATATTTTGCTATGTTTTATGTACAATAGCTGAAGGATGGATTTGCCGAGGGAAAAGACCTGATTGTGAGCGTGATGAACGCCATGGGAGAAGAACAAATTTGTGGCCTCAAGGACATTGGACCCAAGTAACTTACTCAGTTCGACTCAAGCTGCCTGAGGCATCAGAGCATGAATTATATGTCATATTTAGCTTTACTGGGATCTTTTATGTGGTTGAGTTCATGCTGGAAACGTCTTGTGTCATGGGGCCACATGTTAATCCCTCTTTGCAAGGTTAACTCTTTATGTTGACAATTTACCATCAAATTTCGGGTGTTTCTCTTTTAATCATGTATTGGTGCTTTTGGTATTTGCCCTTTATAACTCATGATTTAATGGTTTGTTCTTTGGAATGAAGTAATTCGAAAGTGGAAAATCCTCATTCTTTTAATAAGCTGATTGTCACAGCTTCAAATTCACAATCAGTCATCGGCCATAGGCCCAAGGATATTATGTTAGATTTTTGGATTACACGGAACAATAATATTGATATGCCTGCCTGTCTTAGGTCTAGTTCTATATCCCTCTGGTTTCTTATCACGTTTCTCAATGAATAACTTTAATCAATTATATCTTTGATTACCATCAATAGGCAGAAATTACAAAAGTTGATATTCGAAATGTACAATGTTACAAATTCGGCAAGATTGTACTCGCTTCATTGTTCCTCAAAGATGTTCCTACTTGAAGCTTAGCACTATTTAGTATTACATAGAATCTTATAAAATTTTTCAAATATGTAAGAAAAACATCATTAAGTTGTCTAGGGTCTTACGTGATTTGTCTTAATGAATATAAATTGAAAGAAGTACAATAATGTATAAAGAAAATAGTATGTAAAAGAGAACAATAATGTATAAAGAAAAAGTACAATAATGTATAAAAGAAAGCAAGTACAATAATGTATAAAGAAAATAGACAATAAAATAAAAAGAACAATAATGAAAAACAACAATAATGTAAAAGTTAAATAAATAGAATTTACAAATAGGTTTTTATTTTTATTAATTGAACTTAAACATACACATTACTTAAAACATAAACATAAACTAAACTTTTAAACTTAAACATAAACTAAACATTCACTAAAATTAAAACTTAAACATAAACTAGACATTACTTAAAAAGGAGAATTATTCGTCAACCATATTGTTAGTTTCTCAATTGTTGCCTCCTCAAATGGTGAACGATTTTCCTTCGCATACAATGATGGCAAATCCCAATTCTTATGATACTCCCGTATGTTCAAGCTCCTGGTTTTGCGGGCTATTTCTTGTTCCTTTGCAGAACCTTCCTTGTTTCAACGTCCAACTTTACGCTTCTCTTTCAACATGCACTCCTACCCTCGAATGGATCCGAAGTCTTTCATTAAAATTATTGAAACACTCGATTGTCGACCCGGCCCGCTGGTTTAGACTTCGCTTTCTTCACACCATCTCCTCGTGGCTCGACGTCACCTCCATCACTTGGTAGGTGTCTCGGGCATTGAGTCACTTCCATCAACTCTCGGCCTTTTACCGCTACTTCAGTGGGTGAATCCACATTTTCTTGTGGATTTTTGGGGCGACCACGTGGAGTTTCCATTGATTTTTTAACTATGGCCCTCCATTTACGAAACCTCCTCATCAATTTCCAAGCATGTTCGAGGATGAACCTACCATGTTTCCTATTATGCAATAAATGAGCTTCTTTGAGCTATCGCATCGTTTTGACCATTCTTTTTTTCCTTGCAAGAGCTTCGTCATAAAAATGCGGCGAATCTTAAAACTAGTGAAGCAAGTCTACTCCAACGACCTTTCACCATATCGCATTCCTTGGAGCAATTTACGTTGGATTGGCAATTCGCTGCCTAAAAGCTTCCCAAACTTTTCCCGAAGACGCCTTTTTTTGACTCGTCCCAATCACCTTATCAAGGAAAGTGTTCATAAATGCTGAGAATGAGATTCTCATCTTCAACTTGATCCCAAGCCCTCTTACCATTACAACTTGTTTCGCATTGTGTTGTGGTTGTGGTTGTGGTTGTGGTTGTGGTTGCTCGGATAGATTTTGTGATAGTAATTGCGAAAAAGATTGATTTGGTGAACAAACTCATCATAATCATCGTGAATCATCACCTTCTTGGTATTGACCAACATCATTGTCACCTTGTTGGTAATGACCACCATCCTCATCAACATCATTGTATGGAGATGAATCTTCTTGATATTTAGAAAACCCATAATTAGGATCAAGTTGATGATATGAAAGGTTGGCATTTTCGGATGGAGATTCATGGTAAAGGTTATCATATTGAGGAGAATAATATTGAGAATTTTCACCCCTTTGATTCATATTTATTTGAGAGGGTTGACGATAATTTGCCGATTTTGAGATGGTTGACGATAATTTGAGTTATTTTGAGAGGTATTTGAGCAATTTTGTTGCCTAGGCATTTGGTTTTTTGAGCGGTTTTGGGGTAGGTTTCTCATATAATTAGGATTATTAGGCTCCATAGTTATAAGAATTTTAAAATAAAAGAGCAATAGAAGAAGAGTTAATGAAATAATTTAGAACAAGTAGAAGAAATTAGTGAAGGAAGATGGAGAGAGAAAATTAAGTGTGTCCAAAATATAGGAAAATGGGTCTCTATTTATAGAAGCTCGAAAAAATAAAGCCGTTGGTAAATTTTTTTTTTTTTTTTTTTTTTTTTTTTTAATATAACCGTTGCAAATTTTGCAACGGGGTTATATTTCACTCGGCCATCGCCAACCGGCGTGGAAAGCGAGCGACAAATGTCGCGCGGTCGTGTGTTTGGGGCGTTGGGTCTGATTAATTTTATTTTGCTGGCTTTCCACCAGCGAATGGGTTTTTGTGAAGACAAAAAAAAAAAAAGGATACGCGCACACCCCCCATTCTCATTTCACTCGTCCCGTACCAAATTTTTTGCCAATCAACCCACAATCTTATTTTTTTTCACCATTAAGAACACCATTTTAAGATTTTGCACATAATCTTTGTTTTTTTTTCACCATTAAGGATGCTCTTACATGATTTGTCTTAATGAATACTCCCTCCAATCTTTATTAGTTTACCCGTATTCCTTTTTGGGATGTCTCTTATTAGTTTACCCATTTCTTTTGTTTTTATTTTTGGAATGGGACCACTAACTTTTCATCACACATACATTCAACTTTAATATAAAATAATACCTCCTCAGTTTTTTTTAGTTGCAACATTTGCCTTTTCACATTTACCGAGACATTTATTTGAACGTTAATATCTCATATTGGGTGTAAGTAAAAATTATAAAAATTTGATATTTGGAATCACTGCATTGAGACGAATCTAACAAGACCCCACTTGACTATGTTTTCTCTTATATAATGGTGCGAGATTACTTAACAAAGTTGGTTGATGAATAGTGCCAAAAAGCAAATGTTGCAACTAAAAAAAAACAGAGGTAGTAGTTTATCTTTCTTTCTATGTTCCACAATATTATTTCTCCTAAAACTCTGTGCAAAAGAAACGGGTAAACTAATAAAGACCGGAGGGAGTACTTTAATGATATCAACTTTTTATAATTTTTTACTAATATATAATTACATATATCAATAATCGGTATATATATATATATACGGTTTTTTCACCAATACCACCGACAAATCATAAAATTCACCATATACCCTCAGGCCTCAATGTTTCAGATATTCACCATATACCCCTGAGTTTCCGAAAACGTTCACCAAATGGCCTTTTATTAACTCACCGTTAGCGTTATTTACAATTTTGCCATTATTAACCAACCCAAACCCTAATCCTAACCCCTAACCCTAACCAACCCTCCCCTCCCCTCCCCTCTCCTCCACCCCAGCCCACCCCCGCCCCACATCCTCCCCCTCCCTCCACCCCGGCTCCCCATTTTAGGGTTAGCGGGGGCGGGGCTGCGGCGGTGGAGGGGGGTGGGGGGCTGGTAGAGGGGAGGGGGAGGGGGTTTAGATTTTAGGGTTAGGGTTTAGATTAGATTTTAGGGATTTGGGTCTAGATTAGGGTTTATATTTTAGGGTTAGGGGTTAATAATGACAATATCGTAAATAATATCGTAAATAAAGCTAACATCGACTTAACGTCCGTTAGAAAAAGAGTAGATGGTGCACAGTTTTGAAAACACAGGGGTATATGGTGAATATCTGAAACATTGAGGGTATATGGTGAATTTTGTGATTTGTCGGGGCATTTGGTGAAAATCCGATATATATATATATATATATATATATATATATATATATATATATCCCTATATATATATATATATATCGATATACCTAGTTCCCCACCACCTCCACCAATCAAGCTTGGTTATCAATAATCGGTATATGATTATTTTTAAGTATAAATCACAAAATACTGTATGGTATATTTTACATAAAAAATGTATGAACATGTGTTTGACTTGACTTCTGACACTATTTACATACTTTATTCTTCTTTTGCTTAATAACATATTTCAATGTTCTTCTATTCAATAAAATATTGCTCTTCTAATACAAAAATAATGCATTTCTACTCAATACAAGATATTCTTCCCTTAGAGCAACTCCAATGGTGAGCTACAACACCTTGTAGCTTGACTTGCCACATCAGCTTTTTAAGCAACATTGCTTGCTAGCTACAATGTCTCCCAATGGTAAGGTACATCACTTTTTAGCTTGTCATTTAAAAAAAAATTAGAAATAAATAAAAGTTTCCACATGGCATGTCATAATTGGATGTGTTACCCTCTTATTTTTTCAAGCTACCACCCTTGTTTGGGCTTTACACCTTTCAAGGGGGTTTGTTTTTTTCTCTTCAAGGTGGTAAAGCTGTTGTTCTACATATTTAGCAAAAATTGCAAGCATACCCTTATATGAAGCCATTGGAGATGCTCTTACGAGATGTCGTTCGGTTTTAAAAAAGGTTTTTTCATGTATGAACGGTGTTTCTCCATTCAATAAAAATGTTTTTCAAGAACATACTACACACTATAGGTGACAAACAGATCGTTTAAGTTCGGTTATTGTTATTAAAATCCCTTTTTGGATTTTGCAATTCTACGATTCGGAAGAACCTCATAGATCCCGATTCTACGTAGTTACTTAATTTTGTAAAATATTTCAAATTCTAAACAAGCACAAAAATTCACATAGTAAGATTGTAATACGATTCTACGATCCTACGATTCTACTATCCGATCCTATCATTAAAAATTTGCGAATTAAATTGTCATTATTAGTACGTGTAAATTTTTAACATGAGTCATTTACCATATAGTAGCACAATTGTCACTATTTTGCCCAATTTTGTAGGATCTTACGATCATACGACTTGATTCTGCCGATTCAATCGTACCAAACACTACAATCGAACGTAGAATTCTAATCCCGAGGCACTTTGGGTTAGACTAGTTTCGTGTTATTCTATTTTCGGGCCGGGTTCAGGTCTGATTTTTTGAAACGGATAGCTCGAACAGTTTATTATGAATAAGTCAATTTTCACCTAAGCATTAATGCTTTAAGGGAAGGAACCAATACAAATCAACTCAACATTACCTCTAGTATCCAACCTAGCCACCATGTGAGCTATAATATTACAATTGGGTCCTATGCAATTGGGCCGGGTCAACTCAAATTGGGTTTATTTCAGGTCAAGTTAGTATTCAAATTAAATATAAAATGTAATATTAATAATAATTTCAAAAATAAAATATTTTAAGTCAAAATTTAAAGTAAATAATAGAGTATAAAGTATTAAAAAATTAAATTATGGTATACTTTATAATGAGGAATCATAATTGAGGGTAAAGATCGGGTTGGTTCAGGTTGGGTCGAAATTCGAGTTTAAATCGGTTCGAGTTTCGAGTCAATTGCAAGTTGCTATTTTTTTGCCTAATTCGAGTCTCGGGTCGAGTCGAGCGGGGTCGGGTTTATTAGGCTTACTACAGAGTTCACACTCTAAAATTTCTCTCTTTACTCTCGTGCTCTTCCTCGGCTTTCTTTCCTCTCCCAAATTTATTGGTAGTATGTTCTACAATGTGTTTGGATCCTCTAGAGTTCTAAAATAACTCTACAAGGTAGAGTTTGAGCAATATCAACCATTGAATAAAAAATCAATGGCTCATATATTATCTTTCCAAAACCCCCCTATTTTTTCTCATCAAAATTCACCCCCTAATCTTCCTCTCCCACCAATATGAACCCTTGATTTTAAAACGTATGGTTCAGATACAACTCTACCTTGTAGAGTTTTATTAAAACTCTAGAGGATCCGGACTCGTTCTACAATTGTATAGAACGAAATCAGCAAAATTAAAATGAAATCACGGAGATTTGATTTGATCTAATCAAACTTTTAAAAAAAGGATAAAATCTTTGAGATACTGAAAATCAAGGGGGTTTCAAACAACGAAATCCCGTGTGATTCTATTCCTTATTAGAGATATAAGTGTGTCTCTGTGTACATGATGTCATTAGTTATAACAAGGGCAACTTGTTGTCTTAAAGGGGTCACTTATGGTAGATGAGACCTTTTTAAGGTATAAGGTCACCCATTGTCTAAAAATGATCTTTTTAACTTACAAAGTGATCCTTTCAGGATACAAAATGAGATGAATTTTTGTAAATCAGTTTTACACAAGACTTCGAGGAGGAATAAGGGGATACCCCTCTTGTACTGACTAGTTTTATTGCTTACTATATAAGCTTTGGTAATTGAGGTTCATAAATCAAAGTCTTCTACTTCATTTTCTCCATACATTTTTGTTAAAGAAATCCAAACGGTCGACTTTTAAGGTATCAGTGATTCTAATAACTTACATTCTTCTTATTTGTTTGTTGCAATTTGTAGTGTGTTTTTCTTTGATTATATTTCTCCCCCTAAAAATAGAACACAACAAATATAGACATATAGTACAAAATACCATGGCTGCAAATCTGCCTTCAGCCACATCAGTGCTATCAGCCTACTCAGCTTTTGCAGCATCAGTAATGGTGGTGAAAGCTGTGTTGAATGAAGTCCAAAACATCACATACCAAATAATCCCTCAAACCCTCCAAGAAAAGATCATATTAAAACTCAAAAATGTGTTCCAAATTTGTTGTTCTTCGGATGAAATCTTGACCTTAACAATCGAAGAGCACTGCAATGGTCTCACCAAAAATCAAATCTATGCAGCTTCCCAGACCTACTTGAATACCAAAATCAACAACTCGAACAAGCGGCTCAACGTGAGCAAAGCAGAGCGAGACAAGGACATCTCGGTCACCATCGACAAAGGAGAAGAGATCTTTGATTCCTTCGAGGGGATAGCGTTGAGGTGGGTGATGTTGGTGAGCAATGACGAATCACAAAGGAGGAGTGGAGAGGAAGAGCATAAGTCAGCAGAGTTGAGTTTTCTGAAAGAACACAAGGAGAAGGTTTTAAAGAAGTATCTTCCTTTTGTGTTAGAAACTGCAAGAAAAATTCAGGAAGAAAACAGAGTAGTTAAGCTCTACAAGCTCGGGGATTACTATGCTGAGTCGTCCATTAATCTCCAACATCCATCAACATTCGACACATTAGCCATGGACCCCGAGGTTAAGAGGGCACTCATTGATGATCTTGATAGGTTTGTGAGGAGGAGAGATTTTTATCGTCGTGTGGGCAAGATATGGAAGAGGGGTTACTTGCTGTATGGACCTCCAGGGACAGGGAAATCCAGTTTGATTGCTGCCATGGCAAACTACCTGAAGTTCCATGTATATGACTTTGACCTCCCTAGAAGAGGGAGCTACGTGGATTTTAGACGATTGTTGGTCTCGACTGCAAATAGGTCCATAATAGTGATTGAGGATATAGATTGCAATGGAACCAAGTTGCAGAACAGGCAGCAGCAGTCATATGCCAGTGATGATGAACACAACATTGGTGACTTAAACCAAACTATAGAAGGTTTTGAAGAGGATGAATCATTATCACTTTCGGGGCTGTTGAACTTCATTGATGGGCTGTGGTCGAGCTGTGGGGATGAGAGGATCATCGTGTTCACAACCAACTACAAGGAGAGGCTTGATCCAGCCTTGTTAAGGCCAGGCCGAATGGACATGCACATTCACTTGTCTTACCTAACTTTTGGTGGGTTTAAGGTTTTAGCCTCAAACTATCTTAACATCAGTAGCCACCCGTTGTTCGCTCAAATTGAAGAGCTCATAAAAGAGGTACAAGTTACTCCTGCAACAGCTGCAGAGGAGCTGATGAGCAGCGACGATATTGATGAAGTACTTGAAGGGTTTGTGCAACTCCTCCTCAAGAAAAAAAGACGATGAACAAACCGAGAAAAAGCCATAAATACTCGGTTGTATAGAAATTATCAGGAAGCAGAGCAAAAAAATTGCACTGTATCAGCTTTTACCCCTCGTCATGTAATTTGAACTACTAATTGGATGACTAAATACAGACTATGAGAATACAACAGACATGTCTGGCTTCAATTTCTTTGCACGTTAGTGATGTTTCAGTTGACGATTCATGTTAGCCGACCCCAAATCACTTTGGGAATAAGGCTTAGTTGTTGTTGTTGTTGTTGTTGTTAGTGATGTTTGAGCCACAACTTCTTTATCAATACCAGGAAATATTAAAATTAAGAAAGAAGTGCCATACTTCAAACCTGACATTCGATTATGGAGGCATATTAGATGTGTCCACATAGTATTACTTTGGGTGTGCAGACATAAATTGAACATTTGAATTCCCGGGAAATATCCAACTTTTACCCCTCATTGTGTAATTTGAACTAGCAATGTGATAAACTAAACACACACTATGGGAGTAGAACAAATAAATCTGGTTTCATCTTCTTTGCATGGTATTTCAGAATGCTTGCTCAAGAACTTCACTATCTAAATAAACGGCAATAATTTAGTGACTAACCTGTTATGAAGAGATCCCAACCATCAAGTCTACCTTATTATGACAAAGAAGAGACACAGAATGCAGATGAGATCTGAACAATGTCATATTTATCAAACAATGAATAAAAAACAATGAATAAACTTGAAGATGACAGTTATGAACAAACAACACACTGTAAACTTATCAATTGATGTTATGGTTCCTCCAGCGAGCTAATGGTGGCTACAAGGTTACAGAATATTACTACACTAAAAAAGGGAGGTCACTGTCCAAAAATGGTGAAATTCTGCTGATTAAGAGTTCTGGAAAATGTAAACAAAGTCAGGGATCCTATGCTTTAGTGTTTCATGTGGTCAGTGATTACCAGTGATGACGGATTAGATATGAGTACGCTGCCTCAAACATCATACAGGCTGTAACTATTTTCTCACGAATCGAATGGCTGTACCGAGCCAATCATCAGGAACGTTCCCTTTCAATTCCCCTTTCAAGGCCTTCAAGGAATGATCCGTGGCTGCCTGCAACAGACAAAGCAAACTCAGAAGGCCTTACTTGACAAATTGAGTAAAAGGCGAAGAAGTTGCAGCCAACACCGAATCTCGAACCCCCCCTTCCCCCAACTTATTTAATTTAAAGGGGCGGGAGGAGTAGGTGGTTCGTAACAAAGAGCTCGATGATATACAATGTTGCAGTTTCACAATCCCTTCACAATATTGTTTTTCTTAAATTCTCATACGAGGGAAGCGATTACCACAATCCCTTCACAATATTGTTTTTCTTAAATTCTCATATGAGGGAAGTGATTACCTTTACAATAAACACATCAATGCCAAGTTTTGCAATAGCTGCAGCTTCAGATATTTTGGTCACCATACCCCCTGTTGTGTCATGAGCTGCTACAGTGATCTCAACTGTTAATCACAGTACACGGACTGGAATCAGAATCATATACGTCTTTTGTCTTCACATAGAGCGTAATGTTAAAAATTTATCTCATGTGATGATGCAAAAGGACTTTTTCCGCAGTTTTGCAACGAGATATTTTCTAACTAAGTTACAATATTCCCTAAATAGTGCATAATCTATCGACTGTACACATTATCTGCTATTAATTGTTCACCTTTCTCATTCATAGTTTTTGGGGCAGGATTTACGACACGCCAGCTTCCCTCGTCATCGACAGCTGTTACAAGATAATATGAATTGTGCTTTTATCAAAAACCTAAAATTGATGATTCTGATATAAATTGTCATAATTTTAAACTGAGATATAGTAACATAACACAAACAGTTACTAGCTCACCTATCTCTCGTAACAAAATCGCGCCAGGTTCTGATGGAGGACGGTCATATACACCAAAGACATCTGTCTAGATAATGATTGAATAGGATACATGTGTAAACTGAAACTGATTGCAAGACTTTTTACTAGAGTGGACATGATAGGAGCTAGTATAAAACTGATATATTGATGGAGCTCAAAGTATGTAGAATAGAATAACTGCAACTGATCAAATTCAATCATTTTTTGTTTTCGTACATTTCTACTCAAAATAATCCTTCTTTTCTATAACCTTACTGCTCCAGAATGGAAAACATATTGCTCATGTGACAGGAAATGAAGTCAACATTAAAGGTTTGTCAGCAGCGAAGCTAATGAATAGAAATATCTGGCAAGCAACCGCCTTTTACATGTCCATGTGAAATAAAAACCTTGGTCATGTCTTGAACAGTATACAAGTTGAGAACCTCTCTGCAAAATAGGTATGCACCAACAAAAAGGATACAAGAAAAACAACATATTCAGGCTTCAAGTGTTCTGCCAAATGCCGTATCATTACATCCCCACTCAAAATAGTGCAACCCTGTTGGTAAAATCATATAAGCAAATAGGCATTTTTATATTTAACCTATGTAGGCTAAGAGAAGAACTAGATATAAGATGGAAAACCTGTGAGTGATCAAGCACTGCATCCCCATGCAGCACCTAGTAAACAAGACAAAATTAATCTTCATGCATGTATCAGATTCATCAAAAAAATTAACTATAACCATAACATGCAAGAACAATGGTCGTGTTTGGTTAACAGACAATTGACCATTGAGATCTTCTGGTCTTGGTGTTTGGTAAACAGAGTACTAGAAGATCAAGTTGGAAACAGAACTCTAGATCTAAAAAGACTGTCGGGGGAGCTTTCTAGTGAGAGAAGATTAAGCACGTTGAAGTGAAGTGACAAATATGCCCAAAAAAATGCCAATAATTACTATCCTACAAAGTTTACACAGCAGTAAATTGTGCCAATGTCCTTGTTGGTCAATTTACATAATCAAATATCTGTCAGCTATTTACAAACACTTTTATACAAGTAGCTACTACAATCAACTAATTAAACCAACTGATACAACCATATACTAGCTAGCTAATGCAATCAGCTATTCGCAAATCGCCATACTGAGCCAATAACCCAAAACAGGTTGGCTACATGTTAAACAAAATAAGCTATTCGAATCAGTGTATAAAAAATCTCAAGGCATGTTGTGCCTTGGTGCACCTTATTGAAGTGAGGTGCAACGAAGAAAAATTTATAAAATTTGACGTAATAAAATGTGTGCCTTGGGTGTGCTTCAGTGCGCTTTTTTATGCTCCTCTTTGACATCGCCTAGCACCAAAAAGGTGCTTTCCCCTATCACCTTTCGCCTCGAGCGTGCTTTTCAATACAGTGATTTGAATATGAATATATATGATCCCTTGCCTTCTTAAACAGCATTTTCCTACTGTAATCAGAAAACATAGCACTGCATTTTGACCTGAAATCAGTTGGTTCTCACTCAGGCTAGACCTTCGCTTAGGAGAAGATCCTGTCTGACTGACCCTATCATGAATTCATGATTGAATCACGTTATGACCTAGTCATCATCCACTCAACCCTCAGTCTAGGCTAATGCTTCTCGCATGAATAAAAGAGTGAGCTAATGACACATTAGTGCGTTCATTCTTATTGCTTAAAGCATGAAATATGTCTCAAGTCATGTTATTAAGTCTCTCTATGAGCATCACTTTTCCTGATCAAGCAGGACTGCAGACCCAATAACTCAAGTCCCCATCTGAAGAATATCCTCCAATTTTCACTCCAATGAGAAGTTTAAAACACTTCTTCTACTACATATTTAAAGATGAGTACAAGATTGAGACAAAGGCATACAGGTCCAGGCTTGAGAAGTAAACCAACAGAAGGAAATCTTTTAAGATGTAATGATGCCATAACGCCAGAATTCTAATTCAGATTAGAAAGAAAGTATAACTTCGCTTGAGATTCCATACTGAAATTATATACGAAATTAAAATAACTGCAAATGAACATTGGACATACAGGGATAAAACCAGAGCCTATAGATTTAGCCACTGTAGTGATATCAGCAGAGGCAACCTGTAAACAAAATTCTACACTGATTAAAATATGTATTACGATTAATAATGTCAAGGGTTTTGTTTGCAGGAGAAAAGCATATGAACTAACTACAATTAACATTGTTAATAGCCACTGACATTCCTTTGAAACGTCGTCCATCCACACGAAAATGGAGATATTCCAATTGAAGGGATACCTTCTGTAAAATAACAAAAGAATTTGTTAGATGTCAAGTTATTTACACCACAAGCACATAAGAAAGACGCATGCAAGTACAGCGCAGAGGCATGGTAAACCATATTGTAAGAGGCTACAGCATGTATCATTTGAAGCTTGTTCAAGAACACTTAAGCCTCTGAATTTTTAAGCTGGAGATTTAAATCCCATTGAAGTATGAACAATGAGAAACCTTAATACATCAGATATCATAGTATTGGTTTCACTCGACCTGGAAGAAAAACAAAGATAATCAAGACGAAAATACTTGTAACACTAAATATACCTTGA
Source organism: Beta corolliflora (assembly GCA_947648045.1). NCBI lineage: Eukaryota > Viridiplantae > Streptophyta > Magnoliopsida > Caryophyllales > Amaranthaceae > Beta > Beta corolliflora. The sequence continues at coordinate 376,544 of CANSZD010003845.1, forward strand.
GCAAGTGCCCTCACAATTTCTAGATTCAGTGATGTGACCTGTAAAAAAATGTATAATCACATAAGAGCACAGGGCGTTCCATATTTTCAATGAGCTTTTTCAAGAAAATTGCAACTAGCAAAGCAATGGAGAGTGGAGACAATTATGTCAGCAGAATTTCTTACTGAAATTCGGGTAGCAACAAAGCCAGCTTTGACGAGAGGCTGATCCAGTCCTCCCTTGTGTACCCCTGATTTGCTTGCTTGGAAATGACCGAACGAGCCTAAAACCAAAGGTAAAGTTCATAAGCTTAGTATCGCCTAAGAGACAATAAAATGATGTAACCACCACATTCCAAATGATGAACTTTGCAGCCAAAACATAAGTAGTCTTCCAAATAAATCAACTAACCAGCTCCATGAACAACAATAAAGTTGCTAGAATCCAGCATTGATTGATCCACAATTCCATCTACATTTACACAAATTTCTGATCTCCCAGCTCTTTTACTCCAATCCATATCCACAACTTCACCAGACATCATTGCTTGCCTCAAATGTATCGAAACCGTTTTCAGATTTTCTTCATTTATCTTCTCCAATTCATTCTTGCATGTTATTGCAGCACCTCCTAAACTTGACAGCAAAAAAACTAATCAATTTTGAGAAAAACAAAAAAATAAATACAGAACACCCCCGTCCCCCATCTCAGTTTCTGCATTTGAACTGATCAAACAAACCAGCTTCAAACAAACCCACATCAAATTCTTGCATACAATCTGATCTAAACACAACTTAATTAACAAATCAATTTTCAAAAGACAAAAAATTTCCCAACCCCTTCACATTTTTTTTTTGGGTTTACTCAAAATTAAGTCAATAATTAACATCAGTAAAGCTAGTTATTCATGTTCAAGAGAAAGATGAGCAATTAATGGATAACTAAGCAAAGTAATAATTTTTAAGTAGGAGAGAGAAAATAAAGTAATGTAGGGAAGAACAGACCGAGCTTGACGATGCAGCGTAGTGGTTTAGTGAGGGAGGTTGAAGATTTGTCCATGGAATCCTGCTTGCTGATGTTAGCTTCTCCTTATGTAGTTATTGTAGTATCACTCTATTCTTCAATCTTCAGTTATGCAGTTCATTCAATGATTCAAGCAGTCGAAAACATGAAAAGTTATCCGCTTTTCTTAAATTTCGCTTTCTTTGATGAAGAGGAAGTATAAGTACTCCTGTGAGAAATTCCTATATTTGACCCGGAAAAAGGGAATAACGTTTATACCATGCCACCATGGCAATTGTCCATGTTGACAGTTGAAATAGGTTAGAAACACGCATTTTGTACTTTTGAATCTAGTATTATATAAATGCGACTGAATTTTGATTCAAAAAGGAACAAGTTTTTTGTTTTTCCCATAAGGAATTAGGCAAATCTTGTAATCCTATTAGCTAATCTCTAACGTACTAGCGTTAGAAAAAAAAAGATCTCAAATTGGTGTCAAGCTAAATGTAATGCCATAATACCATTCAAAAAAAAAAAAAGTAATTCCATAATATGTTGTTCTCTTAGGATCAGGCAAACGAGGCTATTTTTTTAGGTTTAATAAATAAAGCTATTGCAAAGTGTAACAAACCAAAATTCAAAAGCCCTGCATCTTGTCCTCACTTCCCTTACTCTCACCACGTACAAACCAAAATCCATAAATCTTTCTTTATCTTCCCTGTCGAACATATACCACCATCGCTGGCAACATCACATCTTCGCCGGAATCCTCGGGTTCTCTCGTTTCTTGTCCCACTGGCAATCGTGGTATGCCTTAACTAGATTTTTCATTAAGATAATTAATTACTCTATTTTCATGTTAAGGAGGCCACTGACTAGTCTTTGGTCATGCTAATAATATGCTTAAAACATGGGGAAAGCTCATAAAATTGCAAAATGGCGTGTGTAAAGCTAGATGACTCTTGAACTTTAACTGCAAGAGAGAACGATTAAATATGGTGGAGACTCAAAGCCCTGTAGGTGCAGGAGTATATTCAGGAAGCCCCAATCTATGCGAACTAAGCCTTCATAGGCCCCTTGAAGTTGATCCTTTTTTGCTAAAAGATGGTTCTTGGTCCTTGGTCTACTTCTGGATCCAGTTGTATGTAGATGTTGTAGTTATTTCAGTTGTTGGTTTTTGCTACTGGCTCCTGTTCTGTTTTGATGTTGTAAGCACCTTATGGCCTTAAGGCCCTGTTAATATAAGCTATCTTTATGTGTTAAAAAAAAGCCCTGTAGGTGCACGGTGTATAGGGCTCCTATAAGAAACTAAAATACTCGGAATAAGAATATCAAGTGAAGTTCTTTCTCTTAGACAAAAATAGAATACTTGGAAAAACAATCTTAAGTGACTTTCTTATATGTGCTTAATGTGCTTATTGTATGGTGCCATGGAGGCATTATTGTTCATATTCTTTTAAAAATGGCATACCATTGTAGCCTTACATTTGACAGATGAACAACATATGATCCTTTCATGAGATACCAACTGCATATGAACTTGTAGAGGCTATCAACGTCCAAAGCTAACATGAGCACTAAAATGTGGAAATAATTTTAGACAAACCTCCATTTTACATCTAAACCTAACATGAACACTAAAATGTGGAATTACTTTTTATTGAACACCAAATTGTGGAATTACTTTATACTGAACAACAAATAGGAAATTACTTTATTTTTTAACACCATTTTAGAAAAACGCTACTTTATTTGATGAAGGTCAACAAATTGAAATTGTGCTCTTATTAGGGACATAGGGTTACTCAACTTAATCCTAAATGACTTTAGGTAAATTTTATTATTATCCGTGTTTAGGCATAAATTTAAACTTCGGACTTTGGGCTTCTCTATTAAGCCCTAATTTAGCGATAAATCTGAAAATTTCATCTAGTGGGCTCCATTTTCCAGAGTTTGAGCAAAAAAAACAGCCTGATCGATCCCTTGGCCCGACAGAAAAGAACCAACTTTTCACAAGTTCTACAAATGCGGGCCCTTGGAAAATTGATTACAAATGAACCGAAAACACCAAAGTTAATATTGAAAATAGACAATTGGACGGACACCTATAGAGTAGATATAATTGTGAGTAGGGACCACGTAGAAGCAAAGTGAAAGAGTTATCAAGTAGTAGAAGTATATTGTAATGAACCACGTTGTATATAGTATTAGTTGTGCACGATAAGTCGATAACTAGTGGCTACTTACAAGTTACAATCAACCCAGATATCTTTACTACTCACTCTACTACTTCTATTATTGAACTTACTTGCCACTTGCCACTTGCCACTTGCCACAACATTTCAATCATAATTCTGCAATTCATAGGTGCTCTCAGCTCTCTCAGCCTAAGCCGCCTCAATATTTTCTCTCTCTACAAAGTTATAGAAAAAAGCCCTCAGAAGTCCACTACATTAAAATGCAACCTGTAAAATCGTAAAGAATTAAGACTGTCCTAATTAATTAAAGACCCTCCTTCCATCCTTATGACAATAATTCTATTCTTGTTCCTTGTAAGGTGAGATCACCAAATAATTCCCCACTTGTGCAAACTGCAAGGGATATTATTAGAAAAAATATGGTATAATAAAGATATGATAATATCTCTAGGATATATTAGTATGTTAGCGAAATATTATCTTAAGAATATTTCTAATAAGTGTTTACTACTATATATATATATATATATATATATATATATATATATATATATATATATATATATATATATATATATGCTTGTGTTCATGGAGTTAGACTTGATCCACATTAATATTATTGCACCAAAAGTTCTTTATTTAACATAAATGACTTTTTTTTCTTCATATAGTAGTAACCTTTTAAAATCTCAAATTACACTATACGGTTATTATCTATCATAATGACTGTATTTTTAATATAGTCACTTTTTCTTACAATAATTTACCATAATGAAATTATTACTTTGTGACATTTTTTTTTTTTTTTTTTTTTTTCATATAGTCAAACTTTACAATCTATATCTACTCATTTTTTATATCTATTTTTTTCATATAGTGACCCCTTTTTTTATAAATCACAGGAATTAGCATTAGGTCTACACTAATTTAGTGTGGACCAAGTCTGTTGTAGCCTAAAAATCTACGGCCCCTTTAGAGACACTTGGGCTCATCAGAGTAGTACACGTGTCCTCCAAAATAGATAAAGGAAAAAGATTTAAACCTTGAGTTGTATTCAGTTGGGAGCAAAAGCTTAATTTTCTGGCCCAAAAGTTAGTCAGAGCCCAGCTCATTGAAGGTGGCTGCAAGTGATTGATTGATAGACTCCCACCAATCCTGTCCTGCCACGTGTCATGATCTGATTGCTTAGCCAATCAGATGCCACTATTCTAGGGCAATTTTTAAGGATAGCTGTCATACTACAATCACTATAAATACCCATGAAATCAGGAGAAAGCTCATTCAATGCAAACAGTGTAAACTTACTCTGAAGAAATACTCTATCACTTTCTCTCTCTATCTCTACTTTTCTCCTTACAACTCCTGATATCTGACTTAAGTTTCGGAGGGGGAACCACCACCCAAACCTCCAGGGTGGGTCCCTTTTTGCAGGTTCGGGAACGAAGCTCAAGTTCAGACTAGACAGACTCATACATTGTTGCACAAGTCTCCAAGTGAAGAACATCTAAGGGAAACTAGTTTACTTGCTAGACAAGAAGGCTCAACCTGTAGCTTACTTATTGGACAAGCATACTAAACATTTGGTGCCGTCTGTGGGGAGACGCAACGATGACTGATTGTCAATCGTCCAACGTGGCCAGAAATCGAAGTTTTCAGATCAATGTCGAAGACACAGTAGATCATGAGAGACCGCCCCGAGAAGGGATAGACCCCCGTCCCTCATCAATGTCCCTGGGCCAAGCCAGCAACCTGTCATTCAAGAGAACCTTGAACGTCCAGTGACTGCTGCCCATCTAGAGAACGCCTTGAATGACTTCCAGACAAAGATGGCAGCAGTCGTCCAGGAACAGATCAAGAGCAACATGCTGTTTTTCCATCTTAACCCTGAGCCAGTCACTAACAATCTAGCTCCTCTTAGGGGGCGTTCCCAAGAAAATCATCCAGGTCCTAGTCGACCTGTTCGTCAGGAACCCTCTAGGAGAACGGCCAGAGGAAAGCAGCCAGAAAGCAGTGAACAACGAAGGAAGATGGAATGGAACCTGGTGCTCAGGACCCAGGATCAGGTTCGTCCAAGCGGGCACCAAATGGAAACAGATGCCAGGGAATATCTAGAGGCAAAGAAAGCTGCTGCATTGCAACGGTCCGCGACAGGGTCTACACCATACTTGAGGGACCCTCATTTGAGGTTGCCGACCAGAACGGAAGGACGAAGTTTAAGCCTCTCTCTTGCCCATCCAAGACAAGAGAGGACGGTGGTTCAGCCCATAGTTTATAGACGTCCAGCCCCTGCAAACACTTCATCTGATCCTGTGATAAAGGAATATCGTAAGGACTTCGTACCCATTGAGGGACAGTTGGGAGCCCTCCGGATTAACTGGCCCACTCCATTCTCGGCCAGGATCATGGAGGCGCCCCCATTCGCAAAGGTTAAACTCCCTACTATAGAACCTTTTGATGGAACAACAGATCCAGACGATCACCTATCCACTTACAAACATCAGATGTACGTCCAAGGAGTAGATGGTGCTACTTGGTGTACGAACTTCCCAGCAACTCTGAAGGGAGTAGCACATAAGTGGTTCAACAATCTTCCACCCAATTCAGTCAACAATTTTACTGAACTCAGTTTCTTATTTACTAGTCACTTTGTTGCCAATAAGCAAGAGCAAAAAACAAGCATGCACTTGGGAAAGGTCGTCCAAGGACCTAAAGAAGCTCTTAGAAGTTTTGTTACGAGATTCAATCTGGAAGCCCTTCAGATTCAAGATCTCAATGCAGGGGTGGCCTTTGACGCCTTTATCAGGGGACTAATGCCACGAAGTTTTAAGTTCGATCTTGTTAAGATGAAAATCACCACTCTTGCCGAGGCTTTAAGGGAAGCCGAAGCATTTATACACGCCACTGAAGTATGTGCTGAGGCAAAGCACCCCGAGTCCAAGAAGCCTGAAGAGGTTGCTTAGCCAAAAAAGAGCAACCCTAAAAAGGCCGAGACTTGGGCAATTTCCTCAACCATTACTTCGTCCAGAAGAAGCAAGAGAAAGGAATCTGAGCCTTCAGCCAACCATATTGAATTCAGCAAGGACCAATACTCCATTCTTATGGAGATAAAGGACCAATATGAGCTGAAGGCTCCGGCTGAAATGAAGACTCCTTACAGAAACAGAGACAAGAGCAAATACTGTCACTTTCACAAGGACTGCGGTCATGAGACCAATGAATGCAAGCACCTTAAGAGGGCTTTGGAGGATCTAGCTCGAAAAGGAAAGATGAGCTCTTCTTTGCCTCAAGGGGCAAGGAAGTTTCAGAGGAAGGATGATCGGCAAACCAAGAAGAAGGAGAGTGAAAGCACGGATGAGGATGTCGTCCTCGTCATTTCTGGAGGATTTGTGGCTGGAGGACCAACCAATAGAGGGCACAAAAACTATCTCAGGGAGCTTGGCCAAGTCTTGATAACTGATCAGACGAAGGCCGAGCCCTTCCCAAAGGTGGTGGTTAGTGAGCAAGATCGGGGGAAGCTGATGACTCCCCATGATGACCCTTTGGTTGTAGAAATGAAGATAGCAAACTTAAGAGTAAGAAGAATTCTGATTGACACCGGAAGCTCGACAGACATCATTAGCGCATATTGCTTGTCTAGATTGAAGTTTGATGAGATGAACTTGGTCCTCGTCCATCATCCCATCATAGGGTTTGGAGGAGGAGTCATCCATCCCATGGGAACAGTCACGTTCCCCGTCCGAGTTGGAGAGAAGGATGCTTCGCGGACTTTGTTTATCAAGTTTTTGGTTGTCCGAGATTTGACAGCCTATAATGTCATACTTGGACGGCCAACTCTGAATCATGTTAAAGCTGTAATAGTAACCCACTTGATGCTTATGAAATTTGAATGTGATGGTGGCAAAATTGGCTCCTTGTATGGAGATCAGCAGGCGGCTAGGGAATGTTACCTAACAACCCTCAAGCCGTCGTCATGGAAAGCAGATAATGAAGACTAGACGAAGATCGCTGGTGGAAGGAGCCCGTCTGGATTAGGGAAAGATAAGACGAGGGTTGCTGGCGAAAGAAGAACGTCTGAAATTGTGAAGGACCAAGTGGCCTCGCTGAGAATGGCAATTGAGAGTCCTCAGACGCCGGTTGCTCCCTCAAGGAAAACGTCTGAACATCTCCCCAGCAAGAAAAGGAAGTATGAGCCCGTCAAGGAAGAGCCACCCTCGTCTGAAGAAGTAATGGCCATTATGTGGCTGGGACTAGAGCGTCCAGAGCCCGTGGAAGTCCCAGAAGATGTCTGTTTGGATGAAACTCGTCCAGAAAGAACCTTGAAGATTGAGTCTTCCCTCTCTCCTGAGTTGAGGGGCCTTCCAATCAGCTTGCTGAAAGAATTTCAAGACGTTTTTGCTTATTGTGTTGAAGAAATGCCTAGAATTGATCCAGAGATAGCCGTCCACCGGCTGAATGTCGATCCAAGTTTAAAACCTGTTCGTCAAAAGAAAAGGCATTTAGGACCGGCCAGGAACCAGGCGGTCGACCAGGAAGTTCAGAAGTTGTTGGAATCAAAATTCATCAAAGAGACTTATTATCCCGAATGGATAGCGAATGTAGTCATGGTGCCAAAGCCTAATGGCACTTGGAGGATGTGTGTGGACTACACCGATCTCAACAAGGCTTGTCCCAAGGACAGTTTCCCCTTGCCTAAGTTGGATCGACTGGTGGACTCCACAGCCGGCCATGCTTTGTTAAGCTTCATGGACGCATATCCAGGCTTTCACCAGATTCCCATGTGGTCAGAGGATCAGGACAAAACGTCCTTCATTACTGAGAAAGGGCTGTATGGCTGGCTGAGGATGCCTTTTGGCCTCCGTAATGCGCCATCCACCTTTCAAAGACTGATTAACACTGTCTTTCAGCCACAGTTGGGAAGAAACATGGAAGCATACATTGATGATATGATAGTCAAGAGTCGGCAAGAGGAAGATCATGTTGGTGATTTGAGAGAAACTTTCGAAACTCTCAGAAAATACAAGCTAAGATTGAACCCCAGCAAATGTGTCTTTGGAGTCTTGTCGGGGAAGTTCCTATGCTTCTTAGTAGGGATGGCAACGGGTCGGATCTGGACCGGGTCCAGGTAGATCCGGATCCAGATCCGTTTTCAAATGTTGGATCCAGATCCGACCCGGATCCAGTGGGTCTGAAAAAGCTGGACCCAGATCCAGATCCGGGTCCGAAATGGGTCCAATGCATTTTATGCAATTTTACCTACTTTTTGATATTAAATTAATTTCCGAAGCGATAAAACATTAATTGTTCACATCTTCCATGGAGATCAATTTCATTACAACTATGGAATCAAAAAACCAATAAATCTACAAGAAAGTTTATTTTTTTTTTGAAAGGGAAGAGGCGAAGCACAACATAGATAAATAAATTAAGAGTAATTACAAAACTAAACTAAGAGCTTCCGAAAATAGTCCATGGAAGTCCGAATCAGTAGCACTAGAAAGCAAAGTAGTAGAGATGACTGATGAGTTTCTCTTTTAGGAAGACTATACAAAACAATAAAATAAGAGACAAAGTAGATCATCTACAACAAGTCATCCACATTTAAGCAATAAGAATCAAGCAAGAAAAAAGTTCACGAGTAGAAAAAGAAAAATAAAAATCAACAAAAACAGCAATAATAACACCCGCTGCAGCCTGCAAGCCTCGAACTGTTGAAAACAGTATACCTCGCCGGAAACAAGTAGAAGACGTCGATGGTGGTGACTGGTTAGCTGCAAGCCTTGAACAGTCCCGGATTTGTGGCGCGCTCAAAGCCTCGAACTGTCGAACAGATGGTGGACTTGTAATGCGCGCTGCCGTAACTGGAACGGGAGTGTGAAGGGGAGGCGTGAAGGCTGAAGGGGAGGCGTGAAGGGGAGCTATTGCTCGGGTTTAGGGGGGAGGCGTGAAGGCTGAAGGAGAGTGAAGCCGTGTGAAATGTTTAGATTTTAGAGCTTAGAGGCTTAAAAGCCCAGCAGCCCAATTTGTTTTCTATATTTTTTTAAAAAAACGGGTCCACGGATCCGGGTCCGGGTTTCGGCACAGATCCAGACCCGGATCCGCGATATGACAACAGGACCCGGATCCGACCCGGATCCAACGGGTCTAAAATTTTAGGACCCAGATCCGCAAAAACGGATCCGGATTCACGGATTCGGGTCGGGTCCAAGATCCATTGCCATCCCTACTTCTTAGTATATCAAAGGGGAATAGAAGCCAACCTTGAAAAGATCCAAGCTATTCTAGACATGAAATCTCCGTTAAAGATAAAGGAAGTTCAGCGATTGACGGGTTGCTTGGCTGCCCTTGGACGCTTTTTGTCTAAGTCGGGCGACAAGCGCCATCACTTTTTCGCTACTATCAAGAAGAAGGCCAAGTTTGAGTGGACAGCAAAAGCTGAGCAAGCGCATCAGCAAGCCAAAGATCACCTTCGTCAGCTGCCTAGGTTGGTCAGTCCAGCCGAGGGGGAGAAACTGTTTGTATACTTGGTTGTGTCCACTCAGGCTGTGAGTGCTGTTCTGTTGGCTGAAAGAGAGTCCGTGCAAGTTCCAATATACTTTGTGAGTCATGTGCTCAAAGATGCGGAAAATAGGTGCACTCCAGTCGAGAAGTTTGGATTGGCCCTCATCATGGCCAGCAGAAAGCTGATGCCCTATTTCTTGGCTCATAGTATACTCGTCTACACTGACCAACCCTTGAAGCAAGTTTTGCAAAAGATGGAAGCCTCCGGACGGATGTTAAAATGGGTTGTCGAGCTTAACATGTTCGATATATCATTTGAACCAAGGAAAGCCATTAAGGGGCAAGCTTTGGCAGACTTTATAGTTGAGCTTACTCGGCCAACTATAGAACCAATGCTTGATCCAGCTGAAGGAAGGAAGCATTAAACGCTCATGGTTGATGGATCATCCACTGTCAATGGATGTGGGGCACGAATCATCTGTCAATCTCCAAAAGGAGACAAGTTTGAATATGCGCTAAGATTCCAATTCCAAACGTCCAATAACGAAGCTGAATATGAAGCACTTCTAGCTGGAATCAAATTGTGTAAAGCGGCAGGAGCTCTGGAGATTGAGGCCAAATCGGACTCTCTCTTGTTTGTGAGTCAAGTCAACGGAGACTTTGAATGTAAAGAAGCATCAATGGGCAAATACATGCGTCTGATCAAGGATGAAATTGAGCCTTTGAAACGATTTGTCCTCGACCAAATACGAAGGTCATAAAATCAGTAAGCAGACACTCTCTCAAAATTGGCCAGCTCGGCTGAAGGTGATGCGCCAAGGACAGTGTTTTGGGAAGTTAAACCAAAAAAGAGCATTGACCAAGAACAAATCATGTTTCTTAGCCGAGGGGCAGTTTGGATGGATCCTATAATAGAATACAAGATGACAGGGTGGCTGCCTTCAGACCCTGTTGAGGCTAAGTATGTGAAAGCTCGAGACAAATGGTTTGAACTGTGGGATGAGACCCTCTACAACAAATCCTTCAATCGTCCTCTTCTCAAGTGCATCACCAGGGAAGATGGTCTAGAGGTTCTGAAGGAACTCCATGAAGGAGCTTGTGCATCTCACATTGGGGGAAGAGCTTTGGGAGAAAAGGCTTTAAGGACGGGGTACTACTGGCCTACCCTGAAGGAAGATGCTCTCGTCTATGCAAAGAAGTGCGACAATTGTTAGAAACACGGAAATCTGCATCAAAAGCCGTCCAACTACTTAACTCCTATATGGTTTCCTCTACCTTTTGCCAAATGGGGCATGGATATCCTAGGACCTTTCCCTGTGGCCGCTGGGCATAAGAAGTTTGTAATCGTAGCTGTGGACTACTTTACTAATTGGATAGAGGCTGAAGCCATGCGGGGTATAACGACGAATGACGTTAAAGGCTTTATTTGGAAGAGCATTATAACCCGTTTTGGCATGCCACAGTCCATCGTCTTCGATAATGGTCCACAGTTTGAAGCGCCTAAGCTGAAAGATTGGTTGGCAGAAAGGGAAATCAAAGCCCACTTCGCTGCAGTCACCCACCCACAAGCCAATGGGCAAGTAGAGTCCTTCAACAAGATTCTATCCAATGGAATTAAAAGGAAGTTGGATAATGCTAAGGGACAGTGGGTTGAAGAACTACAACTGGTATTATGGTCCATCAGAACCACCGTAAAAAATTCTACAGGAGAGACACCTTTATGTTAGTTTATGGCACTGAGGCCGTCTTGCCCATTGAGATTGAAGAACCCACCCTGCGAGTCATGCTGTACACGGAAGATGCCAACTGGGCTGCATTGCGCACGGCTTTGGATCAAGTACCAGAAGTCAGGGGCAATGCTTTGCTAAGAATGCAATTGTACAAGCTGCGAATGGCTCGGGACTTTAACAAGGGAGTCGCTAGACGTCCACTCAAGGTGGGGGACCTGGTTCTAAGGAAGATGGAGGCAATTGGGCGAGCTAAGGAGCTGGGGAAACTAACACCAAATTGGGAAGGACCCTATTTGATTGTCCAAGAGGTGTGAAGCGGAACCTTTCGTCTAGAAGATCTGTATGGACGACCAATACCGCGCACTTGGAACTCAGACAATCTGAAGAAGTACCACGTCTGACTCAGTTAATCGCCAAAAACTGGCCTGTAGTTTGTAATCACTCCAAAGTGTCATGGCACAAATGAGGGATAAAAGAATTGTATACATGTATCTTAACATTTAGTCAAGCAGAATTCATATAATACAAATTCCACTTCCTTCTTATCTTTGTTTATTCTTTACCAAGTTGGTTCACTTTGGGGCATTAAATCAGTTAGTAGTCTAAAAGTGACAATAACTTGGACAAAATTACAAAGAGCAATAGAGCGTCAAAAATGCTCACTTCTCTGCTGAATATCACTCCCTCAAAGAGACCGGCCAAAGTGTAATAAACCTAAGGGTTAGATCACATATATGGCCAACAAATTGACAAAAAATCTCTAGTAAGAGAAAACGTCAAGGTCTCTAAGAGAAAGCTGACCTAGAGTAAGCAACCATTAGTAAAGGAATCTTACTTTTGAATACACGGTCAGCTGAGTAGTAAAGACCCTAGTAAGGGTTCGCTACCTCAAGACGAGTGTTGCTCTCTCAAGAAAGCCGGCTAAAACATCGTTCGCCCATATCTCTAAAACTCGTCCTATGAAATTTTAGCAGGCTCGGCCTAAAGTTGGCCGCTCTCCTTCTTGGTACATGGCCCGTTCATACTACAAGTTCGAGCTATGCCCAAGAAGGGGGGGATAACGCTATGCAGCATGAAATTTATTAGGACGAGTCAGGACTGAAGGACGAGCCACAGTTATACTTGAAAGCTAAAGTCGTCCAAAGTCCAGGGCGACCTAAGCAATAAAGGCCCTAGTAATGGTTCGCTACTTCAAGACGAATGTTGCTCCCTCGAGAAAAACGGCTAAAGCGTGGCTCGTCCATAAACCGCAATATATTTGCCGCTTTCCTTCATGGAGCAAGACTCGTCCATGTTTGCAGATCGTCCGAAATCCAGGATGAGTCTCATTAATACTTGGAAACATTTTGGAATGTTTTACGATCGTCCAAAGACAATGTTGATAATCTATCTTAAATCAAGTTTGCAGACTGTCCGAAATTCAGGACGAGTCTCTTTAATACTTAGCTGCATTTGGGAACATTTTGCGATCGTCCAACGACAAGGACGACAATCTTTCCTTAACTAAATTTTGCAGACCGTCTAAAAATCCAGGACGAGTCTCATTTTGTACTTGATAAAAATTGAAGTGCAATAAAAGAATGGACAAGATTTGGCAAAAAGTCTTCTCATTATATACTTGGCAAAAACTTTCAACTTAAAGCTAGGAGGAGACAAAGCTACGGCGGCAAACAAGCCAAGAAACATAGAAAAATAAACCTAAAGTTAGGCATCTCATTCATTGGGAGTTTCTTGGTCGTCCTCAGGAGTTTCATCCTTGTCTGCACCTTCTTCGTCCGACTCAGTAAATTCAGGAGGTTCTTCAGCGGACACCATTGCATTGTGAACGCTCTCCTGGAAGTCCAGACGCCGAACAAAGTTGGGGACCTCATGAGGCTCTGCCAACATCTCAAAAGCTTTGACTGTCCAGCCTTTGGACATCTCAATAACATGATTCAAGCCTTCTTTGGCGTCATTAAAGGCCTGGGCCGCTTCCTTTTGCAGACGGGCATTCTTCGCCCTTAGGATGATATTCTCCCTCCTCAGTTGGACAGCGGCCAGAAGAGCAGTATCCCTTTCGCCCTTCAACTCAGCTGCGACGGCGTCTAAGGCCATTTTCAGTCGGTCTTGTTCTGTGTACATCTGGTTGATAGTAACAAGATTATTCTTGTTTTCGGATTCCAGGAGGGCTGATCTCTTCTCCAAGGCCTCCAGAGATTGACGATGGAGGGTATTAACCATCTCAATGTCATGGATGGCCTTGTCACCAGTCGTCATAGCCAGGTGGACGAGTTGCTTATTTTCCTTCCTTAGCTCCCTCGCCCACTCCTCAGTCAGCATACTGCGAGCAAAAAGCTGGAACAATGAAAACAAAGCAAGTCATTAGACGAGTTGTAAAAAAGAAAGTATAAAACAAAAGCTGTAACAAGTTATACCTCAGCAGCCAGTTGTGACATGTAGCCCACATGCCCGACTGATGCTCCCCTCAACCCTTTAATATAGGATTCAGGGTAACATTTGAAGAGCTCCAGCTTGAGCCGATCTCGTTCTACTTTTGACATTTTGGCAAAAGCAGCAGAAGACTCCTCGTCCGAGTCTATGGTGGGAATAGCTGTGGGTAAAGCTGGTCCTTTGCCCTTATCTGAAAGAGGGGGGGGGTCAGTTCTCTTGATGGGAAATATTATGGCTTGTCTATTGGACGGACTCATGGACCGTCCGTCGACCCGCACCGTCCTAACTTTATTTGAATAATACGACTCACCTGACGATAAGGAGGCCGTTCTAACGGATAGCGGCATCTGCGAAATTAGCTTCGCCACCGAGCCGTTGAAGCCCGGATAGTTCTCAGTAACCGTCTTCGGCTCCAGAATAACCAAAGCTAAGGCAGACTCTGGTCTGATTTCAGCAGAATCCGCAGGTAATGCGTCCAACGAACCCTTCTCCCCCACGGCAGGGGCAGCAGCGGAAGGCTCCTCCTTCAGGACCTTGTCCTTCGGGGTAAGCATGGCTTTCTCCCCAACTTCTTTTCCAGCCGGAGTAGTCTTCTCCGTCTTCTTCCTTGTAAAGCCCTTAGGGTTTTTTACTGGAGGCTGGTCTGCAGCCGGTGTAGGCCTCTTCTTGGACGATGAGGACTTCCCAGGCGGGAGTTTGTTGGTAGGAGCATTTTTCTGCAAAACATGAACAAGTCATTATACGGGTCGTCCAAAGAGCAAAAGCTATAAAATAATTATAAGGCTTCGGACGAGAATCACCCAAAGAAAGGAAGGCGTCCTAGAATGGACAACCCCTTTCCTAAGGGAACCTCGTCCAAAGTAGTTTAAACACACAGTCGAAAGTGATGCAAAGAAGGAGGCCGTCCAAAATTGGACGGTCTAAAATGAGTATCGTCTTAGGACTGGAAATCAACTTTTCGGCGGAATTGGAACTCAAAGTCGCTCAGACGAGAAGGGCCCAAAGAAGGTGGCCGTCCAATCATGGACGCACTCCTTCTTCGGGTGATACTCGTCCAAGGATTGGGAATCAACCTGGACGAACCAGAATGACCCACGTCCGAGGCCGATCAGCATCACAGACGAGAAGGGCACAAAGAAGGTGGTCGTCCAAGCATGGACGCCTTCCTTCTTCGGGTGATTCTCGTCCAAAGAATGAAAACCGACTTGGACGAACCCAAAAGGTACGCGTCCAAGGCCGATCAGTATCTCAGACGAGAAGGGCCTAAAGAAGGTGGCCATCTAAGCATGGACGCCTTCCTTCTTTGGGTAATTCTCGTCCAAAGAATGAAAACCGACTTGGACGAACCCAAAAGGTACTCGTCCAAAGCTGTTCAGTATCTCAGATGAGAATGGCCCAAAGAAGGTGATCATCCAAGCATGGACGCCTTCCTTCTTTGGGTGATTCTCGTCAGGGTTATTTGAGTCGAATGATCCTCAATAAAAATAAATAAATAAAAAATATATATATATATATATATATATATATATATATATATACATATATATATATATATATACATATATATATATATACATATATATATATATACATATATATATATATATATACATATATACATATATATATACATATATATGTACATATATATATACATATATATACGTATATATATACATATATATATACATATATACATATATACATATATATATATACGGTTTTTTCACCATATACCCCCGACAAATTGGAAAATTCACCATATACCCTCAATGTTTCAGATATTCACCATATACCCCTGAGTTTTAAAAACTGTGCACCATATACCCTTTTTCTAACGGACGTTAAGTCGCCGTTAGCTTTATTTACGATATTGCCACCATTAACCCCTAAGCCTAAAATCCTAATACCCTGACCCTAACCCTAACCCTAATCTTAAACCCTAACCCTAACCCTAACCCTAACCCCCCCCTGCAGCCTCCACCCCACCCCTCCCCTCTACTCCACCGCCGCAACCCCTCCCCCCCCCCTCCACCGCCTTGCCCCAACCCCCACTCCCTCCCCGTCAATTTCCCCCTCCCCCTCCCCCCCCCCTCCAAGTCGATTTCCCTAGCCCCCACCCCTTGATTTCTCTCCCCAACGCACTCACACCCGCGCACCACCAAAACAACAACACTGTGCACCGCCTTGTCGGCTTTTCCTTGGCGTTCGCACCACCAAAACAACAACAACATCAACGACGGGAGAGAGAGAGAGAGAAATCGAAGGGAAGGGGTGGCGCTGCGAATTTCTCACCCGAGTTGCGGAGATCTCTCGCCCGAGTTGCGAAATTCGAGGAGGGGGTAATTCGAAGGGGGGTTGCGAAAAAATTGGTTGGTTGGATGTAACCCGACTGGGAGGTGGAGGGGGAAATCGACGGGGAGGGAGTGGGGATGGGGGATTTCAATGGTGAACGAAGAGGGGGGTAGGGGGGGGAAGGAAGAGATCGATGGGGAAGGGGGAGATCGACGGGGAAGGGGAAGGGGGAAATCGACGGGGAAGGGGGAGGGGGAGGGGGTGGTAGCGACGATGGAGGGGGAAATCGACGGGGAAGGGGAGGGGGTGGCGGCGACGATGGAGGGGGATGGTGTGGTGGAGGGGCTGCGGTGGTGGAGTGGAGGGAGGAGGAGGGGGTGGGGGGTGGGGTGGTGGGCGGGGGTGGGATAGTGGGTGGGTGGGTTAGGGTTTGGGGGAGGGGAGGATGGGTTAGGATTTAGGATTAGGGTTATAATTAGGGTTAGGGTTAGGTTTAGGGTATTAGGATTTTAGGGTTAGTGGTTAATGGTGGCAAAATCGTAAATAAAGGTAACGGTGAGTTAACGGCAGTTAGCAAAAGGGTATATGGTGAACGTTTTCGAAAACTCGGGGGTATATGGTGAATTTTTGAAACATTGAGGGATATGGTGAATTTCTTGCTTTGTCAGGGGTATATGGTGAAATAACCGATATATATATATATATATATATATATATATATATATATATATATATATATATATATATATATATATATATATATATATATATATATATATATATATATATATATATATATATATATATATATATATATATATATATATATATATATATATATATTATTAATGTTTTTTTATATATCTTCTATATATACTACTCTTGGCGTACTCCTTCCATAAGTTGTCAGAAAACTTCGACATACTTATATCCCCCGTCCAAGAATGCTTGAGACGTGCTCTGGCCGAGTCTGCAAAAAAAGAAATAAAAAGGGTTAGTCCGATATGGGCTATGGACGAGGCATTTTACTTTGGGGATTTGAATGTATACATTTATCTTCGGCCAACCGCAACCCGACGGCAACCAAGAAGTCATCACTATAAAACATTTCCTTAAAGGGTATCCAGTTAGCTGGCCCTTTAAAGGATGACTGGACGGGCCTGGAGTACTCTTTTATCCTAAAGTACTCCACTACCTCTTCGTCGAAATGGTCCTCCAACTCCAGCCAGGACTGCTTTCGCCCAGTATTTGTGACGGCTCGATTATAAAACCGATAGCCCTCCGTGGCGTGGTCGTTGGCCGCACGTAAGAAGATGAAGTCGGCTTTCCATTCGTGCATCTTCGACGGTTTGCCCCAAGCAGTGAGAAAGCCGGGGCGATTGCAGATGCCGAGCCATGCCCCGTCCACGGCCCCGGATACCTTAGCCGCATAGTGAATACGGGTAAAGGCTTGGAGAGAAAGAGCCAGGTCGCGCAGTTCGCAGACGGCTATGAAAGTTAGAACATTGTACCAAGCGTTAGGCGCCAGCTGATTATGGCTGATGTTGTAGTACTGCAACACTTGTTCTATAAAATCGTGGAGGGGGGGACCTTAATCCCGCGTCCAAGGCCAGCTTGTAGACGGCGAAGTGGTTCTTTGGGGCACTCAGAATTGTGGCGTCCTTATTTGGAATGACGAGGGAGAAGCCCGGCATGGGCATGTAAGAGTTCAAATAACTAGGGTCAGGTCCTATCTTCTCTAACCATTTACGATTGACCAAAATAAAAGCGGGGTCAGAAAGGGGACCTAAGCGTCTCCTAATCTCAGACGAGGTAGTGGAGGCTTCGTCCGACTCATCTGGCCGCGCTGCATTCACCGCCAGTTATTGTCTTCGCTGGTTTCCTCCATATTGACGTCCCGGCCAGAGGGACTGGCCTATGGGTTTATTTGGGAGTCTTCTAAACTGCGGTCAGGGGAAGGAGGCTCGCCCAAAGGCTCAGCACTTTGGGCCTCCCTCGCCTCATCTGGAACTCGTCCAGTATATGTCTAAACTATCTGATGGGAGTATTACCTTTCGTCTTAGACGGGCCATTTGCTTGACGCGCGCCAGATTACCCTCCACATGTAAAGACTGGGACGTCTGACTTTCTCGGCCAAAACCACAAAAAAATATATACTCGGCCAGAAGAGGCCCAACTCTAGAATGTGCCGAAGAAGAAGTATCGGTTCTAGGGTCAAGACAAACTCTTGGTCAGCTAGGATTATTTGACGAAGAGGATTCCATTTAATTGATTTTCTAAGAAAAAATAAAGAATAAAGAAAAGTAAAAAGAACAAAGAAAAGATACCTGATGAAACGCCTGGACGATTCGGTGAAGAAGACTGAGATTAGACGATCTCTCTCTCTCTAGAAAAAATTTGCGGAGTTTCTCTCTCTAGAAAAATTCTCTCAAGGTGTGAAATGATTTAATGAGGTCACACCCGGGATATATATAGGAGGGTAAGAAACCTGTTGAGCCGGTTAAGGATGACCGGAAAAAAAATTTAAAACGGTCGATTATGACCGGTAAAACCCAGAAAAGGGCGCGTCATTGCCTCTTTTTTGAATTTGAATAATCTACCTTGGGTAAAAGGGTATTAACCGTCAGATAGGCCAACAGTGAAAATCCTTTTAGGGGCAAATGTTGTAGCCTAAAAATCTGTAGCCCCTTTAGAGACACTTGGGCTCATCAGAGTCGTACATGTGTCCTCCCATAATAGATAAAGGAAAAAGATTTAAACCTTGGGTTGTATTAAGTTGGGAGAAAAGGCTTACTTTTCTGGCCCAAAAGTTAGTCAGAGCCCAGCTCATTGAAGGTGGCTGCAAGTGATTGGTTAATAGACTCTCACCAATCCTGGCATGCCACGTGTCATGATCTGATTGCTTAGCCAATCAGATGCCACTATTCTAGGGCAATTTTTAAGGATAGCTGTCATACTACAATCACTATAAATACTCCTGAAATCAGGAGAAAGCTCATTCAATGCAAACAGTGTAAACTTACTCTGAAGAAATACTCTCACACTTTCTCTCTCTATCTCTACTTTTCTCCTTACAACTCCTGATATCTGACTTAAGTTTCGGAGGGGGAACCACCACCCAAACCTCCAGGGTGGGTCCCTTTTTACAGGTTCGGGAACGAAGCTCAGGTTCAGACTAGACAGACTCAGACATTGTTGCACAAGTCTCCAAGTGAAGAACATCTAAGGGAAACTAAGTTACTTGCTAGACAAGAAGGCTCAACCTGTAGCTTACTTGTTGGACAAGCATACTAAACAAAGTCCATATAAGTTTTTTACATGTTCATGATGGAACACATATCAACATAATATAAATTTTTTTTAGGAAAACTTTCATAAAACTATCTTTTATAACCAACTTTTTTTTTAAAAAACTACCTTTTAAAAAATTTCTTTCAAAAAATTACCTTATATAACAAACTTCTTTCAACATACTACCATTTGGCCGTTAATGAGGTTTAACCACCAATAATGAGGTCACCACAAAATGCTTATCTCTTCTCCCCCCTCGGAATCCTCGTCTTTCCTCCTACCCCACCGGCAGCAACCCTTAAGGCGGCAACACTAGATATAAACATAAAATGGTAATATATGGGAAGAAACTTGTTTTCTAAGGTGGTTTTTTTGAAGAAAAAAAAATTAACAGGTAGTTTTTTGAAAAAGTTAGTTATAAAAAGTAGTTTTATGAAATTTTACCTTCTTTTTATTTTCTCTCTCTCATAAACTTGACAGATATTTATCTTAACTTAAAAAAAATGTAAAATGACATCCGTATATTACACAGAAACCCGAAAAGCACACTGACATGAGAAACCACGACCTTTTTCTAGCAGCATTTTCATTTCCTCACTAACATCCAAAACTCAAAATTGCTATTGGATAGTACATTAACAGATAAATAAATAAATGTTGAAAAAAGACAAATGATCCAGTTACAACAAGCAAAATTTGAGCACATTCAGGTCTGGAAACAATTATTGTTCTCACCCTTTTAAATTATTCTCTTTGATTGTTAGGATAATCGTGTAGGTAAAGAATAGAAAATACTTTTTGTTACACTTTCCTTTTTTGACCGTTCCTTTTTAGGGGCCGTTTGGTTGCCATGAGAGTAAAGAAATGGAATCAAGAGGTTATATTCCCTTTCCAGTTTCCCCCAAACCAAACGCCCTCTTAATGGTTATACTCTTGCTTTTTCTATATAAGGTAAAATATCAATCATCATTTCTACTATTGGTCTCCCCATGTGGTCCCACAAAAGTCTCTCACATGCTAAAACTTTCTCTCTCCTATAATTTTTTATTGTTGATTTGTACTTGATTTGTGTTGCTGCCAACGTTTAACTTTATGTAACGGCTCTCTCCTACTTTACCCATTTTGCCTTGGTTCTAATGAAAAGCAAAGTGTAACTATTAAATAGGAACGGAGGTAGTATTATTTAGCGCTCTCTCTATAGATAAACATCGATTTTTTCACCATATACCCCCGACAAATCACGAAATTCACCATATACCCTCAATGTTTCAGATATTCACCATATACCCCTAAGTTTTCGAAAATGTTCACCAGATACCCTTTTTCTAACGGAAGTTAACTTGTCGTTAGCTTTATTTACCATTTTACCATTATTAACCCAAAACCCTAAAATCTAAACCCTAATCCCTAACCCTAATCTAAACCCTAATCCCTAGCCCTAATCTAAACCCTAACCTTAACCCACCCTCCCCCTCCACCCCCACCCCACCCCACCCCACCCCCCACCCCACCCCCCCCCTCCCATCCACCCCAGCCCAGCGCCCCACCCCCACCCTCTCCCTCGCCCGGCCCAACCCCCCTCCTCCTCCCCTCCGTCGCAGCCCTACCCCCCTCCACTCGCCAGACCAGCCCCCCCGCCCTCCCCTTCGATTTATCTCTCCCCGACGCCCTCTCCTCTCTCACACCTGCAGTCAGCGTTCGCCGGCGAAATCAAGGTTGGCGTTTTCCTTGGCGTTTGAGCATTTGTTTATTCCAGTCTTTGCCGGCGAAATCGAATGTTCGAGTCTTTGCCACCAAGTCTATGCCGGAGAGAGAGAAACGCCGGCGAAATAGAATGGGAGGGGAGGGGGCGAAATCATGTCAGTAGGTGTTATGTGTTTCCTTGAAATTCTTAGGCGATTCCTCCCCTTCGATTTCTCCACCACCAACAAAGTTTTGGGCTAGAGGCTGCGCCGCTACGGGGAGGGGGCGAGGGAAGGAAGGGGGTGCGGGGGCCGCCGCTGCTGGGGGGGGAGCCGAGGGGAAGGAAGGGGGTGCGGGGGTTGCTTCTTGCGAGGAGGGAGGCGATGGAAGGAAGGGGGTGCGGGGGTTCTTCTTTGCATGGAGGGGGGCGATGGAAGGAAGGGGGTGGGGGTGAGGGGGGTCGGGGGATGTGGTGGGGTGGGGGGGCTGGGTTGGGGGGATGGCAGGGGAGGGTAACTTGTTAGGTTAGGGTTAGGTTAATTAGGGTTAGTGTTTGGGGGTTAGGTTAATTAGGGTTAGGGTTAGGGGTTAGAGTTAGGGTTAGGGCATAATGGTGACAAAATCGTAAATAAAAATAACGGCGAGTTAACATCCGTTAGCAAAAAAGGGTACATGGTGCACGGTTTTGAAAACTCGAGGGTATATGGTGAATTTTCCAATTTGTCGGGGTATATGGTGAAAAAACCGTATAAACATTATTCTATATGTATCTTTTGATATCAAAATTTATATGATAGTCAACAATAATTAACTAGGCAGTATTTAAAAAAAATTCTTATAGGAAAATAAAGAAAATATTAGAAATGTACTTCATGCATTACCATTCTGTAAAAGAAAAGTTTGTAAACTATTTTAGGACCAAGCTAAGGAGTACAATTATTAAAAGATAAAAAATGTTCCTTTTTACTTTCCAAATTTGGGGAGTGGGACAATGGAGGGGGATAGAAAATATTCCTTTCTAAGCATGCAAAGGTGTAAATGATAAAAAAAATTATGAAAACAAATGTCTATGAATCTCATATTTGCATATATAGGTGGTGATTTGCCTGAGACTCGTATGTACCAAAAAAAGAATAAGTATGGTGAAATTGTAACAAAAGATCCAGCATAATAATATTAACTCAATCTGGCTTTTATTTGATATATTTGCTTTTTGTACGATCTCTAAGATTAACATCTGACCATGAATATATATATTTTATCATTTTTCTCTTATATGCTTATGAAAAAAGTTGATCAACATATATAAACTTTGACCCTCAAAACACACATGTAGCAATTAAATTGAGGCAAAAAAAAGTATCGATATAGTTTTAGCTTCTAAAATTATAAAGTTTTGGCAAAACTAGATCTATTTGCAATAACAATCTCCAACTCTTTGCAAATTCTTGGGTGCATCTTGGAGCACCTAGAACTATAAGCTACCAAGTACATACCAAATATTTTTTTTTGCACATTTGTCACATATTTGCTCAAATGACAAAATCTAGAGGACAACACCTTCGTAGATTAAAATTAAACATGTAATCTACCTAATTGTTCA
Organism: Beta corolliflora; assembly: GCA_947648045.1. NCBI lineage: Eukaryota > Viridiplantae > Streptophyta > Magnoliopsida > Caryophyllales > Amaranthaceae > Beta > Beta corolliflora. The sequence continues at coordinate 399,253 of CANSZD010003845.1, forward strand.
CCAAGTAAATCAACTTCAAGTTTCTTACCTTCATTTTACGAGTAATATCTAGAGCTAGTAAGAATAAGGATGTAAGTATATTTCTACTCTTTATACCAAGCTTGCTTGGTGGAGGTGGTGTGGAACTCATCACCTTGTGACTTTGAGATCATAAGTTCGAACTCCACTACCTACTTGTGCTTGGGAGTAGGAATTCTTTTATATCCCCTACTTTCAAGCATTGACCTGTGTGTGTAGTTGGGCTGGCTGAACTTTGAGAGGTGTTGGTCCAGTAGGGTCATTCTTCTTACCAAGGGGTTCCTAAAAAAGTTCTTCCTCAGTAATAAAATAGATGTTACACTTTGACTTTCATGCTTATCGATGCAGTACTTTGACCATTAATAACTTTAATTGTGTATTAGTAAAAATTATAAGAAGTTAATATTATGAAACTATACATTGAGACGAATCCAACAACATATCATATAGTAACGGTTGATTTTATCTAAAACTAAAAAAATGCATGGTCAAATGTAGTAGGTGAATATTGCAATTTTCGAAGTGTAACCTCTATTTTGTTACGGAGGAAGTATATTTCTACTCTTCATTTTGTAGAGAATGATTAGCTAAATTGAGTTAGACTCTGCGCTTTTGTATTGATCTGAACTGAATTGAAATGAAACTGTGAGAATAATTTATTTAAACTCAATTGAACTGAATTTCCACTAATTCGGTCTTGGAGAACATGGCTTGAAGAACACCAACAAGTCAAAATCATTGATCAAAAGAAATAAAATACTATACATTTACAATCCCTGCAAAAGAGAAGACATTTGTGATATTTGTCTTTCGATCTACTCCCTCCCCAGTCCCCCATATCCAATAGTTTGATTACGGCAAATTAAAAAACCTTCCAGAAACCCCAAAAAAGCACAAAATTTTTTCCCCCTAAATAAAAAATCCAAAACCCATAAAAGGCCACTTTTCTCCCTTTCTTACAACACCAACTAACCCGCAACTAAAGGAGGAGAGAGAAAATATAACAAAAAAAAAAAAAAGCTTGAACAACCGATAATAATGGCGGAAAATCTCACAACTCCCTCTTCAAAACCTCCACCTCCACCTTCTTCTTCTCGTCCGACGATAACTCTTCCTTCTAGAGCAGGGATCGAGTCTCTCTTCACCGGGTCGGGTTTCGGGCTTAGCCCAGGGCCGATGACGCTGGTCTCGAGTTTCTTCTCCGAAAACGATCCTGACTCTGACTGTCGCTCTTTCTCTCAGCTCTTAGCTGGTGCTATTGCTTCCCCTAGACCGCCGGTTGAACCGGACCATCTCCGGTTCAAGGATTCTCGACCGCCCGGCTTGGTGATTTCTCAGCAACAACAACAGCATGGTGGTGGTGGTGGGTTTTTTATGCTTTCACCTGGGCTTAGCCCGGCTACGTTGCTCGATTCGCCCGGTTTATTTCCTGGTCAGGTATCGGTCTATTTTTTCGGTTCGAGCTAATTGTTGGGGGTGGGTGGGAGTGGGGGGTGGAGTTGACTAAATGGGAAGGTTGAATTTGATGTAATGATGAAGTGTACTTCATGTGATTTGCATTGGTGGAAATGATTATGAACATGATTATGTTTTGTACTAAATAGTTGAGGTTTTTTGGGTAGAATCAGAATGTGATGGTGTTATGGTTATATTTGGGCTCTACTTTTGAGTTTTGATGTTTGTGCAAAAATAAAATAAAATTTTTCATTAGAATTTGGAACAAATGATGAAATAATCATTGTGGGTACTCTTGTACTAAAGAATTATGCTTTCGTCAATTTAAGTGGCATTTTGATGGTTATGAAATTTAGATGAGTATGATTTTGTTTTGGGTATGATCGAGTTCGTATTTTGCTTGAAACTTGATCACAATCTGATCCTTGATAGTCTTTTTGTACTGTTTTCATTGGTGTTTGAAATGTGGTGCATTTGCTTATTTCATGAGGCTCATAAACTCGAGTATCTGTGTGTCTCGACCCTGTAGTATGGGAAGTGGATGGGTCTTCATATTAAAATGAATTAGCATATGTTCATAGGAAACAATGCCATGTTTGGTTGGTCAAAATTTCTTGGAAAAAAGAGTTTGTGTTGTCATTTTTTGACATTTGTGAAGAAAAGCGAATTTTTGACTTGTATCCATCAAATATTCATGGGTAAGAGTTTGTATGGTTCAGTTCACCAGCTTCGTATGGACAAACTATTTGCGCTCAACCAGTGATAACAGACATGGTTGAAAGGTTAAAGCCATACCTCTAATTTAAGATGTATATGTAGGGTCCGTTCGGGATGTCTCATCAGCAGGCTTTAGCTCAGGTTACTGCACAAGCTGCTCAGGCTCAAGCTAACTTGCATATGCAAAGTGTGTTACAATCTTCATTACAATCAGGTCCTTCGGAGTCAGAGCCATTCCCAGCTTTTACTTCTGAGGTATCAATGCAACAGAATGCAGTGTCGTCTGCACCAGATTCTAAAGAGTCAGCCCAATTTTCTGGTTCTGATCAAAGATTGCAAACTTCTTCCATTATCGTTGATAAGCCTGCCGATGATGGTTACAACTGGAGGAAATATGGGCAGAAGCAAGTCAAAGGAAGTGAGTTCCCACGAAGTTACTACAAATGCACAAGCGCTGGTTGTCCTGTCAAGAAGAAAGTGGAGCGTTCTCTTGATGGACAAGTGACTGAGATAATCTACAAGGGCCAGCACAATCATCAGCCACCACAAAGACGATCAAAGGACGGTGGAAATCTTAATGAAAATGCTGGAACTCAAGGAAACTCTGAATCTGTTTCGCAGTTGCAAGCTAGTAACGTGAATAGCACAAGTGAAGGGATGGCTCACTCCGCATCTAGAAGGGAACAAGAATCTAGCCAAGCTACAGCAGAGAATATGTCTAGCGATGAGGAGGAAGTAGGCAATCGTGGAACTAGAGAATGTGGAGGGGATGAAGACGAACCTGATGCCAAGAGGAGGTATCTATTGTTACTGTGTTTAACTTGTTTACACGTGATGTCTTTGTATCTTCTGATTTTGTGCTGATTGTATTTTGTTGTATCTTGCTTCTGAAGGAACACTGAAGTCCGGGTGACAGAGCAAGCTGCTTCGCATAGGACAGTTACGGAACCCAGGATTATTGTTCAAACAACTAGTGAAGTTGATCTTCTGGACGATGGTTATAGGTGGCGCAAGTATGGACAGAAAGTTGTCAAAGGAAATCCATATCCAAGGCAAGTGATTGTTTTCTTTGCTTATTGTATGGCAGACTATACTGCTTTGAGCTCTTAGTTCTAGGTCCTTTTATGCATGATAATAGTTGAGTTTGTGAAGTATTTATTATGTTTAAACTTTCCAGTCTTATTAGTAATCGATGAAGGATATTAATCGATATTCAAATTCAGGTGCACAGTCATCATGAATATTACTCTCTCCAATCCCTATTACATGTATTATAAGGTTAAGCACAAGCTTTTTAGTCATTATGAATAATACTCCCTTTTCCCCCTATGGCTTTTAAGGTTAAGCAGCTTTTATAATTAATGCATTGGTGCTGAAAACTGACAAAGATTCCGGGGGGTGTTCTTTTCAACTTATTTTTTACTTATCTAAACTTAACTGATCAGTCCATATAAGCTTATTTGAACTTATCTAACTTATCAGACTTTATTTTGTGAATGTGTCAAACCTTATTTTTGCTGAACTGAACTTATCTCAACTTATTTTATCTGATAAGGACTTGAAATAAGTTGAACAGAACAGGGCCTGATTTCTCCGTATACTGCACTTCTACTCACCTTTTGTTGGTGGTGCTATAGTCACTAGCACAAGTACACAACTCACGACATACATGGATGCTGTGAATATCATTTATTTGGATTGAGAGTTGGTCTCTGATTTGGAGTCAGAATGTTAAATCTTATTAGATGTGTTTATTACCATGTGCAAGAGGGTCTCAAATTCTCAATGTAGCCTTGGGGTGATGTTGTTGGCGTGCTATATATGATTCTGCTGGTAACATTAAGAAAGTTGCCTTTTGGAGAAGATGAGCTTGTATAGGCAGTGGTTGTAGGAAAGTTTATCTGTCTTGAGTTTAGCTTGCCTATATCAGATGCAAGTACCAATATCTTCTCGTCTAGAATCTCTACGAAGTACGAAGACCGTTATTGTCGCTTTCAACTGTCGCTTTCAACTTGATATTTTAGATTGGGTCTTTGTCTACATCGCTCTTATGGAAGTATCTTGCATTTGTATGATAGTGAAATAAACCTTGACAGCTATTTCTATGTGTACATCTCACATCAACCTTTTAATATCACTAGCTACTGCATCTCGTTGCAGTGATTGAAGTAGTGATCTAGAAGAAACATTTGATGTCTTGCTAGTTATTCAATGGGATACATCAAAAATCATGAGGGATCCTTGTGATTGGGAACACATATAAGCTCATGATGCTCTCATGAACTGGCCATTCTCGATGGAATTCATGAATATTGATTTCCTTAAAAACTTTGAAGTGGAAGAGGACAGAAATTGCAGAAAGATCATACTTGATGCTTTAAGGAGTTTGGAGGTTTAGCTAATTATAATAACAGTATTGATGTGATTCCTTTGATTTGATGTAACTATCATGGAGTCTGTTGAAAGGCAGATTATGAGGTAACTGGCCCAATAGTGTGGGGAATTATGTTGTAGTCTGGAATGTATCAGAATGGATAGATGATTAATGTTCAGCTATCTTGTGTGGGATCCTGATGGTGCAAGCTTAACAGTTTGATTTGGGATCTCTTTCTTGTTATATGGCGTGATGCCAAAGTGGATCTTACTTTGCTGGTTTCAATTTGGTGTCTATCCAATTGTGAATCCAAGAATTCTTGGCAACTACGAACCTTGAAGATCGAGATTCACTTCTGTCTTTTTGGAGAAGTCTTATTGCTACAACTATAGTCCAATCAAGCTACAAAAACCCTAAGTGAATCTGGAACTTTATATGAACCTTGAAGATCAAGTTTCACGAATCTGTCAACTTTGAATAGATCAAGATCAATCATCATGAAAGATACGGATCTTAATAAATCTGCTAAAAACAAATGCATAGGTGTCCTAAAATTTCATGTCTGCTATGTTAAAGCCCATTAAATCAAGAACAGAGAGCAAGTTCTGAATTGTGAAGGTGTAAATCGCCAACTAATTTTTCTATCTGATTATATATTGATAATATTTCCCTGAGTATCCAACCCAACTTGGGTTTAGAAGGGTATTGATGTTATACACAGGTTCTTTAGATGGAAAACTAATCACCTATTTATTTAGCTAGACTCTTATGAATCACTGTATCTGTGGCAGGTGATCCATCATTTTCTTTTTTGGTAAACTTTCCCCTATTGTGATGAACTTTCTGTATGAATTTATCTTTTTTTTACTGCTGTATGCTGCTCTTTCAGCATGCATTATATGTAAGCCACTGGAGTGAAGATGCAGTATAATTAGTACATTCAAACTATATCCTACATGTCCACCTAACAGAGGTGCAATTTTTCAACAGGAGTTACTATAAATGCACTTTCCAAGGATGTAATGTGCGTAAGCATGTAGAACGCGCAGCCTCAGACCCTAAAGCAGTTGTAACAACTTACGAAGGCAAGCATAACCATGATGTTCCTGCTGCTAGAATGAGTAGCCATAATACAGCCAACAACAACTCATCACAACTGAGACCACACAATTCAGCAGCCAATACCAATGCATATGTTGGGAACACAGATTTTACAAATTCTCATCAACAGCCAGTAGCACTTCTGAGGTTGAAAGAAGAAAGAATTACATAAATGTATGTGCAAGACAAAAGTAATTTAGAGTCGAAATACAGATATGTCGGGCACTGTGTTCAATATTTAAATCTGCTTGCAGATCATCGTCTGGGCCAAAATTTTATCTTGGCCTGAGGAACCTTCACACTGATACACAGGAAAGAGCCAAGTATACAGGACCTACAGAACGTTGGTTGGAATCGAGGATCTCGTAAGAGTTTCCAAAAAGGATTATGTTTGTATTGAATTTGTTAGTAACATTTTGTATACTTGTATGTGTACACTTAGTGTAGTGGATCTATTTATTTTGAGTTTTGACATGTATTCTTTTTGTACATGGGAAAACAAAGATTTGATGTAATACTGCTAAATTATGTAGGAAAAATAAAAAGTTCGGATTGCAAGTTCCTTTCGTTTCGGACTTTCAGTTGTCTCCCCTAAAGTCTTGATTAGTAATTACTAGTAAACTATATAATTGCTTGATTATTCTGGTGGGAAAAGCAGAGAAAGAAAAGGCTGAATAATTATCTTGTCTAGGGTTCATATTGCAGGTTTTCAGCTTGTATTTCTATCTCATTGTAATTAAAATTCTTTTTTCCGACCCTTGGAAATCAGAATTGTTCTCTTATGACAGTGATAGCTGTACCATGGTTTTCACTCTTCGCGGAATGGCTGGTTCATCTTTCGAGATCTGCAAGCACAATGGATTTCGAGGTGTTAAGGAAATTTTAGGGGCTCACAAGTTATAAGGTGGGTTCCGGAAGAGTATTTACCTCTATAGGCAAGATCAGTGTTACTTAATTTGCTAAGTCCCCATGAACTGCCATCCATAAAAGGGTGAACTATTGCATACCTATTGTATACTTTTGGGCTAATTTAACAAAATTAGGTAGCGAATTACATTTTCGTACCCATCCCTGTACCACGAATTAGGTAAAAGATTGGGCAAGACCACCCATGGTCATACACTGCATGGCTGCTAGCCCTATGAGCCACATCTCACCACAGTAAAGCAAAATGTAGAATGGCATAAAGAACTGAAGTGCTTCCATAAGAATGGAAGTCTATACTCTAAAGCATGATAATTTTTTTCAAATTACTTGGTTCTTCAGTGCTAAATCATGATGCAATGATGTTACAACAACCCAAAATGGCAAGACTTGAGTGCTTCTACTGTACAGGATATATCGCGATAACACTCAACTCTGAACAAAGATGGTGTGCCTAGACTTCAAGAGAAGTAGTAAAACAAAAGCCTCGAGCAAGGAAAAATCAATAGTAAGTGAATGACAGGGGTGATCAAGACAGATAGGAATTCATTTTAGGAAGAGCAACCAGAAAAGAATGCAGACTTCCCTATCTTTTCATTATTTTATGGCCCCTCTCTATAATGATTCACTAAAGAATACAATGAAGAATACACATATAACCAACTATACAAAGAATGTGTCAATCGTCCTCATGTTTGTAATTTCTGAAAGGCTTCCCCTGAAAACTTGTTTTCACTTCTAATCCTCATCGAAGGTCATCAATGTGGGTATTTGGCCACAATTTACAAAGTCAAGTTTGTTCAATCTCATGCAACACAACACCTTTTCTGGTAGTTCCTCTGGCTTTTGAGCCTGTAATGTAAAGTGATCAAGAGAATGAAGAATCTTGTCAGTTAGGTATTCATCGGTCGAAATAAAACTTCATGTAACATGTGACCTTTGGTTTAGAATGTAAGAAGTTACCCAACAATCCAATATAGTCTTACAGGTTTATATTTCAAAACAAAATATCTAGCTCCATTTAGAGAGACAAAAAGTTTGTTAGGCATGTACTCTTTTAAGATGATAGCATAAGAAAACCGCATTATTTTTCTTACCTATAATTACTTGTATAAATTTCATTAGTTTTAGCTAGTTTTTTCATTTCAAAATTTCAAGAATTTTCGAAGTTTCGAAGTTTTTGTAATTACTTATCACAATTCACAATAGCTTTTCCCCTCTCGAGGCAAACGAATGTGTATACTCACTACTTAAAAATCAAAACTAGAAAGATTATGAAGATTTTGGTAAGATTAATCTAGATATAATCAAAATAATACCTGAATAGTCAAACCAAGATCAAGAATTCCTGCTCTCAATCGTTCTCTCAATGATTCTAATGCTTTCCTGGAAACATAACTGAATCGGTGCACATCTATGTCGATTTCAAAATAATCAGGTCCCTACACGGAAAAAGCAAAAGACTCTTAGCAGACACAGAAGATATTAAGAAATTGCATACAGACACTTTTACAAAGATGCCTCTTCTCTTGCTCTAGTTCTTCTCATAGTTGAAAGCAACACTAAATTAACACTCATCTTGCTAACACTCAGTTAGTGCTCTAGATTAATATATATGTATCCCTGCAAAGAATGATCTATGAATAAAGAAGATAATGATGTCAAACCTTGAAAAATTCATGCTGAGGGCGTGACAGCACTGGTTTATCTTTATAGGCATTCAGAAGTCTCTTTTCAGTAGAACTCAACTGAAGATCTTCAGGATTTACCACCCCTGCCAAGATCTTAAGTCTTTCTCTGTAAGGAACCACTGATTTAAGCTTCTCGGTTTCGTTGTCCACAAGTTTCTGTATTAAATGCAATATTTTCAGATCATTCAAATGCTTATTTTACAGGGAATTGGAGTAAATTGAAGTGGCAAGTAAGTTCAGTCCAGCTTTTCAAGCCAGGCCCTTGAGACTTGCGGAAAGAAACAGGGAGATCCCACCCCCAGGAACTTCAGCTGCTAGGAATCGAACCTATGACCTTTGACTTTGAAGTCACAAGGTGAAATGGCCTTTGAGGTCACAAGGCAAAATTCCTACCAAGTAGTTCTATTTTATTACAGTTTCAGGTTCAATATAAATTGCTTGAAGTATCAAAAAATACTAGTACCTTGATGCTTTCAATGAAATCTGATGGAATTTCTTGGTCAATATCGTCAGATAGCTTGAAATACAGCACGAGGCTTATGCCTTCACCATTGCTGTCCCCTGAGAACATTGAAGGAGCATATGTAGGCATCTGCAAAAGATGACAAACAAAAATACTCAGAAAACTGCATTATGTCCAAAAAAAGCGGAAAGGGAAAAGTGCAAACCTGTATGTTAACAATGAGTAGTGGTGGCAACTTGCTGTTCGCTTGGACATAGGGAAGTTCAAGGTGCTGAGCAATATGGCTTATCTTCTGTGAGCAAGCGAACAAATCAACACCAATAGGAGTGTATGGACAATAACCGGGTGCTGTATTTTTTTGCTTGTCTCTGCATGTCAAACATGTTCATATATATTATTAAATCTTCACATAACCTTAAATCAATAAAACTTAGTTTTAATTAGCAAAAATTAGTTTCACTCAGAAAAAATCTGTTTCGATCAGCAAATTATATAGGACAGAAACACTAGAACATCAACAAAGATCAGTTTTAATAAGTAAAAATCATATAGTTAATAGAAAAAAAAATTAGTTCAGTAACAATCAGGTGAAATGGCACTGAGGGTGCTTGTACAAGGAATCAACTTACTTGAAATAACTCTCGCCTCGCACCCTGAAAATCGAGGGTGAAATTGCAGACCAAGAGCCTGCTACGGGCTTCTCACCATTTGCACATGGAATCAAAAGTCCTGCTTGGGGACGTAACATATGTGCACCTGACCATAGGTTTGACATGTTGAGAATTTTTCCATCTACCATCAGTACACACAGTCATGTACTAATCAGCAAAAACTTGCCAAATACAGAAAATGTGATTTAAACAGAACATCAACATTGAAGATGTTGCTGACCTCCGAAAACACTGATGAAATCATCATCAGATTCAGATTCTAGTATGCTCACTGAGTCAAACCATGCTTCTTCATGACAGACTCCTGCATATGCAACACAAACCAAATGCCATTATCAGATAATGCTTAATCAAGATCTTAACATGGCCATCTAATAGCGAGTTCAAAGTAAATCACGTTCCGTCCACACATAAGCAAAGCAACACCCTTTACTTATTCTCTCTATCTCAAAATCTGTTTAATGTTCAGGGAATCTTTTGATTTACAAAATTGACCCAAATTATAAATTTTGTAACTTACCATTTTCATCAACATGATTCCAATGGACCTGGGTTAGATGGAATGATTTATTAGAAACCTCAGATCTCCTACAAGTAGTGGTGCCTCCTTTCTCAAAGTCAATTTGCACGAACTCGCTCACAGAAATGCGACTTCCTGCATCACTAAATGATTTCCTTTTAATAGGAGCATCACCCATGGTTGTGCTCAATTTTCCGTGACACTTTCTTGACCTTCGAGTGTACTTCTTCCTATGAGGAGCTACTCTAGAGTGTGTCGTCGAAACACACCCACCCATATTAGGCTAGCAAAGTCCAACAACAATGATACCTTTTATGCTCTGAGATGCTCAAACAAGATCTCTTGTTGTTCAGAGCTTGGGGGAAGTGGGTACCTATGATGCAAAAATGATCTGATTAGAAAACTATATTAATTTGTAAGCAAACATTGACACTACAAAGCTCAAGTTTAGAATATGTTCCCTTATTAATTCTAAATTTAATTGATACATGAATGATCTCAAGTTGGGGATACCCTTCGACATAATTCAAAGTCAATCTATTCAACAGGTGACAGAAAATGATCTCAACTTGGGTAGTACATGTGATGCTATTCGCCATGGCAATGAAAGAGAGGAGACTGGGAATTCGGACCCGAAATAGAGCAAAAATTCCAAACTTCGGATTAATAATGTCATTTATCCTATTTGTAAACAATATTCAGATTCTTTTTATAATCACTCATTAGTAGAATCTGTTCAAGAACAGATTACTGGATACAGGGAAAAAAAAAATACTAGAAACAGCCATCATTTCTGATAGTATTTGTGATGACACACAGCATCAAATCACAAAAAAGGACATCAAATCATCCAAGCACAAAACATTCAGATAATCATTTCAAAGTTATTACTAATTAATAAGTTCAGACGTACCCAGAACTTCAAAGACAAAGGTTGTTACAAACTCAGTAAAACAACTCATACACATAAGCAAACTTCATAATAAAGCCTAGAACACAAATGTTCTACCTGGTTTGAGGAAAGATAAATAAATGACACACTATTCAATTCTTCCCTCTTTCCATTGCAATAAATATCTAATATTCATCTCATTTTCAGCTGAGAACTTGATCCACTGAAACATCATATTCATATATAAACATAGTTGTCTGCCTTTATGATCTCTTCATGACATTGCCAGCAGAAAACTAATTAAAAACAATGAAAAAGAAAATCATTGTACAAGTTTTTTCCTTTTTGGTGGTCCTTTCAATTTTATTCCAAACATCATCATCATCATCACTTCTAAGTGACTTTGCACATACATCAAAGGATACATAACATCAGAAAGAAAAAAAAAAAGATAAAAACCAAATGCTCATAATATTTATTAATTCTCCTAAAATTGCAGATATTACCTTAAGGAAATCATCAATGAAAAAATTTAGCTTTTCTGGGTAGCCTGGCAATCTTAGTTCAGAATTCAGATCATTAACACTCACTTTTGAACAATTCCAACCCACAAAAAAACATTAAAAAAAAAAAGGAACCTTTGAATTTTCTAAAGGCAAAGTCAATTAATATTGGGTTTATATGCATGAGAATATCTAAGCTCAAATTGGGTCCTAAAAAAATTCTGAAGGATCTTCCTTATAAGAGCTATTTTTCTCTATATAAAGGGGAAATGAGGATTAGGAGCTGGGGTTTAAGCCTTTAAGGGGCATTAGTCATTGATTTGGTTCTAATGATTAATGCATAGCATCAAATATATTCTACCAAAGAAAATGGAAAGAAAAAGGTACCAATAAAATAAGCAAATATGTCCCCATCATTATAACTTAAAGAAAAGACAGAAATGTAACATATATTGAAAAGAGAAAGGGAAGTTATTTTGCTATGTTATAAAGTTTCTCCTTTTGGATGACCAACCAATAAAAATTGAAATAAATTATTAAGTGGGTAGAAGATAAAACTGAAAAGGGCTTATGATGTGACAATTTTTATACATGAATTACTGTAACAAGTGAAGTAATAGCTGAAGAAATCTCCCAGATTAAGCTTACAACAACAAGATTACAAAAGAAGGTATAGGGATTGTGCTGAATTCTTGTAAACCAACCCAAGAAATCATTGAAGGCACACCATTTCACATTGATGAGGTGTCAAAAGTTGGCAAAACTATTTTTACTCCATTACCATATTCAAATTACTCAAATTGTATATACATCTAATATTAACCTGAGTTAAACTTCCCAGATATTTAAACGGATCCGTTATAAACTTAATGTATAAATATCGATTGATAAAATTAATCAGAAATTATGATCCAATTAAACTAAATCCAAATCGAAAAGAAAGAAAAAAAAAAAAAAAAACGCAAAATTTTATTATAATTTCAACAAAATTGACGTAAACATAATCCAATTTGAACGATTTATTACCACTTTTAGATGTGAAATGCATGATCATAAAGTCGCAGTTGATATCCCCTTTTTCATATCCCTTTTGAAATAAAGTTACAATTTACATGAAAAATATAACACGTTGATATGAAACTCCTAACAACTACTTCCAATATGTTACATTCATACAAAATATAATCCATGCAATGGTGCAATACAACTCCTATCATAAATACCGCAATATAGAGTGCAAACCTGAGGAGAGAGAGAGAAGCGAAGAATTCCGGCGAGTTGACGGTGATTACCACCGTCGGAATTCAACACCTTCCTCTCGTCCCTGTTCTTCTTCTTTTTTTCTTTTTTTTAATAATTAGATTGGTAGTTGCTACCAAATGGATCCCTCCCCCGTCCCAGTCGTCAAATGAGTTAAAATAATAATTTTTAAGACAGAAAGAGAGAGGCGGGAGAAATACAGGCAAACATAGGTAAATAAACAGAGACATAATTCAGAATAAGCATGTCCGTTTTCTTTGGATCCAATATTTCATGCCTGCCCCCATTTTTAAAATTTACCTTCACCCTCTTCTTTCTCTCATCCTTTTTTTCTGTTTTCTTACTTATTTTTAGCTACCAAAATCCAACATCATTAATAGTTGTTATTTTATATATATATATATATATATATATATATATATATATATATATATATATATATATATATATATATATATAACTTGAGATGCTTGTTTGGTTAACAAAAAAAATGGTTGGTAGAAGTTCTTTATAAATTTGCACTAAAATACATTACCATTTTCAAAATGTATAATTGCTTACCAAACGGATCTTAGAAATATATACACTCCCTCTATATATTTTTTGTTCTTCTTGTTTGTTTTTTCATGTTTACCAATGCACACCTTATATCATTAATATCATTTCCCGTTACATATTAGTGTTTTTACAAAAGTTTGATATTCTTAATATAAACAATGAGACATTGAATCAAACAAAGGCACCATATATTTATGATTTCTCTTATATAATGGAAATAATTTAGAAGATTATCTCAATTTTGAAATAGTGTTAAAATTTCAACTATGAATAACAAAAAGAAATGGAGGGAGTATATGTGAAGTTGTTCGGTCGGAAAAAAATATAGGAAATGTGAAATTCCCTTAATTAACCAAATTAACTTATTACCTACCTAGGAAAGGGATATACATCGAGGAAAAATCATAAGAAATATTAGCTTAGGGTCTGTTCGTTATCGTTTTTTGTTTTCAGTTTTCAGTTTTTTTGAAAACTAAAAACCAAAAACAGGAAACCGAAAAAGTGGTTTTCACTTTTTAGTTGTCGGTGTTCAAAATCATGCATGTTCCCAATAAATTTGACTAATTTTTTATTCATTATGGGACAAATATCATATGAGCTTTGAAAATCAAAAAACCAAAAAAACGTAAAACCACAGTAATACCGAACGGGCCCTTACTTATTGGTTTGATGTTCTTGATTTATCTTTCGTTGTAATCATCCGCAAGGATGCTTTAGGGTGGCCCAATTCTTGGAATCCCCTTAGTTATTTCTTTCCTTTTAAATAAAATAAATAAATAAGAAATATTAGCTTTCATGTCCAATCAAATGACATCTAAAATCAAAATGATAGGTTCATACCAAGTAATTAAGTTACAAAGTGTCCTATGTGTCTACTCATTCCGTCACTTTTTGTTGTTCTTATCATACTTTTAATGTAAAATTTCTTTTTATAGCTTTTCTCATATGAAACTTTCTTCTCTAATCATATATGTGCATGCGAGATATAGTTGAGTAAAATTTTCTCACCAAAAATTTGGTCATACTCTTTCGTCCAATAAATTTACATTAAAAGTAACAAACTTGAGGATAATATACCAGTAAGAGGAAGGAAATTTTACATACAAAATTGAGTTCATATTCGAGTATTAAATGGTACATAATTGCAGCCCCTCCACAAACTAACTTTGTCAATTTACTATTAAACAAAGTTAACAAAAAAATACAAGGAATTTTCCAATCCGAAACCAGAATTATCTCCCTAATTACTCTAACTTTGATGGTGTCTCCAAGACATAGCATGTCAATTGTTCACCTCGATTTCACCTGAAGATAGGTAGATTATAGGTAAAGCTTTACATATGTCATATATATAGTACTTCTATCCATCCAAAAAAATTAGTAGTACTTTTGAAACATAAAGTTACTAAATTAACTTCATAGAAGATGAAAGTCTGTCTTAGGTAGTTAGGTGTATAAAACTGTAAACATAGAATGAGTATACTGAAATCCCTTGCACAAGTGGCGGAAATTTGGGGATTCTACTTTATAAGGGGCAAGAATCGAACCCTTATCACAAGGATGGAAGGAGGGCCTCCAACCAAGTCAACCTTGATTCATAGGTATACTACATATGTATATAAGAAATTGTACCTAGGCCACACACCCTTCACGTATCACGATCTTTATAACCATAAACTTTACACAATTTACTTTTTGATGGAATAAATATCCACAATCTAAGTATACGTACAATAAAACTATTCATCTTATGAATCACAGTTGTTCAATCTTTATAACACAATAATCTTAAAATGTATGCCTAATCTAAATGCAATGGTTCAAACTTATATCACATGTTTTTTGTAACACGTAGTCTGCATAGTAGTAGTACATTATAGTTTCCGAGTGTTTGAGCCCATTTCTTGGACCAGCCCACCTATGGCGAAGTTACCAAAATACCCCTACCTCTAGGGAAGGCAATCCTCCACCAGCTGGAGCTGACTAAAATACCCTCATTTATTGGAGGTCTCATCCTCTATAAATAGCGGTTGTCTCACCAATCAAAGGGTAAGCAATTCTAAGCTACAAAACCCAGAGCATCTGATCTCTCTACATTGATCACTTTCTCTCTCTACCTCAATCATTTACTAACTTGAGCATCGGAGGGGCGATCCCGGGACCACCCCCGGGGGTAGGCTAACCTTGTTTTGCAGGTTTTCGGCGTACAGATAACGGAGCTCAGGCGTACCTTCTTGGGGCCCACATCAAATCACTCAACCTATTACAATCCTCAATTTCTTGACAGAAACAGTTTGGCGCCGTCTGTGGGGAAGTTACAATCAAAGTCACTTCGCCACCACTCAGTAAGATTCACTTCATTGTTACTCAGCAATGGCCCCAACCAAGAAGACACGCTCCCAAGCCAACCGTTTCGGGAGAGCTCAAGCATCCCATCATCATACACCCGCGATGCTATCCCTCCATCCCAATGACGATGATTCCACCCCCGAGGGAAAACCCATCGGCATCGCGAAGTCGGTCGGCCCCGTGGCCTCGCGTCGGATACAAATAACTGACCCTCCACCCATAATTGCAACAAACATCACCTTGATTGCAGCTCAGGTTCAACAAACTCTCCAGTAAAGTCGGATGGATATGGTTGCCACTCTCGTCACGAAGAGATCATTTGTCCCTCCCGAGATGCTCGGCCCTAACCTATTGAGACCTAGCGAGAGGGAAGGACCGCGTCAACCTTCGAGGGCAACTCGCCCGGGGGAAAAGCAAGCTACTCACGCCTCTTCAAAGACACGTTATCACTCGGAAGAATTTGTCTCGAAGAACACAAACTCATGAATACTGATCCGAAAGAGGGGTGTGATGACTCGGAATTGCAAAACCCCTCCAGAATAAACAGTGGCACCCTCAAGTTTACGGTCCGGCTCAGCCAGACCTACTCATCAAGGCACCCACTCATCAACGGTACCTACTCATTCAAGGTACCCTCGTCCTGGCTTGGGTGCCAGGCGCATATGCTGGCTGAGGTGCCTGCTCATCAAAGGCACCCACTCATCAACGGTACCTACTCATTCAAGGTACCCACTCATCCTTAGCTTGGGTGCCAACTTGCCAAAGGCATATACTCGCTGAGGTGCCTACTCATCAAAGGCACCCACTCATCAACGTGCTTACTCATTCAAGGTACCCACTCATCCTTGGGTGCCAACTTGGCCAAAGGCATATACTCGGCTAGAGGTGCCTACTCATCAAAGGCGCCCACTCATCGGGCCGGTACCTACTCATTCAAGGTACCCACTTGGCCAAGACATACACTCATCGGCCGGTACCTACTCATTCAAGGTACCCACTTGGCCAAGATAGCCGGAGGTGCCTACTCATTAAAGGTACCCACTCATCAGTGGTACCTACTCATTCAAGGTACCCACTTGGCCAAGACATATACTCGGCTAGAGGTGCCTACTCATCAAAGGCGCCCACTCATCAGCAGTACCTACTCATTCAAGGTACCCACTTGGCCAAGACATACACTCATCAGCGGTACCTACTCATTCAAGGTACCCACTTGGCCAAGATAGCCAGAGGTGCCTACTCATTAAAGGTACCCACTCATCAGTGGTACCTACTCATTCAAGGTACCCACTTGGCCAAGACATATACTCAGCCAGAGGTGCCTACTCATGAGAGGCACCCACTTATAAACGGTACCTGCTCATTCAAGGTACCCACTCATCCTTGGCGCCTACTCGGCCAAGGAAATGTGGTCGGCCATAGGTGCCTACTCATTAAAGGCACCTACTCATCAACGGTACCTACTCGTTCAAGGTACACACTCATCCTTGGCGCCCACTCGGCCAAGAAAATGTGCTCGGCCATAGCTGCCTGCTCATCAGGGGCACATACTCACCAACGGTACCTGCTCATTCAAGGTACCCACTCATCCTTGGCGCCCACTCAGCCAAGGATATGTACTCGGCCATAGGCGCCTACTCATCAAAGGCACATACTCATCAACGGTACTGGCTCATTCAAGGTACCTACTCATCCTTGGTGCCCACTTGGCCAAGGAATATACTCGATCATATGTGCCTACTCATCAGATGCACCTACTCATCCACGGTACCTCCATCAACTTGGCGTGTGCGAGCTACCTCCATCCAAGCACGACTCCCCTTGGTCTAAAGAGCGAACTTGGACAAAGTAAATGAACTGCACATCAGGGCACCTAACTCGAAGCGATGCATAACCCCGAGTCCCCCCCCTCTCGGGACTGGCAGGGTACCCCATAACATGGGTCTCTCTCGATTTCCGATGGACGACCGCCTCGGGAAGGAATGATGCTACCCTATCCGTTCATCCAGCGTGAGGCTAATTACTTGAAACCCATTAGTTGGGCAAAGAAATACTCTCAAAGGAAGAAGGATGAGGCTAATAAGCCTTAGAAGTCCAAAATTTCTCCATTAGCACCCCCTCAGTCATAAGAGGAGCGTCCTACTAACTTAGCCAAAAACGGCTAAGTATCGTTAATTGGCACGTACTCGATATTAGAATAGTGTCATGAAACCTCCTCGGGAAACATGGAGCCCCTGAACTCCCCCGAGTCGAGAAACATATTCATTGGCACCTCCTTAGCATTTTGAGTAGCGTCACTCAAATAGTAAGCCAAAATAAGGCTAAGGACCTCCCTCGACCACTTGAGGCTCATAAGCCCCCAACATCTCGAGGAACATCACATGACCTCACTCAGCAATCTAAGGAGCGTCACTCAAACACTTAGTCAAGTATGGCTAAGTACTCATGGCACCCACTCGGACAGCATGAGGCTCATCAGTCGTCATCCGAGCGGCGTCCTACTCCCTTGGTCAGCATGGAGTCCACGTACTCCTCTACCGAGCCACTCTGCACTTAGTCAAATATGGTTAAGTACTCATGGCACCCACGGACAGCATGGGGCTCATTAGTCCTCAACCGAGCGGCGTCCTGCTTACTCGGTCAACAGGAGCTCCCCTCCTTGCCGAGTCGCTTCTATACTTAGTCAAGTATGGCCTAGTATAAACTAGCACCTATTCGGACAACATGGGGCTCATTAGCCCCTCATCCGAGTAGCCTCATAACTTACTCGGTCAACGGGAGCTCCCCTCCTTGTCGAGTCGCTTCTATACTTGGTCAAGTATGGCCTAGTATCAGCTAGCACCTATTCGAACAGCCTAGGGCTCATTAGCCCCTCATCCGAGTAGCCTCATAACTTACTCGGTCAACAGGAGCTCCCCTCCTTGCCGAGTCGCTTCTATACTTGGTCAAGTATGGCCTAGTATCAGCTAGCACCTATTCGGACAGCCTGGGGCTCATTAGCCCCTCATCCGAGTAGCCTCATAACTTACTCGGTCAACAGGAGCTCCCCTCCTTGCCGAGTCGCTTCTATACTTGGTCAAGTATGGCCTAGTATCAGCTAGCACCTATTCGGACAACATGGGCTCATCAATCCTCATTCGAGCGGCGTCCTACTCCCTCGGTCAGCATGGAGTCCACGTACTCCTCTACCGAGCCACTTTACACTTAGTCAAGTATGACTAAGTGCTCATGGCACCCACTCAGACAGCATGGGCTCATCAGTCCTCATTCGAGCGGCGTCCTACTCCCTCGGTCAGCACGGAGTCCACGTACTCCTCTACCGAGCCACTTTACACTTAGTCAAGTATGACAAAGTGCTCATGGTACCTACTCGGACAGCATGGGCTCATCAGTCCTCATTCGAGCGGCGTCCTACTCCCTCGGACAGAAGAGACCCCCTCTCCTTCGCCGAGATCGCCTCTAAACTTAGCCAAGTATGACTAAGTACCTCATTGGCACCCACTCGGTCAGCATGGGGCTCATTTGCCTCTCATCCGAGTGGCGTCCGACCCACTCGGCCAGTAGGAGATCCCCTCTTCTTCACCGAGTCTTTCCTCATACTTAGCCAAATTCAAGCTAAGTACCTCATTGGCACCCACTCGGTCAGCATGGGGCTCATTAGCCTCTCATTCGAGTGGCGTCCAATCCACTCGGCCAGTAGGAGATCCCCTCTTCTTCACCGAGTCGCTCCTCATAATTAGCCAAATTCAAGCTAAGTACGTCATTGGCACCCACTCGATCAGCATGGGGCTCATTAGCCCCTCATCCGAGTGGCGCCCGACCCTCTCGGCCAGTAGGAGACCCCCTCTCCTTTGCCGAGTCGCTCTTATACTTAGCCAAATTCAAGCTAAGTCTTTCATTGACACCCACTCGGACAGCATGGGGCTCATTAGCCCCTCATCCGAGTGGCGTCCGACTCGCTCAGCACAAGGAGCCGCTCGGCACAAGGAAGCCCAAAAGGACAAGGAGCCAGTCGGCTCAAGGACCTACTCGGCTTGGGCACCCTCTCGGCCACTTGGCCATCCTCGCGTACCCGGTCGGCCAGCATCAACGCACCGGCTCGGTCAGGGCACCGGCTCGACCGGTCGTCCATCCTCGGCAAAGACTCCGGCCCAACCTCAAAGGCCCGCGGTCGGCCCGCCTCGAGTACCCAGTCGGCCTTTCGACCAAGGCACCTGGTCGGCCCTCTCGACCAAGGTACCTGGTCGGACTCAGCCAGCACAGCTCGAGAGAGCTGCTCGGCCACTCGACCAGAGCACCCCCTCGGACTCGGCCAGTCGGTCAATGCCCCCGCTCGGCCAGTCGGCCAATACCCCCGCTCGGCCACATGGCACCTGCTTGACCCGATCGGCCATCCTCGAGTACCCGGTCGACCATCGTCGAGCACCAGCTCGGCCAGCCTCGAGGGCACCAGCTCGGCCGACCTTAGAGTACACCTTGGCCGGCCTCGAGGGCACGGCCGCCTCGAGGGCACCGCTCGGCCAGCCTCGAGGGCACCCGCTCGGCCAGCCCCAAAGGACCTGCTCGGCCATCCTCGAGTACCCGGTCGGCCATCGTCGAGCACCAGCTCGGCCAGCGACGAGGGCACCCGCTCGGCTTGCCCCAAAGGACCTGCTCGGCCATCCTCGAGTAGCCGGTCGGCCATCGTCGAGTACCCGGCTCGGCCGGCCAAGAACGAGGGCACCCGCTCGGCCCCCCAAAGGACGCTCGGCCGGCCCAAAGGACTGCTCGGCCATCCTCGAGTACCGGTCGGCCATCGTCGAGCACCAGCTCGGCCAGCGACGACGGCACCCGCTCGGCCAGCCCCAAAGGACCTGCTCGTCCAGCCTCAAGGCACCTGGTTGGCTTGCCTCAAAAGCACCTGGTCGGCCTGCCTCAAAAGCACCACGATCCGGCACGAAGACCCCCGTGCTTGGTTAATCCTAGAGACAGGAGATTTTCTCCACCACGATCCGGCACGAAGATTCGCGGGTCCTGCTCAATATCGGCACAAATGCAATCTCCTTCATTCCGCCAATCAACCGCACTAAAAATTGGCGATTTTCACTCCGATTACTTGGCGTGGGGCTAATTGTTTGGGCCCATTTCTTGGACGCCCCACCTATGGCGAAGTTACCAAAATAACCCTACCTCTAGGGAAGGCAATCCTCCACCAATTTGGAGCTGACTAAAATACCCTCATTTAGTGGAGGTCTCATCCTCTATAAATAGCGGTTGTCTCACCAATCAAAGGGTAAGCAATTCAAAGCCTACAAAACCCAGAAAGATCTCTCTCTACATTGATCACTTTCTTTCTCTACCTCAATCATTTACTGACTTGAGCGTCGGAGGGGCGATCCTGGGACCACCCTCGGGGTAGGCTAACCTTGTTTTGCAGGTTTCCGGCGTACGGATAACGGAGCTCAGGCGTACCTTCTTGGGGCCCACATCAAATCACTCAACCTATTACAATCCTCAATTTCTTGACAGAAACACCGAGATTAATCCATAATTATTTGGACTTTTATGGAGAATTTTCAAGGATTTTCTATAATTTGGAGTTGTCCCCATCCAACAGACATAAACAACTGGTGGCAATTATTGTTGGATGACTTAAAAAATTAACACTTTAATTTCTCGAATTAGATTTATTAGATCCTGTGAACTACTATTGAATCTCATCTTATGAATCGCAGTTCATTGAAAGAGGAGGGAAGAAAATCTCGTAACTCGTGTATATAAATAAATGCATTGTAAAATTAGGGAAAATGCTTCTGTAATTTGGGAGACCGAGCATCACAATTCACAATAGATGTGCTTTGGTCTTGAACATATTGGGAGTGTTAAGACATTTAAGTCATCCCATGTTAGAAAATTGATGCTTCCAACTCCTATTGATTAGCTCCTTAATTAGTCCCCATTCTTCTAGGCCATGAGGTATGGAAGTGAGTAAATCACCATATGGTCATAAATTCGTTCATTGGTTCATCACTCTTGTTAAATCTTAGAAATCTATGACACAAACAATATGGGATGTCAAACTTTGACCACTAACAACTGACAACAAACGACATGTGATATTGTTTTTGCAACACCCCGACTCTTCCTGAGTCGAGTATATCGTCACCAATGCGCATCCAGAGCCAACAATTGTCCTCAATAACCAACACAAGTTCTTCCGGCACATTTTGTCCTCACTCATGTGCACCCCGAGAAACTTCCCAGGAGGTCACCCATCCCTGAACTACTCCCAACCAAGCACGCTTAACTGTGGAGTAACTAAGGAAATTTCGGGGTGTTACAGTTTTAGTTTTTCGACATCTCAGAGAAGAACAAAGGGTTTTCAAGATGTATTGTAATGATGTACGTGCGAACAAAAGGCAAGAAGGTGTATGCAGATTAACCAATACATACTCTTTTTGTTTCACTATAACCTACATATCCCACTTTAACTACTATTGTTTGTGATTTATACATAAGATATGGAGTATTATATAATTGATCAAAGTTTTAAGTTGGTCAAATTATAAAAGTCAAGTCTTAAAGGAAATGGAGAGTAAGAGTTATTTACGTAAGTCCAACTTTTGATCTAATTTTTTCAATAAGATGACATACTAGGTTGTAATTTATAATAATAGCATTGTTTTTGTACTTTTTTTATAAGTATATACTTCCTCCATTTCTTTTTAAGTGACTAACTTCTCCCAAAAAACTCTCACATAGAAGGGAGAAGTTGACTACTTTAAAAGAAATGGAGGAAGTAGTATATACTTTCTTCATTTCTTAATAGATGCATCATATTGATTTTTTACACTATTTAGTTATCAACTATAACCATCTTTACTTACTAATTTATAAGATAAATGTCATAATTTTAATTGTTAATGGATTATCTCAACATATATTTTCGAAATAATGTTTTTTTTTATAATTTTTAATAATATATAATTAAAGATATTCAATTCCAAAGATGCACGACGAAAGTGTGCGCCCAAGTTAATATGATCTTTTATTAAGAAACAGACAAAATATATATTTTTCAGTGAGGGAAAGAAAAACACATAGAATATTCAACTAATTTTTAAGCTGTACGAGTGTTTTTTTTTGTTTTTTTAATTTTTTATTAAGTTGATTTTGTCATATTAAGATTTCGATATTTAATAAAAAAAAAATTTAAAGAGTTAAAGTTTGTACTATAAAAAAAATTTGACCGCCAAAAGGTTCTAAAAACGTTAATTCAATCTTTCGTTCTATCCATTGTGATGGAAGTTGCCATCTCTTACATTATTGTAAACCATTATTGCTAAGCAAAAATCTGATTTTAAGCTGAGCTCAATTGATCACCATTTACCCCAAGTATCCCTATGTAGACCCTCAGCCATCACTAAATTCTTCATTAATCGACAAAGGGATAATCAAATTAATTTTAAGATGGATCATTTTTCTCAACTTGGTGGGATTCAATGACTTAGTACACACGAACACAATATAATTAAGTGCTATGTGAGATATGAATGACCAGGAATTCTCTTGAAAGACTTTACAATCAATATAAGATAGTCAAATATTGACAGAGAGAACAGATTTAATTAGGACAAAATTCTAAATCTCGCCAAATAACTAACCTAACCTTGAATTTAATATGTACATTATCATCATCTTTTCGTAAGCTAATCATATCTCCTTCTTTTCTTTTCTTTTGATAAATAGTACACAAATATAACTAATCTATATAAAATAATTAGGAAATTGGGGCCTAGGGCTGCATGAGTTGTAATCTCTACAAATTCTATAAGAATGTCAGTTCTGGTTATAAAACTATAGAGTCGTATAGGAGTACTACAGATGAGTCAATTAAAATGAATACGATCTATGAAGCAGCTTCAATTGTAATGTAGGTTAGATTACAGATACTGATTGGATTTGGGCTCTTGATTAATATTTTAAAAGTGTAAAAAGTTAAGATAGATATAAATACGACAACATAATATTTATACTATCAAAATGACAAATATTCACAAAACTAACAAATACACAAGTCAATATATTCGAATAGAGAAGTCCGACACCAACAACTAACGATGGACATGTAGAGTTAGGATCGTAGGCTTAAACTTATGCAATCACGCCGTATAATAATGTGAAAATCACATATAGGATATTATAAGAACAACTATAAAGAAGAACATGTCAAGAAGATTTAACGTGAGAGTTCGAGAAGGAAAACCACCAAACGACACTATGACTTCAAGCGGCTTTTTGCATCAAGATGAGGGAGAAACTCAGTTGACGTATAAAATAATGACACAAGACTCTCAAGATATATCTCAACATAAAATTGATGTTTTTAAACTAAAGAAATAGGAGTAATTGAATTCTTTCCCTTGGACTTCTCAAACTCTCTAATATCTATCTTATAATATATTTTCAAACTAACGGCTAAATAGTGTATGAAGATAAGGATACAATAAGTTTTCTAATCTAAATTGGCAAAACAACATTTCTGAAGAAAACAAGATCAAGTGCCATGACCACACGGACATGTGGTATAGAAGGCAAGTTTGCTCTTGACAACGGAGGTACACGTCCATGGGCCCGTGAGATCTAAGCCTATATAACACCTCTACGACTCTACATGATTGAGCTATCAAACCCCATGATCGTGCCTATCTCCAACTAACTCTTGCAAGCTAAGCCAAACCATCTCCACATATATGACTTATAGTAATACATGACTACTACTAATACGATACAAGTAAAAGAAAACGGAGCAAGTAATTAAAAGTCTTACATACTTAGAATCATATGCAGTCGTCTATATCATACATGTCCAACACTACCCATAATACATACTCCATAGACACAACGTAACAAAAAAGCAAAATTATAATCAATTTTGAAATCGATCATAATGGATTTGCTTTACCACCCAACTTAAAGATTCTTGCACTTACATATGAAAATGAGTAGGAGCCGCTATGAGTGGGACATTCAAGCAACCAAGTAGATAGATAACTAAGTCTATGATAACGATTAACAAAGATTTCTCATATTCTATAATAAACAAATTTTGAAGTGGTCATATTCGTGTCTAAGTAGTTGAATAAGCCTCCGGTTTTAAGGTCAATGTGCTAAGGTCTCTGTCTCCACTTCACCTAACCAATTGAATTAAGACAGATGTTTTTCTTCAAGGATGATTTCTACTTCAATTTTGTAGAGATTTTCAATTAATTTACACCCTTCATGGTACAATTGATTTTTGTTTAGTTGGCTAAGGAATGTTGATGGCGGCTACTCCTTAAAATGCCAAGGGAAGAGGAAACATACGGTAAATTCTTAACAACAACAATATTATTATTATTTTGAGGAGATAAAAATAATAATATTATGAGGATGTTGATGTTGGAAAATAAATAAGAAGTAATAATTTAAAGTGTCAATATGTAATTATCAATTAGTATTGTTGTTGATAATTTACTCTATATTTATGCTCGTGAGGCATCCTATAGGCCTAAAAGAATATCAATGAAGACTCCTTAAAAAATAAGAGGGTGCGCCAAATAAGATATGATGAATTCAGATTAAAGCAAACATGTTTAGTTATATCAAAGTAAGGAATACATTACTAGTATCCGACTAATTTTAAAAGATTTAAAAGGCACAATTCATTCACCTAATTGAAATTTGTGAAATTAAGATTATCAATCAAGAATATGTTGTACATTCATGCCTTTATAAAGTATAAAAAGGTTGGACTACATATTTTTCTTATTTGCAAAATAAGTGTAACGTTTATTCTTTATTCTACAATTTTCAATGTAAATTTGCTTCTTATTGAGCTTATGGAAAATTTGATATTACGAAAATACATATAGAGATCAACCTTGTATGATACTTCCTCCGTTCCAAAATAAGTGAAACACTTCTCTCATTTATGTGAGAGCTTTTTGAGACAAGTGTTTCACTTATTTTTTAACGAAGAAAATATCTTTTTAGCTCCCCTCCATCCTAGAATAGCCTGAACATGTTCCTTCTTTGTTTGTCTCAAATTAGTTTGAACACTTTCATTTTTGGCATGGTGTCACTATTATTATATTAGTTCTTTAACACCTCTTTAGCCTCCCACTCTATCTCTATCAATAAAATAATACCCTATGATCTCTCTCCATCATTGGAAAAAATATGGTCGTAATTTACAAATTTTGAGTTTTTGACTATGAAAATAATTTTTTGGAAAAAAAATTTGGTAAGACAAATTACATCAACTCCCTCTCACAAGGGTGCACAACCTACCCTATTAGGCTATAGCCCCCCGCCCCCCAATGGCCCAATCCTCCTTGATGACGAGTGCACAACTTGTAGGTGGAAGATGAAAGGGCTTACCAAAGACTTACTATCCATCCACTTCCTTATTCTCCTAGAATGAGAGTTTATATGGGTAACAAACGATGGTACCACATGTCGCTTTTCACGTGGTTCCTCTCGCACTATTCGACCTGATCATATTCATATAAGGCATAAACCATGCTCATCAGGCAACTACTACTATGTCGCAGTTGCATTGATGTTTGAGACATGAGAAAACGCCTGTGTAGATGTTGGACCATATAATATATAGGTGTAAAATTGACTCGTGCCTAATTAGTCTGGTTTATATTATTCGACTCAAGTAACAGAAATATATCAGATTTGTACAGTACATGACTTGATTTTAGCCAAGTGAATCCAACTCCTAAATTAATGTTGCTAATAGTGATTTATTGATGATAATAATCAACTTAATTGATGATAGGCCACTAGGCGCATATATGACCGGGCTCGCGTAGCTCTACATCCACTAAATTGAATTTTTTACCCAATCCTCGAAGAATATAATTCGAATTTACTAAACTGTCACCTCTAAATTATTATTTTTCGGGTAATGTTTTGTTTAACCTATTATACTCTTATTATTTCAAGAATTCAGTTCACCTAGAGGTTTAAGGTGTTCAATTAGAAGCTACAACAGATTTCAATAAATTAAGATAGTTTCAGAATAATTCCGGTAAATTAAATTTCTCATTACAATAAATTCTACAATAATTTATTAGAATTAAGACAAACTTACTCACCTTGTCAATATTCCATTTGATGTGTATAAATTTTTTCACAAACAAACGAAACGCTTTAATTTCCTCTTTACATATCCACAACCACAAGTCACTAGATCTTGCATGACTTGTGAGTACTAATTCCACTAGAACGTTGTTACCAATATCACAAATTAAAGTTCATCAATGAAACAAAATATTCCTAATAGAAAAGTACGTAGACCTTTTAGCCAAATTAAGTTCGGGAGAACTTTTTTTTTATCAAATTTGGGGAAACTATTAAACCCTAGTTTTTGCAGGATCCATAATCTAAAAGTTACTTATCTATAGATGAGCTAAAAAATTCAACAATTATTGTTTTCAAAATACTACCATCACTCGATCATTTTATAAATTCATACTTTTTGGTCATTTCGGATTGTATCCTAGTGAAAACTACATGAAATATTAGTCCAGTCCAATAATACATAAGGATGACATATGCATCAATGGGCTTTATAAAATCTATTCGAGTATTTGTATGATTTATTTATTTTGTAAATATATGTATGATTGTTATCATACAAGACAAAAGACAAACATATACTGATAATATTGAACACCCACCAAGAATGGGTTATGGAGTGCAGCTAAGATGTTAACAGCAGATATACATACGGATCTTATAAGATTAGGAAAGCAATAAAGATATAAGTTTAGTGTGGGCCCATGAAGTAGGCTTCCCTCCACATCTCGTGCAATATATGATGGTTAATTTTTTGTTCTAAGCTTTCAATTTTCATGAATAGTTGTTACTTGTCCCACTCATTAATCATTAAATCTCCATTTACATTTTGTATTTTAGTTTGAGAGTTGCAACTTTTTAGTGTGAGTTGGAGTAATTAATGATTGGAAAATTAGGGGTTTGATTTTCCATGAGTTATTTGTTGAAATAATATAACAATTATATTGACATCTGATAAGGTGATTAATTTGTTACGATAATGTATTGTGAAACTGACTAACTTTTTTGTTTTTGAAAGGTGATTATTGATAATTATCTCTCATAATATATAATTGTCAATGTCTTATATTAAGTTAGTATACTTCTTTTTATGATTTGTTATATTAGTATATGATTGATTCTCATTGCTGATTCTTATAATAAAAGTATAATGATAGTAAATGAGCATATTATTCCTCTGTTTTTTGAAGAATCAATCTCTTTTTATCTTTGTTCGTTCTATGAAAAACTACTTAATTTACTTTAATATGGCGCATTTTAACCTGCTAGAGTACTTTATTTGTGTATAGGTAAGAGACGTAATTACTGCAGGCTTATATTTTATTAATAATTGACTCCCCCTCTCTCTCTCTCTTTTATACTTTGTAATTTCGTAAAAAATAATAAAATCACATTCTCACTTTATGACAACCACCACGACAATGAAACAAAAAAAAAAGATGGTGTGTCCATCTCCAAAAAAAAATAGATGGTTTGTCCATCTCCATCACCTCTCACTTGTATTAGATTCATTTGGAAGACATATATCATCATATATGGTTGTCCATGCTTCCTACTTCATAGAAGACGTAGGAATATTAGGATCACCCAGTGAGCCTAATACAAATCCAGGACTAGTCATGTTGCTAATAGTACTGGCAAGCCCAGGCCCGTTAAAACTTAAAAAGTATTAGGCCGACTAATTTAAATGGTCTTGTATCCTGGTTAGCTACTTAGAAGTTAATGGCTAAAAGTATAGGGGCAAAGTGATGATTAGGCCCCTTAGGTTTACTCAAAAGTGAGATTAGGCCCCTCAAGTTTCACTTATGGTGATTAACCCCCACAACTTTACCCAAATGTGAGATTACATACTTATTAGTATATATAACCATTTTTTTTCTTTACAAATGTTTTTTTTTTAGGAAAAATACTTGGGAAAAAAATTTAAAAATCATTTATGATGATATAAGATATCTTAAATACATAAATTATACATATTAAGTACAAATATACATAAACAAAAAAAACAATTTTTCCACTGAGGCTCCGTTTGGTTGGGCGTAAACATCTTCAGTGTAAAATGATTTTCATGGAAAACAATTTACAATGGAAAACACAATTCCAAAATTGGTTTTCCGTTGTTTGGTTCCATGTAAGAAAAATGATGAAATGAGAGGAAAATGAAAAGGAAAGTAAGGATATAGTGAGAGGAGTGTACAAGAGAGAGAAGGGAAACAGTTTTCCCTTCATTTTGAAGGGAAAATGGTTTTCCATCATTGAGAGAGCAATTTTACTCCAAGAGAAAATGGTTTTACACTCATTTGCAAACCAAACAATGTAAAATTAAAAATAGAGGAAAACAGTTTTCCAGAAAAATGTTTTACTCCATACCAAACGGAGCCTGAACGTGCATCTCTTCTTCCTCATAGCCTTGCCAGATTAGGCCTTATCACTATGCAATTATTCTCATCTTCCTCATAGCCTTGCCAGGAAGAATAAGTTGTATAAAAATATGTATAATCTAATATCTTAGTATTAAAAAAATTATTTACTAATGAGAAAATGGCTGAATATTATAATAAGTGTGTAATCTCACATTTGGGTAAAGTTGTGAGGGTTAATCACCACAAGTGAAACTTGAGGGGCCTAATCTCACTTTTGAGCAAACTTGAGGGGCTTAGTCATATAAATACTTCATCGATCTCCAAAATTATTGTCAATATCTTTTTTTCAGGATCTTTTATATCTGATCATTAATATTTTAAATTATATTCTAATGAAAGTTTTAGTATAAAAAGTTCATTTTCCCTATATTCAATGATAGGCTTCTCATTTACTTTTCTTAATCTCAAGTTTCTCTTCCCCTCAAATAAAATTAACAAAGTAAAGTCTCTTTTATTATATTTTGTCACCAATATTTAACCAAAAAAAACAGTCATGTATAATTTTATTAGATTACGTGCAATGCGTAATCTCACTATAACAAATTTTACAATTATTATTAATACTCCTAGAGACCGGAAAAAAAAATTAATGAGAAGTTTATTGTGGGATGTATGGTGTATCATGTATGTGCTAAATATACATTGAAAGATAATTTAATAAGATCAGTGATAATAATGTATTTTTCCTTATATATTAATGAAAAAATATTGTCAAAATTGACGAACTTCATTGTGATTTTTGAAAATAAACTAGTAAAAAGGACAATCCTCTGAAAAATAGCGCGGTTAAGACTTCATCATTCTTTCTGCATTTGATTATAAGCTAATTAAAAAAATTTGTGAACTTTTTTCTTTCTTGTTATTCCACTCTTTTAACTTATATTGTAAATGTATATCTTTTTCCAATAATCTCGTAGTGATTTTTACACTTTAATTGAATATGAAACAATGTTTATGAAAAAATCTCTCTGCATTCTTTCTTTCACTCTATCTACTAAGAATGTTAAGGTAAAAACATATTTTGATCATGATTGATGATTTAGACGTAAATGAAAAAGTAATTATGTTAGATCTTGTTAAATTCTTTTCAATATGATTTTAAGAATATAAAGTTTTATAAATTTACTTATAGCTAATTAGAGACAATAATGTTCAAAGATCTACATTGCACTAGACTAGCTAGCTGAAGAAAAATGGTAACTAAAGGTATAAAAGAAAAAACTACAGAGGAGTGCACTAAAATTTTAAAGGCTCAAATGAAACAAATCAAGTAAAATTAGTCCATTTAAGTTGTGTAGCACCATAGTCATAAAAATGTTACATAAAATGCTCAAATTTGAGCTTATTTTGATATTGGGAGTGTGTTTTATTCAACTGAATACAACTTATTTTTATTTTATCCGAATTTATTTAGATTTATGTTAACTTTTTAAACTTAGTTAAAAATAATGGAACTTATCTACACTTATTAGAACTTATGAAAATTATTAAACATCAATAATAATATGAGTAAAACTTACAATAGAACAATAAAATTAATACTTATATTAAGTTAATAATAAATTAGTAACAAGTAATAAAAAAAAATAACATCAAAAAATAACACACAGAGTACTATAATATGTATTAATAATAATTGTGAAAGAAAATTCAATAAATAAATAACAAGTACTAAACATAACTTATAATAAATTAATAATAAGCAGTATATAAATAAATAAAACGAAAGCTTAATATGCCTACATTGACTACGAATTCATACACATTGCAATTTTAGGAAGTCATTTTGGGAGGACTAAGGGATCCTTCAGAAAACCAAATTCTTTCACAATTATTAATACTTCCTCTGTTTCTTAATAAGTAAGTAAAAAAAAAAAAAGTGAAGAATGAATTATTGACAGTTGAATTTTCATATATATCATCCTGAACCAACCTCCATTTCATTTCCTAAAAATCATACGTTAGCTGTATTTCTCTAGGTTGGGGCACAAAACAGAAGGTCAATGAAAGATCTCATTTTCTCTCTTTGCTCAACTGCTTCTCTGAAGATATCTGTTCCCAGTGCAGCAATGCTGAACTTTACAGTATAATTCTCGTGAATTTTTGTCTCTTTACTTAAGGATTAGCTGTCTAATGTCTTGGATATACTTGTAGCCCGTTGTAGGTGGACTGGTGGAGGGGTATATAGAATGTTGTCTACATAGAAATACAATTTGATATAAAGCTCATAATGTTATTATTGTTATGCTTCTTGTCTATATACTATATAATTTTAGTATTAAAAAAAAAAGATAGAAATTAGGAGGCATGGGCAATTGGTTGGGCATAGATCATGTTGAGATATTTATCCTAACAAGTATGGAACTGACAAAATTTGTTAATTATTCCATGCAACTAAAGGTAAATAATGAGCTAAGCAAGCTCGCAAATTATTTGAGCTCCGCCCAAAACTTTTATTAGCCGAGCTTGACTACATGCAGCTTTGGGCTCCCTTCGTTCTTATTTCTTCCTAGTTGGAATATTTCGATCACAAAACTATACTTCGATCATAAATTTCCCTCAATATAACAAGAAATAATATCACATTGGATCTTGAGATGTGTTTCAATGTGCATTTGAGGATGCACAAATGGAGGGATTGTGGGAGAAACAATAGAGGTTTCTGGATTAGTCATGAATTTGGAGAAAAATAAGGGCACACTTCTGACTCTTACCAAATTATTGAGAATATGTACAATATTTCTATTGTTTCCGAGTTGGTAATTGTAGCTATTCAATCACCTCCATACATTGCTACTTCAGTGTACTCATGTCTTTAACATATGAGAACATAAACAATAGCTGCAAGCCTGCAAATTCTACAGCTTCTCTGCAGTAACTCCAGCACTGGATTGCTGTTGAGCTTCTCTTCAAAGAGCTTCAAATCATGCTGCTGCAATTGTTCTCGAGTGCATCATACAATTTATAAAAGTGTTTGTTATAGCAACTAAAAAAAACTATCCCTTTTTAGTGTGAAATTTGTGTGTTGCACGAATCACAATCAATTTAGAACTAACATAATTAGATCACATTACATACCGAAAAGCATGTGTTATAAGCGAATTGGATCAGCCTATGTAGGATTCGAACTTACACCCCCTGCAGTACACAATTGCAGGCGCTCTACCAATTGAGCTAATAGGCTTTAGTAAAGAAGCACAAAATTGGTACCTTTCTAAAAGTGGAATAAAGTTGACTTGCCTAAAAGATTGGCAGAATCTATATATAGCATTAACACACCCACTAACAACCCCCCCCACCAACTGACAGCATAATAACAGTATACTCAAATAAATTCACCAACACTACAATCAACTTTCAATTAGAATGATAGTATGAGAAGAATCCAATACAAGACCAAACCTGTAATATGAAAAGGGAGTAATTGGAAACTATTGAATTCCCATGTTGAAATTACCTTTTTTCTGCCATGAACAAAGAAAAATGGTCCTGAGCAATACCAAAATCAGCTCCAGAATTTTCAGCACCTCAAGACTCAAGTCCATAACTGCCACTCTATGAAGCAACCCACAAAGCAATACAGATCATACTACAGATTTTAACAAAAGAGACCTACCAAGCGAAACCCGTGTCTCCACAAGCTCACTATTGTTCCGTAACCCAAAAACTCATCAAGCAATTTCTTCCTAGTTAAACATTTAAATCAGTCTTGTCTTTTAGACCCTAATCGGCTCCTAATCCTCTAATCATTTCTCCTTTTCATACTTACTCTGTCTCAAACTATTTACACTTGCTTTTGCCGCAAAAAATTAAGAACAATGGACAGAGAGAGAGTAAAAGAGATTGTGGAATTGAGAGAGACAAAGTAAGACTGTAAGAGAAATGAGAGGTTAAAGCACTATAGCCTAATTCGCTAAAACAGTAAACCCCTGCAAGTTGCAATCCAGAAAAGGCGGGTTGGTACGCGCAACCGTGCAAGTGGTATACTTTTGGTCTAATATAATAAAACTAGGTAGCGATTGTGTTCCCGTACCATCCTTGCACCGTGAATCAGGTAGCACTAGGTTGGAGTGAGAACGAATACGAGTTTTTTAATGTTATTTTATGATTCCACTATTACATTTGATGGGTAATTCAACTATTACATTCTAATCATTACATTATGATCTTCTAATCCAAAGACCTATGATGTAGTACAAGACACAAAAATTTCATACAATTGCATGGGGTTAGAATGTGTAGCATTGTATATTGATTATCGGTGTGAATTTTGGATTTGTAGAGGAGCCATATTAGTAGTAGGTTTGTGACAAGTTGTGATAGGAAGTTAAAATAACATACTTATCGTTTTTATACCTTGCAAGACATGATTTTTAGACCCTAAAATCGTGCGAATTTTTGAACATGAAGCTTGTTGTCTACATTTATACCTAATTACATTAAATCCTTCACTGAACCCTTCTCTTCCATAGTTCCATGATAGTGAAATTCCTTATTTTCAAGTTTCCAAATTTATCATCATGCAAAGCACTATCAATCCATATGGGTTCGAACCACTGCTTGAATCAAATGGAAAATAAATGAAGCATTTTCTCTTGCTTGAAGTGGGTTGCCTTTACCAACAAGAGCTGGCTAAAGTGGTAAGCAGCTTGATGTCGCTTACGGGAGTTCGAGCCTCACCGTATGCGGAAACTCTTGTTGGGAGACTCACCCACCAGGCCACCAAAGCCAGGTGTGCGACCCGGGTCGGACTCGGATGTAGTCGGAGCTTTGCTCCGGTGAACAAGGTGGGCAACCAAAAAAAAAAGAAGTGGGTTGCCTTTTGTGAGCTTATCTAAACTTATTAATCCTGAACTTCACTAATTTGAACTTATTGGCCCGATTTTTAACTAATCCATACTTATCACTATCAGAACCTATCAGAATTCAGAACCGTCTTAAGAAGGTTTGAGGCCCTAGGCTAATTACTGGCATTAGTCACTAAAATTAAAATAATCATGCATAATCATAATATATAAGTATTCATTATTTATAAACTTATCATATGAAATACCAGAAATCGGAGTGATACATAAAGAATCATCAAGAACACAAACAACTGCTTTATAAAACATGAATCAAATTTGTGCAAAATCTAATCAATCAAATTATAGAAATTTATAGCGACGGGGATTTGCAACCAAAAAATTAACAGCAAATAAATACCTGTTGTCGATGAGGACGTGAATTTAAAGGGCGGTGGAGTCTGGAGATGGTGGCTCGCTCATTTCTAGGGCTACAGTGCTACACACAACGCAATTAGTTCAGGTCTTGAGGATGGCTTACATGACAAAACAGATGGAGAGAAGATTTGAAGATGAGAGAGGGGTTTCACTATCTACCGCCCGTACTTACTAAACATGTTTCGTATTTTATTTTTTTTAAGGGAAAACATGTTTCGTATTTTAATACCTATTTTGTATATTTCTTTTACTTTTATTACCTCAAAAATATTAAAATTTCAGAATATCATTGGCGTGAATCGAACCAATTTTTCGTTTACACTATGTTGGAATCACCCATTTTTCCGGTTCTACCATGGTGGAAACGAAAAATAATTTGATTCATCTATGGTGGAAACGAAAATTTTATGATTTCATGTGAATAGAGAAAAAAAAAAATTGGATGAGAAGGGAGGTGGTGCTGTGGGGTGAGGGAAACAACCGGCCGGGTGGGGTTGAGGGACTGGGCAAGGTGGGGGGGCGAGGAGAGGAGCGAGTG
Organism: Beta corolliflora; assembly: GCA_947648045.1. NCBI lineage: Eukaryota > Viridiplantae > Streptophyta > Magnoliopsida > Caryophyllales > Amaranthaceae > Beta > Beta corolliflora. The sequence goes on from CANSZD010003845.1 coordinate 434,044, forward strand.
AAGGAGAAGGCAAGGGCGAATGGAGAGGAAAATGGGGAGGGGCAGGGGCGAGGGAGAGAGGAGAGGGTTGCAGGGGTGTGGCGTGGGGTGGTGGTGGCTGAGGGTCGTGGTTATGGAGGAAGAAGAAGTAGAAGAGGGAGAAAGAAGAAAAAAGTATAGTATAAATACGGAGGGTGTACGGTAAATACGGACGGCAAATAGCGTGTAGGTAAAAGAGTAATAATATCATGAATAAATTGATTTATTTAATACAAATTAATGAATGTTGAATATACAAATGTTGTAGTAGTATTGTAGTTCATAAATACTACTTCTTCCATTTTTAAATACATAACATTTACAAAGTAGTAATCATTTTTCATCTACTAACTATTATCCCCATATTCTCTCACAGGTGTATAGGAAAAAATATAGTCAAATATGGTCTTATTTGATTTGTCTTGATGCATATTATAATGTCAACTTTTAATTTTTACTTATACAGTTATACATAATAAAATATATTAAGGAATAAAGTAATGCATTGGATGGTGTATAGGCAAGAAATGTTGCATCATTGAATGTGTTATAAACGGATGAAGTATATACTAAAGTTGTACTTTAGAGAAGAAATGTTGTATATCTGAGAAGTAAGTACCTACCTTATAAGTTTATTTAGTCATGTATTAATTTACAAATGAATATTGTATATTAATTTACAAATGTTGCATGGTAGTTTATAGAGGTTGTATTCTTAATAATTAATTTTTTTAATTTACTGAGATTCCCCTAATATACACTTGAGTTGTGCATATTAATTTGAGATTGAGCAAAGCTCCGGTGATAAGGATAAATAATGTTTGATATATGGCATAAGAATTTCGGAAATAAAGGGATATGATAAGGACAAAAACTTGGTGCATGAGATAAAATAAATTTTGATATGGTTAGCAATTAGTATCTCGTTTAATATTATGGGATTAGTTTTTACAAGCCTACCTCAGCTCGACAAGATAGTTTACTTGGGAAATGACAAAAATCTTCGAGTTTGGGCATTTTACATATCTTCTCTCATTTTAATGTCACAACATAGCGTCCATCTTATATTATTCCTTATGTTTATAAATATTTGTAACATCTTGACTTTTAGAGTATTTATTATACTTTTTTTAATACCCATGTATTTTCTTTCATGTGTAAACTATCATTGACTTTGTGTTTTTTTTATATATGTTTAATATTAAATTTATATAATCTTTGTTAATAGATAATTAATGATATTATTTGTCAAAGTTGGGTTTTGGTAAACAAGAAAGTTTAAGTACTACAACTAATAGAAAGGTGAGGGATATATGTTATACTTTATGTAATTTATTATTATGTATGAAGTGGTGAGATAGGCAAAAAATCACCCATACTTGAAAAGGATATATCACTAGTCGGCCAACTCCATAAGACTTACATACAAATGTGACCCGGAATATTAAACTTTTTCATCTAAAGAAAATAAATTCCACTTATCTCAAAGCTCAACTTCATTGTAACAAAATCTATAAATGTTTAAGTTTTAAATGTCAGTAAATGTTTAAGTTTTAAATGTCAGTCGCTTCATTTCTTCTTCCATATACTCAAAATTAAATATAGAGTGCACAAGACGTATAAAGATCTTTAAAGGCGCTTCTTTTTACTTGATCCCAACATCTTTGTTCCATTTTTTTATTTTGGTGAATTTTACCTTCATTTTTCTCTAGAGTTTGAGTCAACACCCACTCACCTACTTTTACTCTTGACTTTTAACACACTTTGAGGCCGTGTTGGACAATAACAGTTGTAATGGTAATTGTTAGTTTTCATAGTCGTTGTTACTAACCTTTTTTTATTAGTAGTCGTCAGTTGTTGTAAAAGAACAAAGAATGAGATATGTTCTACCTTCAAGAACTATAGGTGTACCATTACCTCAAAAACTATTTAAATTAACTTTTTTAAAACACCACCTTAACCACTTAAATACTTCATAATGCTATTTTGCCAAGTACTACTTTCACATTTATTAAAGTTTTGACTTGGTCAACGCTTTAAATCTATATCTATATTTATATATTTTTCTAAATCTATATATCGTAGTAAAATGTATGGCAAGCATTGCACGCCGTCACGTGTCACCCCATCTCATACACTGATGTGACACCATTTTTTCTTCAACATAACATTTATGCGCTAACATGACATGCCCTTAGAAAATGATCAAAAAGTTTGAAAAAAATTATTGTCAAATACTTCCAAAGTAGTGTGATATTTATCTTAATTATCATTTTAAGGTCGTGTTCGAACAAAATCCCCACATCATTATGCTTCATCTATTCTAAATTAATTGCAACATTTCTCTTCTTACAAAGTTTCAAATTAATTACATTACCTTAATTGGTGATCAATAATGATAGAATATATGTAAATAGATATGTAATCTTGTATTTATTTTAGAATATATTCAGCTGTAAATCAATTAGGTAGTTTCCTTATTTCTAGCCTAATTTCTAGCAATGTAACTTGTATATCTTGGACCTTTCCATATGGAAATCAATCAAGGATAATAATTTTTCATGGTATCAGTTGCTTAGGGAAACCTTCCTCTCACGTCTTCCGCCTTCCCTAGCGCATCACCACCACGCTGCCCTCCTCCACCGTGGTGTTTCTTCTCTCTCCTCTTCTTCTTTCTTCGTTTCTTGTTTGTCTAACATGGCAGATAAAACATTTCATCCGGTGATTGCCGTGTCAAACATTAAATCCCATGTCACCATCACTCTTAAGATGGACAACGTCCAATACGCGATATGGGCGGAGCTTTTCAAGGTCCATTGTCGTTCCGTCAAGGTACTTCATCACATCATCCCTCCTCCTAAAGACTCTCCTAATTCTGAACCCAAAACTGATGCTGAAAAAGAATTATGGAGTACACTTGATGCAACGGTTTTAGGATGGATTTACCCTACCATCTCCGAGGACCTTCTCAATACCATCATTGAGCCCGACTCAACCGCCATGGACACTTGGAATCGTTTAAGAGACATATTCCAAGATAATAAAAATTCCCGCGCCGTCACTCTCGAACAAGAGTTCTCACTCACTAACATGGCAGATTTTCCTAATGCCTCCGCTTATTGTCAACGGCTCAAGGTTCTCTCCGATCAACTAAAAAATGTCGGAGCCCCGGTTTCCCACAACCGGTTGGTATTACAAATGGTTGCAGGACTTACCTTGGCATACAACAACGTCGGCACTCTCATTCGTCAAAGTGACCCATTACCACCCTTTTACAAAACCCGGTCTATGCTCATCCTTGAAGAGGCCGGACTTACTAAACAAGCTGCCACCACCGGCGACTCTGCTATGGTTGTTACTCATTACAAAGAATCCGACTCCTCCTCCTCTTATTCGGATTCAAATAACCACCACAAAAAAAACCCAAAAATAACAACCGCAATAATAATTCTAAAAATAAAAATCATGGTGGCAAGAGTGGTGGGAGAGGCGGCGGCCGGAACTCCGACGGTGGTCACGGCGGCCACGGGCACAGAAGACCGCCGGTCGGGACCAACAAGCGGTGGCGACGCAGCCACTCCTTGGACTCAAGCGCCATATGGTAATCCGTGGCAGTGGGGTGTTGTTCCCCCATGCCCCTATCCTTCAACTTGGGCCAGGCCCACTTCTTTCCCTCCAAGGACCCCAAGAACGAGCGATCCCAAAGATTCTTGGACCAAGGCCTCCACAAGCCTATTCGCGCACTGCCCACTCCAACCGACATCGAGGCCGCAATGCACACTCTTGGACTCACTCCTCCTTCTCCCACGTGGTACATGGATACCGGGGCCACGTCTCATATGACATCCTCTCAAGGTACACTCTCTTCTTATTTTAATTTGAGCAATAATCGTGGTATAATTGTTGGAAATGGTCATTCTATTCCGATTCGTGGTTATGGTCATACACATTTGTCTTCCCCCCACCCACCCCTTTCTCTCAAAAATGTCCTTCATGCTCCCCAACTTATTAAAAACCTTGTCTCAGTTCGAAAATTCACCACTGATAACTCTGTGTCTGTTGAATTTGACCCTCTTGGTTTTTCTGTTAAGGATTTTCAGACGGGGATGCCTCTAATGAGATGTGACAGTCGGGGCGAGCTCTATCCTATCACCTCTTCCACATTCCACCAACCATCAACTTTTGCAGCTTTAGCGCCTTCTCTATGGCATGAGCATTTGGGTCATCCGGGAGCTCCTATTCTCAACTCTCTTAGGCTAAATAAATTTATTGAGTGTAATAAGACTAGCACTTTACAGTTTTGTCACTCATGTCCTCTTGGAAAGCATGTTAAATTGCCGTTTGTTGCTTCAAATTCTTGTACTTTGATGCCTTTTGATATTATTCATAGTGATCTTTGGACATCACCTATTTTGAGCTCTTCGGGCCATCGTTATTATATTGTTTTGTTGGATGATTACTCTAATTTCTTGTGGACATTTCCTATTTCCCAAAAATCTCAAGTTTACTCCACATTTCAATCTTTTAGAGCTTTCATTCAAACTCAATTTGAACGGGAAATTAAAAATGTTCAAGGTGATAATGGTAACGAGTATGATAATGGACCTTTTCGAAATTTTTGCAATGCTCATGGTATCTCTTTTCGTTTCTCATGCCCCTACACTTCCTCACAAAATGGTAAAGCTGAACGAAAAATTAGAACCATTAACAATGTCATTCGAACTCTTCTTGCTCATGCATCTTTACCGCCTACATTTTGGCATCATGCTCTCTAAATGGCTACCTACCTCCTAAACATCATTCCCCACAAAAATTTAGCCTACCAATCTCCTCTCAAAATTCTCTATCATAAAGACCCTTCTTACTCTCATCTTCGGGTTTTGGATGCTTGTGTTATCCCCTCATTCCCTCCACCATCATCAACAAGCTTCAACCCCGATCCACACCATGCGTTTTTTTGGGGTACCCCTCTAATCATCGCGGTTACAAGTGTTATGATTTGTCTTCCAACAAAATCATCCTTAGTCGCCATGTAATCTTTGATGAGCAAACTTTTCCATTTGCTTCACTGCATTCCCCACTAAATGATACTTACAGTTTCCTAGATGAGGGTCTTTCTCCACATTTTACGTATCACAATAGCCTATTTCAGAGCCCACCGATGAGCCCCCTTACTTCTCCTCCTGACACGGGCCCGACACCCAGTTTATCTCCAGCCCGTCACATTTCATCTCCTGGGTCAGCTCCCATTTCCTCTCCTAGCCCAGCGAACCACTCTCCCCTCCCTCTCCTACCCGACGGGCCCTACTCCCCACTCCCTCTCTCCCCCTGCCCCCTCGCCCCTCCTCTCATGGGCCGGTCCATGTTACTCCCCTCTCCTCCTATGGACCATTAGCCGCACTCCCCTTCCCCCATTCCTTTGGGCTCGCCTGCCCTTATGTCCAGCCCCACAAATTCCACTTCACCATTCGATTTATCCACTGGATCCATCTCACCTATTCCCACTCCACATCCTACAGTAGCTCCTGCTCCTCGTGTCATTACTCGAAGTCAACACGGCATCATTAAACCAAATCCTAAATACAACCTTCATACCACTGTCACAAAATCTCCTCTTCCTCGTAACCCCGTGTCTGCACTTAATGACCCGAATTGGAAAATGGCCATGGATGATGAATATAATGCTCTTATTAAAAATAAGACTTGGGATTTAGTACCTCGACCTCCTAATGTTAATGTGATTCGATTTCATGTGGATTTTTTCGTCATAAAGAAAATTCTGATGGTTCTTTTGAGCGGCATAAAGCCCGTCTTGTTGGTGATGGTAAAACACAGCAGGTTGGCATTGATTGTGGGGAAACTTTCAGTCTTGTGGTCAAACCGGCCACCATTCGCACTGTTCTTAGTCTGACTCTCTCCAAAAATTGGTCTATTCATCAGCTCGATGTGAAGAATGCTTTCTTTTATGGTGCTCTGAATGAAACTGTTTACATGCATCAGCCTATGGGTTACAAAAGTTGGTCTCATCCCGATTATGTGTGCTTGTTACGCAAGTCATTATATGGCCTCAAACAAGCCCCCCGTGCCTGGTACAAAAGATTTGCAAACTATGTATCTACTATTGGCTTCTCTCACAGCATCTCTGATAACTCTCTTTTCATATATCGTCAGGGGCCTGCTATAGCTTACATTCTTCTGTACGTTGATGATATTATTCTCACTGCCTCCTCTGATACTCTTCGGCAATCTATCATGACTCTTCTAGGTTCTGAATTTGCTATGAAGGATTTGGAGCCACTTAGCTATTTCTTGGGTATTGCGGTTACTCGTCATTCTGAGGGACTCTTTCTCTCACAAAAGAAATATGCTGAAGAAATCATTGAACGTGCTGGTATGTCCTCTTGTAAACCATCTGCTACTCCTGTTGATACTAAGCCAAAGCTTAGTGCGGTCTCTAGTACTCCCTATGAGGATCCCTCATCTTATCGGAGTCTTGCCGGGGCACTTCAGTACTTGACTTTCACCAGACCTGACATCTCCTATGCGGTTCAACAAGTTTGTCTCTTCATGCACAATCCTATAATTGAACACATGAACGCTCTTAAACGTATTGTGAGGTATGTCAAGGGCACCTTGGATCTTGGCTTGCATCTCTATAAGTCATCTACATCCACTCTCATCTCTTACACCGATGCTGATTGGGGTGGGTATCCCGACTCTCGACGCTCCACCTCTGGGTATTGCATTTTCCTTGGTGATAACCTTCTATCTTGGTCCTCTAAGCGGCAAACCACTTTATCCCGCTCCAGTGCCGAGTCTGAATATCGAGGCGTGGCTAATGTCGTTTCGAAATCCTGCTGGCTTCGCAACCTTCTCCTCGAACTACATTGTCCTTTGAACAAAGCTACTCTTGTCTACTGTGACAATGTTAGTGCTATCTACCTGTCAGGGAACCCGGTTCAACATCAGCGCACTAAGCACATTGAAATGGACATTCACTTTGTTCGCGAAAAAGTTGCTCGTGGCGAAGTTCATGTCTTACATGTCCCTTCCCGCTATCAGATAGCGGACATCTTTATCAAAGGTCTTCCATTGCTTCTCTTTGAAGATTTTCGAGACAGTCTCAGCGTTCGCAAACCTCCCGCTTTGACTGCGGGAGTGTGATAGAATATATGTAAATAAATATGTAATCTTGTATTTATTTTAGAATATATTCAGCTGTAAATCAATTAGGTAGTTTCCTTATTTCTAGCCTAATTTCTAGCAATGTAACTTGTATATCTTGGACCTTTGCATATGGGAATCAATCAAGGATAATAATCTTTCAAATAATATTTGAATTCTCTCCTCATCACATACAATTATTAATAGGTGTGTTTCCCCAATTATTGCAACTAATTTCGAATAGATGAAGTATTATTACTTCTAATGCATGTACATAAGATCGAATGCATGCAAAAGTCAAAAGGCAAGCAAGACTATTTTTTTTATACTTTTGGCTGAATAGTTGAATTTTTAGCTATTCAAACAGTCTTTTACCAATTATTTTATTATTTAACCACATAAAAAAGCCAAAAATCAATAAAAAAAAGTTAACTAAAAACCATTTACCATATACGTTGCTCAAATTCAATCAAGTGAGGATCAAAGAAGCCTAGCATCCCATGGTAGTATGATATTAAAAGGTGACTTTTTATAAGATAGTAGTAGGATTAGTAGTGCTCATGTCAGATTTACTAATTTGCATGTGAAACTACTAATGACAAATTTATAATGGGCGTTTGACCAATGCAAGCTCGGACTTTTACTAAACTTTCCACATTCTTACATGAAGATGGAAAAGTTAATCAAATTCGTTCCAAGCAGTTGTGGACAACTAAACCACAGTAGCAACTAGCAAACTAGGCAAGATAGGGATGTATCAAATGATTCTTTATCACATAAAAGAATCTCTAGACTCTAAAATGTCAGCCCTTGTAGTTGTAAATGTCACGACTCACGGCTCGGGGGCATAGAAACTGAGCAAAGATCTGAACCGCTACATCCAAAACTTTCCCCTCGAGAGTTGGGAGCTTCAAGCAACTAACCAATATTTAATGTTGTAGTAAGTATTGAACTTAGCAACATTTTAGATGTTATAATGTCATGTCTTGTGTAGGTAATGCCATATTTATCAAGTCGCAATGTTATTCTCTATCCCTTGCTTCTAGGTGTTTGTTATTTTGAGGGGAATATAGTACACCTTCCGTTTTCTTTTAATTGTTACACTTTCCTCTTTAGTCCGTTTTTTTAATTGTTACACTTTTACTTTTTTCATATATGGTAACATATTACATCAACTTTTCACACTTTTCAACCTCATATACCCTACCACCTATTTTAATAATTCACCCAAAACCTTCCCACCTATCCTATTTTTCTATCTCCTACATTATTTTAATGCTTCTTTTACATTTCTTAAAACCAAACATTCTTTTATTGTACTTCTTCCTTGTTTTTTGCACAATTTCCTTGGTTTTCCCCCAGAGTGAAGTGTAACAATTAAAAAGAAACGGAAGGAGTATATACTAAGACCCTGTTTTTTTAATGCTATTTCAGTTTAGTTCAACTCAAATCAATTCCGTTTCATTTTTCATTAATTAAATTAGTTTTAAACACATTATAAGTATATAGAGCGCATAGAACATCTCCTTAACAAAATTTTGTTTGTTAGGATATAATTGCATCATTGACACATTTTTAAAACCATAAAAATACTATGAGAACTTTAAAGAAAGGTTGGAATATGATATATATTTCCAACAAATACAAGGAACAACCTAAAAGAAAAATGGTAACGTATTTGACTACCTTAACTAAACAGTTAGAGAGAAAGACCCTAACCTAACTTCGACCCTCATGATTTATTAGTCTAGTATTTGCGTGCCAAACACTTAAGGCTTGTTTGGTTGGTGGTTATATAGATTATGGTAATGGTAATGTAATATAGTAAAAATTTGTAAGAAAATTTTAATATCAATACCCATGGTAATGAAATTTTATTAGAAAATATGAGAGTTCCTTTATAAATTTCTATTACCACCCAATACCACATTTCCTAGTGATAATCAATAGTAATGAAATTTTAGAAAGATAATGGATGTTTGGGAATGAGATAGCATTACTATGCATAATGACATGAGATTTTCTTTACATGAGATGGGCATGGGTCCAAGACCCTAACTAGACCCTATTGGACCTGACCCTTTTTTTAGGGTATGGGTCCACCTTTTTTTGAACCTAAGGATTCAGGTCCGGGTACGGGTCTTATATTTTAGACTTAGATCCTACTCAGATCCTATACTTGAACCCTAATGTTTTTTAATATTTTTTTTTGCCTTTTGTGTTTTATAGAAAAACCTTCATATATATCCTAAAATTCCAACTTTTGTCATTTGGACCCTAAACCCAAACTCTAGACCCTACATATCATAGGCACTATCGAAAGTCAAGAAATATAAATGGTATTGAAAATTTGGCAAAAAAAGGAAATAGGCTAGACTCTAGACTCGGAGGCTAGACCCTAAACATGATGCCCATCCCTAACTACAATACATTATGATTACCACTAATTATGACCACTAACCAAACGAGCAGTTAGAAGTAGGGTTGAAGGTAAGGAGCTCCCCACCTACAAACATCGCACTTCTTATAAGGTGAATTCTCAACCAACTAAATTAAATCTTCCATATGTAGATCCATTGGACAATGGTAAAAAAAGGGTGCTTACATACAAATACAGGCATACAGGGTGGCAAGTAGAAAGTAGGCAAACATCAGCCAAAAAGCTTCTTTCACTTTTGGCCCCACCTCCCTTTGAGTTTTGGGGCATTGAGTGATTATAATTGGTCTTGCTAAAGAAAAACAACCACCACTCCGACACTCCTCCTCTTCACTCCACATACCCACACAACAACAGTACACACACACTCTCACACTCTCCCATTTTCTCTCTCCTCCTGCCGCTTCAGATCTCCCCAAAACCCCACTCTCTAAAAAGCTCACAAGACACAAGAAATAAAGTATCCCCATTTTAACTCCCTCTTTCTCTCTCCTCTCTCTCTACTTCCATTAATTCAGATTATCATTTCAGTTTTAACCCACATTCTTTCTCTTTTTTTTTTTGTACCCAACAAAAAAATAGGGGAAAAAAATGGGGATTTTGATATTTTCTCTCTCCAAATTCTCATACTGCCAAACACCGATCCAAACTCATCTTTCCCAGAAAATTAGGGAAAAAAAAAGCAGATAATTCTTATTCAGTAAAAAAAAAGCCCAATTTTTTAATTTTTTTTCTGCTTAAATTATTAATCTTTGACCCATTTTTGTAAGCTAAGAGTTGAGCAATTTTAGTGAGAGAAAATGAGAAAGCATGGATGGCAACTTCCATATCACCCACTTCAAGTAACCATTTCTCTCTCTTCATTTTTCCTGCTAAATTTTTGTTAAAATTTTCTCTCTCCTAAATGTTGGTTGAATTTTGTTGCAGGTTGTAGCTGTTGCCGTGTTTTTAGCACTTGGGTTTGCTTTCTATGTTTTCTTTGCTCCATTTGTTGGAAAAAAGCTTTACCAGTATATCATTATGGGCCTCTATACTCCCCTTGTGAGTGTTATAATTTACAACCATATATTATAACTTCATTAAATGTCTCATCTTTTTTTTTATTTGTTGCCTGAAAAAGTTGAGATCTGGGGTTTATGCATATATTTGGTTCTAAATTCTGGGTTTTATGCATATATTTGGTTCTAAATTCTGGGTTTTTTTGGGTCTTTATGATTTTAATCCCCTTTCCCGCTAATGGGTTACTTTCCTTTTCTGGGTTTTTGTTTTGAATTTTGAGTTTTTTTGGCACCACACATTATTTGAGCACCAATGGTATCACTTTTTTTTTGTTGATAAGGAGAGATGGATGTTTGTCTTTTAGTATATTTTTTGTTTTTTCGAAATATTCCTTGTGATGTCACTTGAATTATGATGTTCAATTTTCAGTTGTTTAAAGATTTATGTAATGTATAAATGTACTATCCTTCATTTGCAAGCTACATTGTTCTGGTTTCTTTGTAAAAGGTAACTTGTAATTGAAGGATTATCTCCAACATGGATTGATGATATAAAGTATAAACCCTATATTGTGACGACTGGCGAGTGGTTAGATTGATATTCCAAATTTCATGGCCTGTGTTATGTGATCTTCACTTTCTCTGCTTGGATTAATTTATTACAAGAACAAGAACCCAACACAAATCCCACTGAACTTGGTGTTATGATGGTTTGTAAAATCTTGTATAAGACCGACTGGCAATAATGTATTCGAAGACCAGGGTGTTACTATTTTTAGAATTAGTTTTTCGTGTCTTGCAATAATGCCTTACTATAAGTCCGCCTCACTGGTACTTGTTATTAAAGGTTTAGATGTGCTCCCTTTGACAACTCTAATCATGGACTTTAGAGGTGCTTGCCTCTTGGGCTGCTTCATTATGGGTCGATGAGCTTCTTGTTCTTTTTTTTTTTTCCTTTTCCTCGTTCTACATTTTGGGGATGCCATTCTTTATGACATTCTGAAGTCCATTTGCTTTCTCAGTTCTCTTCAGTTCCTGGAGACAATTTAAGTTCTAATACAGTAAAGCTTGGTTGTTATGGGATTTAAGAAAAGGCTGTTGATATGCTCATTGTTTTTATACGAACATTGTCTCTGATGCATGCGAAGCAACTGGCTTTGAATGTAATGCAAATTTAAGCGAAAAAAGCAGAAGTCTTCTTGACATTCTGCTAATATTTGCCTGATTTCCGTGTGACCTGTCTTCAAGTAGAATATTTATCAATGATGTTACTTCTTCTTTATTCAGATAGTAGGTGTTTTTGGACTGTATATATGGTGTACGGCGGCTGATCCAGCGGACCCGGGAGTTTTTAGGTCTAAAAAGTATCTTAAAACTTCAGGCAAAGGAGAACACACTGAAGCAAAGGACTCAAAGCTATGTGGGGAATCTGCTTCATCTAAGCAATTTGTGAATGCTGCAGGAAAGGGGGAAAAACCTCATGACGAGGATGACAAGAGCACAGATGTTAACATGGAAGATTTCAAGGTTGACCATGAACATAGAGTCAAATCGTCACATTGTTCATCTTGTGTTGTGGGAATATTGTTCTATCCTTGTACTTTTCTTTGCAACTGCATGAGTCCATCAGAAGAATATTTGGAGCGGCAAACAAGTGAAGAGGGAATGTTCTATTGTAGTCTATGTGAAGTTGAGGTATCTTCAAATACTGAGTTTAATTGTTATTTTCTCCTTCATTTTACTCTCATGTGAGCAAAATTTGATGATGAAATTTGTGAAAATGATCTCATCATCAAATAATGTAAAAAAGTTCTATGTTTCGTTGGAGATGCACAATTTGGTGACATCTAATAAATCTTTATGCTGTATTGCATTTCCCTTAAAAGTTTACTTCTCAATAATCCTTTTGCGGCTCATACTATGTCTATGATGTAGGTTTACAAGTACAGCAAGCATTGTAGAGTTTGTGATAAATGTGTTGACAGTTTTGATCACCATTGTCGGGTATGTGAGAGAACTTACTTCTTCTAGACTACTAAAATTTGAGTCCTACTTTGCCTTGACTACCTTCTCCTGATTGCATCAACTCCTGATGTGCAGTGGCTCAATAACTGTATAGGCAAAAGGAACTATCGGAAGTTTTTCACCCTCATGGTCGTGGCACTCCTATTGGTAAGTATAAGCATCCAGCATGAACATAGAGAGATTGGATACGGAACTTTACAGCATATAGGATGCTCAGCGATACCAAACAAGCCGTATAAGCATCAGTTTTCTTTTTGACATTGGATGTAAAATTTGTGATTTTAAGTTTTAGATTGCTGTGTTCTTGTTTCAGAGATCTATTCTATGTGACTAGTAACTATAAATAACTGACCAAATTTTCATTGACTAAACCATTTACCTAGTGGCAGCCTTTTCCTCTAATCTGCAGTAATTAAGACCATAGACTACGTGTGTCTACCAAACCAGAACCTCGTCAAAAAATGAGCATTTTTTTCATGTCATTTTTATTTTAGACAATTATTGACAGGTGTATGCATGGCATGTTGGGCTTTGAGATTGCAGCTAATTCTTCAATGGTCAACTGGGATACTCGTCTTGATTTGCTCTTTTCTTGAGAGGAAGAGATTCAGTGCAGAGATTGTTGCAAAGCTGGGAAGCAGTTTCTCTATGGCGCCGTATATTGTTGTAGTGGTTAGTGTCTGATTTCATCGACTTGATTTTTTTCTATGTGCTTGTGTCAGGTTACACTAGAATTTTCTTAATCATTTATTGTTTTGTATGTTTGGAATGTTGTGGTAATGCTTACCTTCTTTCTTGGATTATGCTTTAATTTGCAGGCCATGTGCACCATCTTAGCTATGATAGCGACCCTGCCACTGGCTCAGCTTTTCTTCTTCCACATTCTTCTCATAAAGAAGGTGAGTCCTTTAGCCTCTTGCATATAACAGAGCTTTTCTACTTGCAATGTTGAGCACCTCTAGTTGTCTTTACAACCCTAGTCATTAAATGATGTAAAGAAAGCTAATTTGGTCTGGAGAATCACCTTTTTATATGTTTTGTGTCAGGGGCTTAGCACATATGACTACATTGTAGCTCTGAGAGAGCAGGAGCAGCAAGAAATTGGGGGTGGACAGAGTCCTCAAATGTCTCAAGTTAGCTCCCTCACTGGATTGAGCAGTGCCAGTTCTTTCAATACTTTCCGACGAGGTCGGGGTGCATGGTGTACACCTCCACGGTTGTTTCTTGAGGATCAGGTAACGTTTTTCAGATCCATTTCCTTGTTTGGATTAGCTTTTTGTGACCATGAACCTTGCAAACATCAGACCATCATAAACTTCACTTGCTTTCATTACTCCGTGTCAAGCTTTACAGTGTTGAATAACTGCCATTGAGAAAGTTGGTCAAATTTGTAGGCCATTTTGGCTGTTTACTCACATCTAGAGAATATACTTCCCCAGTTCCAAATTAAGTTGCAATGAAGGTGGACGGCAAAAGTTTTAATGATTGTATGTGAAGAGGAGAGAGATCGAGAGAAATAAAAAGAGGTTTGCATGTGATGATAAGAGAGAGAAATAACACATCACCAAATAAACTAATGTTGCATCTAATTTGGGACGGAGGAAATACTAGTTAGGGTGCATTCCTCTCACCTTGATAATTTTTTTTCACGAAAAAATAAGTTAAGATGTAAGTTACAAAAACAAGTCCTTATAAATTCAGATAAGTTCAGCTGAAAAAAATTGAGGTGAAGGATGTTTTTGTCCATAGCTCGTTTAAATAGATAATGAAGCAAACCTGAACTAAAGCTATGGAAAATGCTAGAGGTTGTTGGAGCAATGAATCAATTTTTTCGGGATCACTCTTTGTACTGCTGTCATGCAAGGACAGCCCTGGTAAATGGTACTAGTAACTGTTCTTTTCTTGAATCAGCCTCCACAAAGAAATATGTTTCTCATTGATATATTGGAGGTTGAATGAATTATTGGTAACATTGATGGGTTCTAAAAACTTAGTTGAGTGAATTGAAACTTTCAATTTAATTTCATGCTAATGGCTGCATTGCTTGCATTGTTTTCAGTTTGATGTAGTTCCTCCAGACACTGGATCAGTAAGTTCCTATGGTAAGAAAGCTGCTATAGAGGAACCAATCAAGAAAAGGAATCCGGCAGTAAAGATCAGTCCGTGGACATTAGCACGCCTAAATGCCGAAGAGGTTTCGAAGGCTGCCGCAGAGGCAAGGAAGAAGTCCAAGATTCTACAACCCGTGATAAGACGTGAGAGCCCACTTAACTTAGAAAGGGACCACAGTTTTGGCAGCGGCCGCCGTATAATCTCTCGGATTGATCACAGTAGAAGGCGAAACAGTAAACGCGTCAGACTCCCGTCAGATATGCCCCTCGAGCAGCTGGTGAATGTATCCACAAAAACAACTAAGGCATCCTCCAGCAGCTTGGCTCCTCTTCAGCAAGAAGCACGGAGTGCCTTCCGAACTAGCCTAGCCATGTCAAGTGGAGCTAATCATGTTAGCTCCTCCCCGGAGAGCAGCTTAGACTCACCTGATGTGCATCCATTCCGTCTTTCATCTTCCGGGGCAGAAGATTCTAGAAGGCTTACTAATCTGTCAGCGGCTGGTGGAGCTGCACTTCCCGGGATCCCCCTGTCCAGGTCAACCAGTGATGGGTATGAACCTTCTGGTGGAGAAGACAGTGACCAGGTTCCTTCAAGGCCTGAGGAAAGGACAGTGAATTGGAGTAGTTTACTTTTTAGGTCAAATCAAGATGGAGGAATGCTTGATCTTAAGGGATCATCTGCATTTGGCCAGGGAAATCTCAGAAAGTTCTGATGGGATGAAATCTAGTGAATATTGTTTTGAGATGATGAACATCGGTTCATGAGGTCAGTGGAGGTGAGGCGACATGAAGTTGCTTGAATCGTGAGGTAGATGGATCGATCACAAGTTGCTGACTAAGAAGGCATTGTGCAGGTTTTACTTTGAGTGATCGTGCTACTTTCGCGATGTTTCTGAAAAAAATGTCAGGTTGATGTTGTAAAGCATATTACTAAATGACCTGCATGTGTAGAGTTTTGCCTGGAATGTCTAGGCAACTTTTTTCTGATTTTTTTTTCTTGTCTTGGTGGTCTTTCTTGTTTGAAGGTGGAACTATTCAGAGCTGTGTAGCATCCTTAAAAATGTCAGGATTACTTGAATTCTTTAATTACAAGATTCTTCACTGACCAGCTGCTTCGATCTGCATTTAAGTTATTTGTTTTGCTATGAATACTGTTATTTTCAGCTCTCACCCAGAAAGAGAACGTTCTTAAGGAGGGGTATATTCACAAAAACAGTAATCTGCAAATGTAATCCCTTCGTGCTGAAGTCAGTGTCCTTCCATCTTAAAAAAACTAGCCTTTTGTGCACGCGATGCGTGCGATGATATTTTTAGGCCTAATACTAAGTAGTAAACAAACTGAAAATGCAAGTTAGTATTTAAGTTCACCTCCATTTTGTGAATAAGATTCTTCCATGTTCTTTTTATGTTTTTATTCATTTTTGTGATTTTGAATAGTTTTTTGTTTCTCAAGTCTTATATGTGCATGTTCTTTTATAATCAGTATGATGTTCTTACTAAATATCGTCATGTTCTTTTTTTTGGTTTTATTCATTTTTGTACTTTATAATAGTTTTTGATTTCTCGCAGAAAAATACAAAATGTTGTAAAGTTTTAAGTTGTGAGAAAAATTATAAAAGATTATTTCCCACAAAAAAAATAGTACATAAAAATTTTGTTTTCACATATTATCCTTTTTCTTAAGGGAGTAATATGTTCCTTTACTAATTAATTATGTAGTGTTCTTTTCATATAAATATTATATTATAATTTAACTTGCAATATACTTTTTTTACATAATTAGTGAAAAGTGGTTTGTTAGTGGAAAATTGTGATAGTAATTCTTTGATTTAGATAAGAGTAGTTTCTTTTTTTATCCACATGATGCGTTAGTAGTTAAGGTGATAGATTGAAATTCCTTCCAAATGAATCATGATGGGTTGGTTTGGGTTATTTTTATTTTGAGCAATAAAAAACTTGTGCCCTTGCCCGTGCTTTAATTTAGGAAGATTTTTTTTAAAAAAAAATCTTGCTTGTTAACCGAGAGCAGTTAGTCCATATACTTATTTGCCACTTAAATCGGTGAAGAGTGAAGCACCATCGGACCAAAAAAAACATTTCTCCAACTATTCATTCTCTCTCTCCTCTCGGTGTATAATTTCAGTACTTTTCTAACATTCATTCTCTCTCTCCTCTCACTACAAATCTACAACCTATATTTTGAAGGAACCTAATTCATATTTGAAGGAACCCAGTTCATCCAAGTACGCAATATACAATAACAAAATCGGACGTTTCAAGTCTTAGCGGTAAATCTAATTTGCGAACAACATCAAAGAAATACATGCAACAATAGATTTTCAAGTCAACGTCAAAGAACAACATCAAAAAATCAAGCATTTCAATTCAAGTCTTAAGTAGCGGTAGATCTAATTGGGTCGATTTTGTAACAAAGAAAGGTAATTTCTTAAATCATGGATTTCGGTAATTTCTCTATGATCCCAAAATTGTAACCGAAAAGTATAATACAATTTCAGTTTTTTTTTCCTTGTCTAACTTCTAAATTCGATTTCACAAATTGATATTTAAAAAATTTCATCATTTTAATTTTTCTCCTTTTCTAAATGTTCACACTTTGAGTTTCAATTATATTTGAAATGAAATTTTAAATTTTTCATACACAATTTGATTTTGCATGAAATGGTCATTTTAATTTTTCTCCTTTTCTAAATTTTAACACTTTGAGTTTCAATTATATTTGAAATGAAATTTTAAGTTTTTCATACACAATCTGATTTCGCATGAAATGGTCATTTTTAATTTTTCTCCTTTTCTAAATTTTAACACTTTGAGTTTCAATTATATTTGAAATGAAAAAAAAGGTTTGATATTGTTTTGTTTTTCAAAATTTATTTATGAACATGGATATTTTGCAAAAGTTTTGGGCAAAAATTTTATATTGGAATTTTTTTTTAAAAAGAACTAAATTTGCAACTTTTTCATCGGTGTCATAAATGAATCAAATTTCATACACATCTTGTTTTCTCGATTTTATATGAAAATGAATCAAATTTAAGTCTAATTATATAAAAGCCCTTTTCAACTAATTGCTATTATCTCCATTTTTTCAACTACATAACGATCGACTAATGTGATATAACTTTAAAGATTAAAAGAATTATGTACTGTTTGAAAGTTCACAAATCGCCGACCGACGAATGTGTGATATCACCTGTCAAAATCTTATGTTTTTCTCGATTTGTGTTTATAGGTAATTTTTGTGAGTATGTAATTGTGAATGGTTATTGAGAACAATGATTTATAAGTGAATTTTGTGAATGTTTTTGTATGTATTGACGTCCTAGTATATTAGTTTTAGTTTGTAAGTTAATTTTTAGTTTTTGTAAAGTTTCCTGATCATTTGAGTGATTTGTAAAGTTTCCTCATATAAGTGATTTACGAGTGATTGTTGAAAATTAATTTTAGGTGGCTTTGTTTTACTCCCATTTTGGTATTGAGATTCCTTTTGTAATTTAGAAAGGAAAGGGGGGCAAAATTGTCAGTTCAAAAGAGGACACCGTTGCTTCCCCCTTCCCTTATGTAATAGAGATAAAAAGAAAAAACGCATTGATTGAAATGTTTTGATTATATAGCCAGAATATCCCATTAACGGATAAGAGACATAGAAAAACTCTGTTTCATTACGTATGTTAAACATTTATTTTTGATTTAGAAAAACTCTTGTCATCTAACATGAGAGACATAGAGAAACTAGAAAGTTTTGTGAGACACTTTAAAGTTAAGTACTAATTTACCTTTCTCTTCCATAAATCTAATTGTTAAATATACATAACTACATGTATTAATTGTTAAAAATATGCTTTGAAAATTGTGGAAAAACGAATTTAAAGAAAAAAAGAATTAATTTTCAGAATAGTCATACTAGTAACTTATCAACGTTAAAGGGAAACTAACCAAGAGATTTGATCATAGGGAGAGTTTATAAGTTAATCACTAAGGTTGTGTTTTCTTACCTTAACTTATCATATCTGGATTTATTAAACATAATTGGATCTAGTGATTACACATGAATATATGATACAAAGGGGCATGTCCTGTTCGAGGTACACCCAAAGTTATTGTAAATGAGTTCTTCAGATCCCATTCACAATTTTCCTAGAGCTGAGATAAATTGTACAAATTAGATCATATTTGAACTCCTTGAAATTATATTTTAGCTGAATAAAACTGATATTTAGTGATTAAATATGATTTTTTTTTCCCCATTCTTCTCGTTTTCCTCTTATGCAATTCACTAAATCATCTAATTTATATATACTCATTTTTGCTAATTGGAACTTATTGAACTTATTTTTACTAAATAATAATGTTTTAGAACTAAAGTGAACTATCCTTAACATAGAACTCCTCCCATGAAAATATGGTTATAACTTAAAACAACTACACAACCTACGTCACATGTGTATGTTTTCACCTTACAAGGTTTATAAGTCCATTTGTTAGTGACTAGCACTTCCTCCCTCTATACCATATCGCCTTAGCAAAAATTTTGAAGTATACAGAGTTGGGATAGCTGTGCAACTTATATAGTTAAGGGCTGACAAAGCCAGCCATCTTGATATGACAACCCAACCTGAATTAAAGATTTAAAGATTGTAAAATAGTAGAACTGGGCAGATATACACAAATTAACTGTTTAATCAAAAGGGTTACGTACAAAGCCCGACTTTGGAGTTAACATCAGATCTTAACATACATTTACTTGCATAGTCCAGGATTTTTTTACAGAAACAAAAAACAAGAAAACACAGTCTTCTTCACTTCAATTTCCGACTTTAGACATAAACATCAGACCTACAAATCTACAATGAGACAAGGTTGGAGAAGAACTGCTATCAAGAAGCTCAACCATTAGCAAATAGACAACGTATGAACAAATGGACACCAATGAAGACATGCACTCTTTCTGGTAAAGCAATACTTCAAAGGAGACTTCAACTGTTGTCAGACCAAACTTTCATCAGCAATTAGAAACAAACCGCCTCTCATAATGAGTCCTGGAGAGATACCCAAATTGTCAGATGCATAGCACAAGGCTATAAGCTGAAATAATACGGCAATGCAAACTTGTGGGTTGTCAATTGTCAAAAGGAACATGTTTTCAGTAAATCAAGTCTGCTACAACAAAAAGAGGTCCTGGTTTAAGGGTGAAAAGAAGTGGATTCAAAAGTTTGGTGTTTTCTAAAGCCTAAAGTACAACTCAATTATAATACTCCCTCTTTTGGAATTAATTGTCACATTGTCCCAACCATTCGTAATTAAGTAATTACCGTAACTTTGCTAAGATATCCTTCATAAAAGTTGTCTCCTTTTCATCCTCTCTCCATCACTTCATTTATGTGGGGTTATACCCAAAAAAAACTAACCATAAATTGCTTCTATATCAGGAAATGTGACAGATTTCTCTGGACATCCTAATTGCCAATATAGAGAAATAGAGAATAGAATTACTAATTCAACAATAGAATTTCTGGACCATCCAGCCATAGGTAACTAGGTAAGGCTACCTAGCTAAGAATCTTAAACAATAGAGGGGCAATTTTGGCAAAGAAACTACAACTAGCAAACCATCACCGCATACATGGGTTTCAAATACAAGGGATTAGATGGGTCGTTACAGCGTTACTCATGCTAGTTTTGAAAGCTGCGCAAGTAGGCATAGAATTTTAAAGAGCTCATCCTATAAGAAGATTTTATGTTTTGTTGATACAACTACTCTGATTTTGTCATCCATATTTTAGTGCATGTGTAGTTCAAGACAATTTCCAAAATGGTGAACAATTTCAGAAAGATACTGTTAAGTCTGAATCAGTGTCATATAAACTGCATATAAGGGGAGGTTGGTTGACCGCAACATAATCACCTTGCAAACTTGTCAGACTTCTGAAATAGCAGCTGAAGCAAAACATCCAGAATACACCAAGACAGCGGAGCGGCAAGTTAGATCCTGCAAAGCCCTTTTAGTTTTTTGTCCCATAATCAAGTCGAGAAACCAGTAAACAGAAGCATGCTATCACGCTGAAGTACGATGTGTCAAATGTTTTTACTGCTGTACCGCCAGAAATTTATACTAGTCTGATAGAATGTATAACTTAGGCACTAGATTCACCCAACTAACCAAATGTTAGTCATAAAGAAAGAAAAGGGTTGTATGACTTGTATCTTCATTATGAACTCTTAATTATATATAGGACCATGGAGCTAGTGGCACTAGCTCTTTACTAAAACATAGACTTTCCATAGTTTGTCTTGGGCAAAACCAATCTCACTCAATTTATGCCAAGACACCCCTTATCAATAAGTCACCCTCTGATCAATTCGTCTATCAAAATGTTGTGGTGAGACTGGTAATATGGGATTTTGAAAATTGTCCTGAGCAAAAGCTGAGTCAAAAAGCCAATATTGTGCAAGTTACCTCCTTTATTCTTTATAGTCACCCTTCATCTTAATTAATCGTTCATCAGTCATTCCTTTTTTCAAAATAAGAAACTTTTAAAGTAAATGAGCACAGCTTCTCACTAATAATCTAGAAAAGTAATATTTAACCAGTAAACACGAAAGATTGTCTGGAACTGCAGTATCAGCATTTAGGCCCTGAATAAACATTACTTGACACTGCACGAGAGTCTTATCTTACTGCAAATGAAGTCTCCGCCAAACAAGCTAAATTTAAGCTTCAATGGTCAAAATCTCAGTCATTGATATGAAGTTATGAACAAATCAAGATGGGGATATATAACCTACTAGAAACCGGTTCACATATATATATGTATATACGTTTTTATATTTGTACCACCAAATACCATCGGTTTGTCACAATGTAGCAATCCCTCCTTGATCTCTACATGTTATGGCACTCGAAGCTAATATTTTTTCTAGTGATTTTTTTTTGCATTAGGCAGTCATATCTTATATGTGATGGCCTTTCTTCTTCAATTGGCTATTCTATTTCTGGCAAAGCAACTTGAGCTTTATATGCAATCTCATATGTTGGAAACTTTAGAGAGATAAAGAAACATATCCATCCAACAATGGTCAAAATCTCCAGACATCAATACAACTCCTTCATATTCTTAGAATCTATATTTCACTCCATTTTCAATGATTTCCAAACCAAGCAATCTATATTTCACTCCATTTTCAATGATTTCTAAACTAAGCAATGTAATAGATATAGGAGAATATTCTCACGAAACTACAGGACTAAACAAGACTAGCATGGAAATCCAACTAACCTGAAAGGCTGATTCTTGCTCAGTACACAAAACAAACTACATGAGGGACCTTCTTTTCATCAAAGGGCAAGCTCACATACTCGGCCGCAAACTCATGAGCTATCTCCCCAGCCAATTCCCCGTGCAAAGCCTTACAATACATATACAAAACCGTGGTGGCAGCAATCCCATGGAGCAGAACCAATGTCAAAACAGCCGTAGTCGCCACAATCCGAACAACAAACGCCCAACTACTCCACCCATCAATCCCAGCACCCGCATTACTACCCGAACCGACACTAATCCACAACAACATCATCTCGAAAAACCCGAAAAACATAATCAAAGACAATGCCACCCATCTCATCCCTCTCACCAAACCCTTACTTCTAACCATAGGTTCAAACCCCCATTTCGACTCAACCACAACAATCACACCAACCAAAACCCAATTCACACAAACATAAACCAAAACCAACCCCAACAAAACAGCCCCAATCAAAGAAAGCGCATGAAAGTAAACAGAATTATACGAGAAACCCCCTTCAATTCCCTCAATTCCCTTACTACCCAGATAAGCAAAAACCCCAAATAGAGAGAAAATCACGAAAACAACAATCTGGGCAGCAATAAAAGTGATCAAAAGAGGGAAAAAAGAGCGAAGAAGAGAGGAGATAGCGGAACCAAGTTTCACAGGTCGGCCATAGAAGCCATGAAAGACAGAGAAGGTAATTGAAGCGAAGGCGAGGAGAGAGAAGAAGAGGATGAAGGAAGAGAAGAGGAGAGAGAAAATTAGGGTTTTGTGGTGGGGATGATTGAGAATAGGGTGGAGGAGAATTGGGGGTTTTTGGGAGATTGAGAGGCGAAGAAGAGAAACGATGTGATTTGTTGCAGGGGAAGTGAAGGTGTGTAAGAGAGTAGGAAAAACGGAGAGAGAGAAAGAGAGAGGGAGAAGGAAGAGGACTGAGAGAGCTAAGAAATGGCGGGAGTGTGCGTTGATGATGCGTTTAGATTCTGTGATTACGCCCCAGAAATCTACCATTGATTGGGATGAAGATGAATTCTCCATTGTTGTTGCAGTATGCAGAAAGAAGAGAAGTAAGGAGAAGTTTTGAAGAAGGTTTGTGTGGGGGGATTGAGGAGAGAGAAAATGATGGGGGAAAGTGGAATGAAGTTGGGGGAGGTGGATATGGGCGGGTATGGCGCCGGGGTGTGCTGACTGCTGATGGTGGGTCCACTCTGAGTCTGGGTCAAGCTGAATATCTAGGAAAATCGTCTAAGGCCTGAAAGGGGAAAGCTAATGGTTGCTATTTGCGGTCCTAAAATTTATTAGTATCGTCTTAATATGTATTTTAATATGTTAATCCCATTCCTTCTTTTCCCATTATCAATCGTTCATCCTTAGCTTTCGTGACCTTTCCCATTCCCTCATTATCTTCTCCCTTCCTAGACCTGAGTGTGCTATTGACATCCCGCAGAAGACCAAATCAGACACACAATCACATGGAGCGTCCTAAACACTTACTGGAGAAGAAAAGTTTCATCAAGACCCCTCAAGCAAAGGTTTCTTGTGTCTGACCATGGTTGGGCGATTGCTCGGACCATAGGTTGGAAGAAAATGTCAAACATCCCCACATATAATTAGGCGTCTAACTTTTTCATCTAACCATAGTTTGGAGCGGAAGTTTCAGACGCTCGAGGTGTTTCTTTGATTTTTCTAATCTTTGTGGTCTTCTCTAGCAAGGTATATTTCTTCTCTTATCCAACGAGATGTGAAAGGATGATCAATGCCACTCCAGCGAGGTGCAAAGGTGTGTCAGTTTCCATGGTTGATTGATGGGTAGAAGAATTGCGAAGGGAAGGGATGGAAAGGTAGGGAAAAAGGGAATAATGATGAAAGGAGTGAGAGGAAATGGTGGGAGGAACGGGAATGGAAAGGATGATATGGAGATGTAAAAATATATAAAATACAGGGCGATAGTAAGGAAACACTGTACGGGATATAGTCATTCACTTATTTTAGTGTCGGATTTGGGACTGTTGTTTTCTTTTAGCACTTACGAGGCCCAAAGATCATGAATAATTGAACAATTGTTGTGCCACATGACAAAAAATAGGATAATATTTGGAGTTTCATGAAAGATGAAAATAACTTTTGAAATAGGATTTTACAATATACAACCCCTGTGTTCTACTCCCTCCGTTTTTTTTAGATACTAGTGGAAAAAAACGCAAGGGCTGCGGTGCAAGGGCTGCGTTTTTAAAAAAACGCAGCCCTTAATAGTGAAGGGCTGCGGTTAGCCAAAAAACCGCAGCCCTTTTAGTGAAGGGTTGCGGTTTCTGGGCTACCCGCAGCCCTTTTGGGCCTTTAGTTCTCTATCATTCTTTTGCCCTAGCCCCTAAACTCCCTCCAATTCCCATCTCATTCCCTCGCTGCTGAGCCCCCCCTCTCTCTCCTCCCATTTCATCTCCTCTCTTCTGTCCCTCAGCGCTCACCGTATCAGCAACCTCGTCGCCACTTTCGCTCGGCGTCCTTCTCGTCTCCTTGATCACCGCGACACGAGCAGTGCTTGTTCGTATTCAGTTATTTCTCTCTCCTCTCCTTGTTTCGAACTGCAAATGAAATTTTTTGCTTCGTTTTTTTTAGGATTTTGTGTGATTTTGTTTGATTGTTTGCTTGTTTAGGAAAATTATGCTTTTTTTTAGGATTTATTCATCTTTCGATTGATTTTTGTGGTTGGTGTTCAATTTCTTCAGATTTAGAGGTCGAAGGACTCGGAAATTCTTAGCAGCAGCAGTGACTTCGTGTCTCCCTCTCTCTCTCTCTCCTCTTCATCTTTCTCTCTCCTGCGCTTCTCATCAGTTTCGCGATCGCAGGTAATTTCTTCTTCAGATCTAAACTAAAATTTTCTGCTTCAGTAAAATTTCGCAATCTTTTCGTTCTGATTTAATTTAACTTCCGCTTATATTATCGATTAAATCATTGTTGAAATTTGCATTGATTGATTGATTGATTTCCGATTACTCTTGGTTCGAATTGTTACTATTCATTTGATTATATGCTATTTCATCAGTTGTAATTTTCAATTTCAGTTGTTGTTTTTGGATGTTGATTTTGTCTGATAAATTTTCAATTTTTTTGTTCAGTAATTGATCGAAAATGGGTGCTCAGACTCTTTTCGATGCTGAGGATGGAAATCTCGAGGTTGGAATGGGTAAGTTTAATGATTTAGCATTGGGATTTATAGTTCAATGTCAACTGAATTGATTGATGGATTGCTCTTGAGTTGTTCACATTGGATGAATGTAATTTTGTTGCTTAATTCGTTGTTAGTATCTCTGTTAGGAAGATCAAATCAGTTTAAGAGGAATTTTTTTTTACCTAATAACATTTTGAGTTTGAGGCGAGGGGTTTTGTTGTTTGACATTAACTTGATCTATTCTCACCTCGGCATTCATGAGGAGATGATTAAGGTCTCTTTCTTTCATTTCTTTTTTCTTCTGTTTTTTTTATATTATATTTTTAAAGATTGTATTGTTCATGATCATCCAATTCAGCTGAGATATGAGTATCTTTTTTAAATTGGAGCTTTGAGAAATTAATTAATGTTAATGTTATAGGCAACTAACCTAATTCTCAAATGTGATAATTTGCACTTAAAGAAAGTAATGGCTGGTCTTCTCGACCCTTTATGTTGATCTTATAATGGCTTTGTTTGATAACCTAGCGAATTCGCGTAGAAATTTAGCACTACACTTGGGATATTATATAGCCTCTTGTTGGAAAACAATCACAATGTGTTAGCATGTAGCAGGTGGAAGAGAACAAGGAAGGAGAAGACAAGAACGTGAAGATTGAGCACAGCAAGCAGGGGAGACGCCAGGCAGAAGCTTGTGCCCGGGTCGGGCACTAGAAGTGCCCGGGTCGGGCACTTCGGGCAAAACTGGGGTTTTGTCAGTTTCCAGTGCCCGGGTCGCGCACCTAAAGTGCCCGGGTCGCGCACTTCGACGGAATGCGCGATCTTGCTTGCTTGCGAAGTCGATCTTGTTTATTTTGTTTCCTTGTTTATCTTTTACGTATTTGTTATTTTATTCCTATTTACTAGAGGTGGATGTATTTAGGAAATAAGATAGAATTTTGGTAACTAATCTTTTAAGGAATTAGACTTGGAGATCAAGTTCTTCTCCTAAAAGATTTAGGGTTGTTTAGTATAAATAGGGGAGTCTTTTAGGCTAAACGAGAAAAGAATAACTGAGAGGGATTGTATGATTGTTGTGAGGTTGAATACAATTAATACAATACATTATTCTTGAGGGGAGGAAATTCAAATTTCCTCATTAAACACTTGTCTATATTCTCTATAATTTCTTGCTATACTTTGCATTGCAATTCTATTTTGTGAGGAGAGTCTTATACTTTTGTGAGCAACGATTCTGGTAACCTTTAGCCCACGCTTCCGTTTCAACAATTGGTATCAAGAGCTTTTGGTTAGTTTCGTGCAATGGAAGATTTTAAGGCTAAATACAAAGTAGATTTGTTTGATGGGAAAACGAATTATTATTTGTGGCAAAGTACAATCAAGGATGTTCTTGTTCATCAAGGTCTCCACAAAACCTTGAAGGACAAGAAACCGGATGAGGTGGATAAAGACAAGTGGGAGGATATGCAACTTCGAGCTACTAGCACGATTCGATTATCCCTTGCGCCGGAAATCAAGTACAACGTGTTGGATGAAACAAATCCAAAAGATTTGTGGGACAAATTGACGAAGATGTATGCGTCAAAGTCTTTGGCTAACAAGTTACTCTTGAAAAAGGATCTTTACGCTCTTGAGATGGAGGATGGGACATCTCTACAAGATCATCTAAACAAGTTCAATGGCTTGATCACCCAATTGGCAAGTTTGGATGTGAAGATTGAGGAGGAGGACAAGGCAATACTCTTGTTGGCGTCTCTTCCCAAGAAGTATAACCGGTAATTACAAGTTTGCTTGTTGGGAAGACTACTATTGCTTTGGACGATACTTGTGGTGGCCCTAATCGAGGCGGAGAGATTCATGAGTCAAGGAGGATCGTCAAGCTATGAAGGAGCGGGGTTAGTAGCCGAAGGAAGCAAGAGGAAGGGCAAGAAGAAGGCAAACAACCTCAACATCAAGTGTTGGTAATCGTGAGGAGGATGGACACATTCAAACGAAGTGTTCTAAGTACAAAGAAGACTTGAGAGCTTTGAAGAATGTGAGAGGTGGTGAGGCTTCTATTGCTATTAATGAGGCGGATATGTGTCTCATGGTGGAAGAATCAAAAGGTCATGAGGAGGAATGGATCTTAGATTCGGGATGTGCTCAACACATGTGCTC
Organism: Beta corolliflora; assembly: GCA_947648045.1. NCBI lineage: Eukaryota > Viridiplantae > Streptophyta > Magnoliopsida > Caryophyllales > Amaranthaceae > Beta > Beta corolliflora. The sequence continues at coordinate 461,428 of CANSZD010003845.1, forward strand.
TAGGAAAGAGTGGTTTAGTACCTATGAGCATGTTGATGGGTTACATGTCTCTTTGCCTAGTGGAGAGGAGGTGAAGATTGAGGGGGTCGGTGTTGTGGAGATCAAGCTCCAAAACGATCAAGTTGCAACTTTAGCCGAGGTTAGACATGTCCCAAGGCTACGGAGGAATCTAATTTCTTTAGGGAGGTTGGATAAGTTGGGGTATGAGGTTCATATGCGCAATGGACTTCTAATGGTTACTAATGAGGAGGTGGTGATCATGCATGGTAAGAGGAATAAGCAAAATCTTTTCATAATGGAGCATGGAGGGATTTTAGCTCAAGGGGAGACGTGTAACACATTGAGCTTGAGGGGAGAATTGTTGGAAAACAATCACAATGTGTTAGCATGTAGCAGGTGGAAGAGAACAAGGAAGGAGAAGAAAAGAACGTGAAGATTGAGCACGGCAAGCGGGGGAGACGCCGGGCGAAGCTTGTGCCCGGGTCGGGCACTAGAAGTGCCCGGGTCGGGCACTTCGGGCAAAACTGGGGTTTTGTCAGTTTCCAGTGCCCGGGTCGCGCACCTAAAGTGCCCGGGTCGCGCACTTCGACGGAATGCGCGATCTTGCTTGCTTGCGAAGTCGATCTTGTTTATTTTGTTTCCTTGTTTATCTTTTACGTATTTGTTATTTTATTCCTATTTACTAGAGGTGGATGTATTTAGGAAATAAGATAGAATTTTGGTAACTAATCTTTTAAGGAATTAGACTTGGAGATCAAGTTCTTCTCCTAAAAGATTTAGGGTTGTTTAGTATAAATAGGGGAGTCTTTTAGGCTAAACGAGAAAAGAATAACTGAGAGGGATTGTATGATTGTTGTGAGGTTGAATACAATTAATACAATACATTATTCTTGAGGGGAGGAAATTCAAATTTCCTCATTAAACACTTGTCTATATTCTCTATAATTTCTTGCTATACTTTGCATTGCAATTCTATTTTGTGAGGAGAGTCTTATACTTTTGTGAGCAACGATTACGGTAACCTTTAGCCCACGCTTCCGTTTCAACAATTGGTATCAAGAGCTTTTGGTTAGTTTCGTGCAATGGAAGATTTTAAGGCTAAATACAAAGTAGATTTGTTTGATGGGAAAACGAATTATTCGCTGTGGCAAAGTACAATCAAGGATGTTCTTGTTCATCAAGGTCTCCACAAAACCTTGAAGGACAAGAAACCGGATGAGGTGGATAAAGACAAGTGGGAGGATATGCAACTTCGAGCTACTAGCACGATTCGATTATCCCTTGCGCCGGAAATCAAGTACAACGTGTTGGATGAAACAAATCCAAAAGATTTGTGGGACAAATTGACGAAGATGTATGCGTCAAAGTCTTTGGCTAACAAGTTACTCTTGAAAAAGGATCTTTACGCTCTTGAGATGGAGGATGGGACATCTCTACAAGATCATCTAAACAAGTTCAATGGCTTGATCACCCAATTGGCAAGTTTGGATGTGAAGATTGAGGAGGAGGACAAGGCAATACTCTTGTTGGCGTCTCTTCCCAAGAAGTATAACCCGGTAATTACAAGTTTGCTTGTTGGGAAGACTACTATTGCTTTGGACGATACTGTGGTGGCCCTAATCGAGGCGGAGAGATTCATGAGTCAAGGAGGATCGTCAAGCTATGAAGGAGCGGGGTTAGTAGCCGAAGGAAGCAAGAGGAAGGGCAAGAAGAAGGCAAACAACCTCAACATCAAGTGTTGGTACTGTGAGGAGGATGGACACATTCAAACGAAGTGTTCTAAGTACAAAGAAGACTTGAGAGCTTTGAAGAATGTGAGAGGTGGTGAGGCTTCTATTGCTATTAATGAGGCGGATATGTGTCTCATGGTGGAAGAATCAAAAGGTCATGAGGAGGAATGGATCTTAGATTCGGGATGTGCTCAACACATGTGCTCTAGGAAAGAGTGGTTTAGTACCTATGAGCATGTTGATGGGTTACATGTCTCTTTGCCTAGTGGAGAGGAGGTGAAGATTGAGGGGGTCGGTGTTGTGGAGATCAAGCTCCAAAACGATCAAGTTGCAACTTTAGCCGAGGTTAGACATGTCCCAAGGCTACGGAGGAATCTAATTTCTTTAGGGAGGTTGGATAAGTTGGGGTATGAGGTTCATATGCGCAATGGACTTCTAATGGTTACTAATGAGGAGGTGGTGATCATGCATGGTAAGAGGAATAAGCAAAATCTTTTCATAATGGAGCATGGAGGGATTTTAGCTCAAGGGGAGACGTGTAACACATTGAGCTTGAGGGGAGAATTGTTGGAAAACAATCACAATGTGTTAGCATGTAGCAGGTGGAAGAGAACAAGGAAGGAGAAGAAAAGAACGTGAAGATTGAGCACAGCAAGCAGGGGAGACGCCAGGCAGAAGCTTGTGCCCGGGTCGGGCACTTCGGGCAAAACTGGGGTTTTGTCAGTTTCCAGTGCCCGGGTCGCGCACCTAAAGTGCCCGGGTCGCGCACTTCGACGGAATGCACGATCTTGCTTGCTTGCGAAGTCGATCTTGTTTATTTTGTTTCCTTGTTTATCTTTTACGTATTTGTTATTTTATTCCTATTTACTAGAGGTGGATGTATTTAGGAAATAAGATAGAATTTTGGTAACTAATCTTTTAAGGAATTAGACTTGGAGATCAAGTTCTTCTCCTAAAAGATTTAGGGTTGTTTAGTATAAATAGGGGAGTCTTTTAGGCTAAACGAGAAAAGAATAACTGAGAGGGATTGTATGATTGTTGTGAGGTTGAATACAATTAATACAATACATTATTCTTGAGGGGAGGAAATTCAAATTTCCTCATTAAACACTTGTCTATATTCTCTATAATTTCTTGCTATACTTTGCATTGCAATTCTATTTTGTGAGGAGAGTCTTATACTTTTGTGAGCAACGATTCTGGTAACCTTTAGCCCACGCTTCCGTTTCAACACCTCTCCTAGCTTTTTGAATGTATTTCGAGCTAGTGTTGATAAGATTGGATAATTCACTTAGTGTTGATTGGACTCCATTATACTAGGTGTGTTTTCTCGAATTAACGAATACCAGATTTTTTGGGGAGAGGAGGGCAAGTTTTCAGTTATTTGAGATGAGGCTAGATTTGAATTTTGAACCTAAGATCAAACATACTATAATCCTCACTTATTATGTGAATGTCCCATTAAATTCTTGATCGTATATGTTCTATATTTATGTGAATTAGCTTGATTTGTGACAATTGAGAAAATAGTTTTTAGACAAATAGAAAACTGGAATTATGAAACTGTTGTGGGATTTTGCATCACCTTATCAGATGATAGCATAATTGGATCTCATGTTGTATTGATGGTTGATAAATCATACGACGCCAAACTCCATTATCCAACACTCATCTATATATAATAATAATAAATTAATGTCAAACAATGGATTTCTTGTGCGTGAATTGAAGTTGTATTCAGTGGTATTGTCTTTCGAATTCTGAATTGAAGTTGTATTCAGTGTATTGTCTTTAGAGTGCGTACTTGGCTACTTGATCTTCTCAAGTTTTCTTATGTTTATATTTGAATGGTCAAGCTTGGAGAATCATGGTTTGGACCCCAATGTTGAAATTGTCGTTTATCTATAGAGTTGATTATTATATCCTTTCCATTTATCAAAGAAACAATACATAATTAAAATTTCGGATATGCCTTATAATTTCGGATTTGAAAACTAGTATATTGTTATAATGTTGAAATGGTCAAGCATTGTCATATTGTTAACTAGTATATGCCTTATAATTTGGGATTCGAAAACTAAAAATTGACAGTGATATTGAATATGTTCTTTCGGTTGAACAAAACATTATTGATTGAATATTGGGGTTGTTTTCGATGCAAGCGTTGCAGGGGTTAACTTCATTAGAGTAAGGCGTTTTATATTGATTTGTATTAATCTCTGGAGTATGAGAAAAGGTATGTGTTATTCTTTCTCTTTTTTTGTGCTGCTTTTGATCGAGTTATGTTTTAGAAACTAGAACCCTTTTATCCGAAGTTGATTGTTCGAGGATGAACCTTATTTTCCCCCCTTTCCCCCTTAGTTGAAGATGATTGTTCGAGGAATTAGTATGGGCATTGTTGCCCCCTTTGGGATCATGGTGCTGGTTTTGTTTAATTATTTTTTGCCATCATTGCTTACTTCATGCTTAAAGTTGGTGAATTTAGTTAGTTATTGATATTTGTGGGATTTCTTGGCCTAATATGCATCTAAGTGATTGTTTTTAGGGCTTTAATGGTTTGATCCATGGTCAAGTTGTTGTTTTTAAGACTTTAATTGCTTCATCTATCTATCTAAAACTCTATGCTATTGTAAAATTAATCCAATTAACAAGACTTTATACATCCATGATCTATCCTAATACCAATGTCTAATTTTCCAACGATGCCAGACATTGTCATACTCATGATCATTACTTGCTATGTTAATTGGTAGGATCAGAGGTGGCTTCACAAGTGTCCCTATCTGAAATCTAATTGTTTATGATAAAGAAAATAGAGTAACAAAGTAGCAACACCTACGATGTCTTTAGGAATTGAGATTGTAGATGTTTATTTACATCAAGAACCCAAACTATAGTTGTTGCGATTCGCAAAGATGCCGAGCTGGACATCTGATGATCTGAACTTTGTTCGCAACACTTATTTAGAGAGATATTTGAATGTCCACCAATATCCATTTATTGCGTAACTTAATGGATACAACATCCTAGAATTATGGGTAAAACCAAAATATAAAGCCGACACAAACTGAATTATGAAAGCTATAGGATAGAAACATGTCAATTTAGTAGATGAAGTTCTTACCAAGTACCGATCCCCACCTAAATAATGGATTCTTCGAACAGTGATAATGCATATGTTGATTGTTTGAAACAGAATTACAACTACGTCTGCACTTCCACCTAATAGGCGTCCAGTGCACTTTACATGTTCTGGAAGAGGCAAGAAGGGCGCTTCAGGTAATATGGCAGAGAATTTCATGTAGCAACAATAGGTGGTTGTGTGGTAGTGGAAGTGACCTTGGGAGAGAATATTGTGTCAGAAGTTAGTTATGCAATTACTATAAATAGAGAGAATTTTATAGGTGGAGATCGTTCAAAAATTATGTATTGATTGTGCTTTGGGAGAGTCTCACCAGTCACCTCCCGAACATTTTTGCTCACTGATTAATACAGACTCTCTCTCTTAAGCTACTTACACTTTCCTCTTGAATTCATCTGGGCACCTCTGATATCTTCCAAGAGAGGTAAACAGATCCAGTTTGCAGCTTGGTAACTGTGTCCTGCTCTAAATCCTATGTGCATTTTTTTTAAAAAAAAAACTGATAATTTCGTTTTTTAGTTCGATTATACCAATTTTTGAGTCTGAGTATGATCTCTCTTGGATGAGTTGGAATCGCGTTTGGTGAGTCAATGTGCTGAAGTGCCAAGCTGTTTTTTTGCCCTTATAACTTAATCATCTTCACATGTTGGCTCGTGGTGGGTAAATGCAGTTTATAAGATAGCTCTTTTATGGATTCTCCGCTAACTTGAGTGTCAGAATGATTGCAATGTGAATTCCACCTCTTTGCTTTTTCTTCTCTACCTTTATCATTTAATGTCAGGGTGTGTCAAAAGATTTGAGAAATGGGAATGTTTCTGTTGGTTGACAGTATGATGAGTTAAGATCTCAAGAATTGATTTGAGCGAAATTAACAAAGAGGGGTTGGGGGTAATTTAAGGGGTTATTTTAGTAATCTTATATTCGAGGAATAATTATATTGGAGGGAGTAGTTAACCATGGTTAGTAAATTCTGAATTTGGTAGTGCTTTTTAAAGTTTTTCCACTTATAAGGTAGTTTTGTAAAATAAACATGATATAAGGTAGTTTTTAAAAAAAGTGTCTTTAAAAGGTACTTTCTGACAATTTTTCCTTTTTTTTTTAACATGAATTTCATACATCTATGTGGTGAACTGAATGTATGGTACATAAGTACCGCTGTTTATGATTGGAGATTTCTTTTGTTATTGGAGTAAGCCTACTTTTGATGGGAGCCTTTTGAATAAATTATAAATTGTCGACTTCGGACAACTTGCTCCTGACAATTCAAGAGAAGATAAAATGGGTTGATACCATGAGTGAGATGGACAAGAAACATAAAAAAGAAGTTGAAGGCATGTGATGGAGCGGTTACGAACGGCTGGTTTTGGACAGTGTCAACCTGCACGGATATCTGCAATTGAATATGACTGGGCTTAGTTTTTGGACCATTGTCACTGATCTCCAACCTTTACAAACATGGCAAAAGTTAAAAGCCCCATGAACCTGTGTTTATTCATGTATGTTTATTCGTATTTTTCTTACTTTCTCTATTTTTGTATAAAAAACTTGATTCGTAATGAAAAATGATACTTTTATATATATATAAAACTGTTTGGGAACATTTAGGATTTAAAAAATGAAAAAAAAAATTATTTTTTATTTTTTTGGGTCACAAGGGCTGCGGTTTTTGTCTTGACCGCAGCCCTTAACGCGCTAAGGGCTTCGGTTAACAACTGCAACCCTTCCTAAATGCCAAGGGCTGTTAGTCTAATGGCTGCGGTCAAAAAATGCAGCCCTTGGGCCCCTTTTGACCGCAGCCCTTGGGCTTTTTTCCTCTAGTGAGATGTAACATATTGACTTTGGGCACTATTCATCCAATACACTTTGACCACTAATTGTTATTTATACATAAGAAAAAATATAGTCAAGTGGGATGTTGTTTGATTCGTCACGGTATACACTTTCCAAATATATATTTTTTATAATTTTTACTTTTATACAATTAGAGATATTATCGGTCAAAGTTCTGCCTCGGCAAATGTGAAAAGTCCAATGTTACATCTAAAAAAACGGAGGGAGTAACATTTTTCATGTTGTGCAATGTTTTGAGACAACTCGGGGTTGCATAGGAATATTGAGCAAATACTTGCTACAAATGGAACATAGGACAAGGAGTCACTAATAAATCTTTAGATGAAGATTTATAAGCTTTATATATGATATATCTATACAAATATATTAAAAGACGTTCCTGCATAAGAAACTGTGCCAGTGGCGCTATCCCTTAGAGTGTTTACTTTAAGTAAACACATATGCAATAAAAAATTAGAAGATGCATGTTATAAGATTTGATCGCATGACCTTAACCTTATATACTAAAGTGTCAACCACTAAACCAAGTAATGTTTGGTGTTATAATTTTAAAGTAAAATATTAATAAGTGCAAGTTATAATTACCCGATGTAGGCGTGTTTTTATTCGCGTATGTGGGATGAGCGCGTATTTAATTACTTTATTGTAAAGATTTATTGAAAATATTTTGAAATAGAAGAAGTCGCCAACAAGTCTTTAGAGGAAGATTCATAAACCTCATTGGATATTGGGAAATCTTATGGACAACTTAGGGATTTATCCAATGTAGATTTCCCCGTCATGACTCCATTAATATTCATTGAACCATAGATTGAGTTCGGGGGTGAGGGTACGAATAAAATCATGAATCAAATTCGCCCATTAATGGCCTCTACTTAATATCGATTCATATATATATTTATGCAAATCAATAACCACATAATATTTTAATGCAATCTGAATATTAATCTATGTTGGTTCATTAAACAAACAAAAGACTAATTTTTGATGATATGTTATTACAGCAATCAAATTAATGGGATCCTAATAAGATTGTCCAAATTATCTGAAATTAATGTTAGAACAGTTCTTTAGGTCTTTGATTAGCAAAAATAATCATGTGAGGTGATGAAAACATTAAATCATACAACATGCATATGAATAATATCAATGTAATTGTAGGCGTGTTTTTATTTCGCCTACGCGGTGTGAGCGCGTATTAGATTTGACTACCCCATTGTAAAGGTTTTTATTGAAAATATGTTTTTGAAAGAAGTCGCCAACAATTCTTTAAAGGAAGAATCATAAACCTAATTGGATATTGGAAACCGTTGGGACAAATTGTGAGACTTATCCAATGTAGATTTCCCCGTCCTGACTCCATAGATGGTCAAAATGAACCAAAGATTGAGTTCGGGGGTGAGGGTACAAACACGGTCATAATGAACCATGTTGCCCATTGTTGGCCTCTACTAAAGAATAACAAATAATATTTTTATGCACCCTAAAAAAAATTTAGTCTAAGTTGGTTCAGGAAACACATAAAAGACTATTTTTTTAGTGATATGTTATTATGCAATCAATTTCAAGGGAACCTAACAGGTTGTCCAAATCAATCTGATTAATATTAGAACAGTTCTTTAGGTCTTGTTTAGCAAAAATAACATGTGGGTGATAAAAGCAATAAAGCAGTACAGTCATATAATATGCATAGAATAATCAGGCAAACATATAATATACGTAGGCAGGAATAATAATAATATGAATATAAAATAAAGTATAGAGAAGGGATTAGAATATACAGTAGAACGATTATTACTTAAAGATCTACATCATGAAATAAATTATTAGTAACTTCCATGCAATAAATATAATTGATTATTCAAGGATCCTCAGGAATTATAGATATGCGGCTTAGATTGAGGAGCGCAACGATCTTTAGGTGGAGCAATCGTGGAACCAAGAACGCAGTGTGATCAGGAATTGAAATTGATTTGAAAGGGTTGAAGTATTTTGAGATTCGTAATAGTATTCGTAAGTGTTCGTAAGGATTTTGTGTTCGTAAAATAATAATTGAAAAGCCCCTGTTAATTGAATCGGGAAATCAGCCCGTATTTATAGGCAAAAGGGAATATGCGCTGCACGCGTGTCCTGCGCTAGGCGCAATGACACGCGTCAGGTGCAGATTAGCGCGCCAGACATGGTTTCCCCAATCAGATTTGAACATGTGTAAACGCGTTTTTGAAAAGATAAAAAAGTCGCTTGCGTCTCACACATGACTTGCGTCAGACGCAAGACTCTGTGTGAGTCATAAGTACACGTGTCATGCGCTCATTGGCTCGCCTGACGCGTTCTGGCCAATGCGCTGGACGCACGTGGCGCGCTGAGCGCGGCCGCCGCGTCCGGCGCATATTCCAGCATATTTGATTTTTGATTCTACGCGTGCTTTAAAGATACTTTTTATCCCTAAAATTCGGGGATTGAATTTTACGGAATAAAAATCTGATTTGTATTTAAAATATTTATCAAAGATAATAAAAATATTTATAAAAAGTATTTATTACAATAAAAAATATTTAATTGGGCTCTTGAATGGACTTAAAATATTTTATGGGCTTAAAATACAATTAATCATCATGAACAATTAATTGGGCTTTAGAATATCATTTCAAAACACAATTTTGGATTTGTTCTTTAGATTTCTCTTCCGTTAGGTCACGCCAACTAATACCGCGGTATGTTTCATCATTTGATCCTTAAATGGGGAGACATGATTATGTGTCTACAGTAATGTAAAAGAAAATATAAAAAGGGGAGATTTAGAGAAGAATGTACAATATAGCGTTAATAACCTTTAAGATCTACCTCGTGACAAGTAGATGGTTAGTAAAAAAGGAATTAAATTGGAATTGACCCTCAGGAATTATACCCTTAATTTGTCGTCTGGGTCTTATGCAACGATCTTCAGGATGAGCAATCTTGAAGCTTGAAATAGGAAATTATTCGAAGGTATAAATGTGTTTGAATGTTTTTAAATGTGTTTTAATAGTTTGAGTATAGGAGAGTATGTGTAGAAGTCGTAGGAAAGCATTGTGAAAAGTCGTTCGAAGAAACGAGCTATTTATAGGCAAAGGAAACCGTAAACGAATCGAAAAGATAAAATAAACTGTGCGCTTGGCGCACCGCTTGTGCTTGACGCACAGCCTGTGGGCTAGACTCATAGCTTTGCGTCCCGCGCACTTGCTTTCTGGCCAGTTCTTTTTTATTGTTTTAAGATTCTTTTTTATCCTTTGATAAAATATATCATTTGAAATCCGAAATCAGCTATCTTTAGAAATAAAAAACTGATTTTCAAAATATCCTTTAGAAATTAATTATCAAGAATAATTAATATTAAAAAAAATTAAAAATGCAATTAATTACGAGGAATAACTAATTAGGCCTTTAAAATTGGACTTGTATTTAATAAATATACTTTATATCTTCAAAATGCTTTTGGGCTTAGCTTGTTCGATTGCTCTTCCTTTGGAGCAGACCAATTAGGATGAAAGTATGTTTCATCATTGGGTACTCAATGGGGAGACACGATTTTGTGTCTACATCCGGGACACAACCGGCCTAAAAACTATTTTTATACTTCTTGTATGAGAGAAAATCAAAAGAACTAACCTATTCACTTAAGTTTTTAATAAAGAAACATGCCTCCATTGGCTAGCAACCAATAATGAATCTGAAGGTAAGAGTATGAACTAGGCCAATAAGCTATGATTTAAACGTGATGTTGCCTCTATTTTTCCTTATTGACATTGATATTGTGATTTGATTAACCAAACAAACCGATCGATGTTTTGCAACAATACAAAAGCACGAATAAATTGAAGCTATTTATTCCTTATTGACATTGATATTGTGATTTGATTAACCAAACAAATCGATGGTTTGCAACAATACAAAAGCACGAATAAATTGAAGCTCTACATCATATACACATGAAGGTAATTGTAGATAGAATAAATATGAAGGTAATTGTAGATAGAATATACATTCTAATCTGAATATTTGTAATTTTTACTAATACAAATTCCACTATTGTTGATAACAAAAAAATTAAATCAAGAACATTTGAGGTGCATTCTCTTTACCTTAATTTTTCTGTACGTAAACTAAACCAAACTTATTAAAATTAATCAGAACTTATTGAAACTTATTAAAACTTACTATTTTATCTTATAAAGTAATAATTATCTTCTTATTTTTTAAATCTAATCCGATCTGATATGAATTTAACGAGAATATAATTAAGTTCCCCAAATCTCTATTATATATGGGAACTCTTGAAGACTTTGGTGTCCATCCTTTTTGACTAATATACCCTTAACTAGAAAAAAAACTACAACATCTACCACTCTATTATTTTAAATATAAAAGCAAAAAAGAAAAATCAATCTAACAACTACAAAACAGTTATCACTCATCCTACGACTTTAAACGCAGAGTATGCATATAAGTAGAGGTGGGCATGAGCCGGGCCAGAACGCGGGCCGGCCCAGCCAGAGCCCGCTCAAGGCCCGACTAGAGCCAGCTCAAGGACCGGCCCGACCCATTGTCCGCTCCGTGGGCCTGCCACGGTCAAGAAATTTTATTTCAGGTCCGCACCGGCACGAGCCCTTCTATATGGCCCATGGGCCGGCCCGCGGGCCGAACACCCATTTTCTTTGTTTTTTAGCCTAAAACAACCAAAAATTCAAAAAAACAACATAAAACACGGCCCAGGCCCGCAGGAGGTACGAGCCCGGCCCGGGGACAAAATCTGGAAATTTCAGGCCCGGCCCGCCCATATCCAGGTCTACATATAAAGGCTAGTGAGGTGAATCGAAACATATGAACATCCCCACACGGCCACACCGGCACCCTCAATCCCTCATTGTCACTGGAAACGGCAAACACTTAATTTTACATTTAACACAAAACACGTGCTCGGTTCTTCTCCGTTTCCTGCAACTTTTACAACCAAATTCCTTCCTCACTTCCTTTCTTTCTTCACTCACGTTTTGAACAAATCCCTTATTCATCATCAGCTCCTAATTCACCTCTTTTCTCTCACTACACTCGTCTGCACACCTCAACAATCACACACCCTTCTTCATGTAATCTCTCCCTTACCTCGTGTGAATCGTTCTCACTCATTTCATCACTTCTCTTAATCAAAGGTACTGCCTTTTTCTCACTTTATACTGGGTTTTTCCGCATTTCCCAGATCTATAAAATGCCTTAATTTTCTCAACAAATCATCTCTAAGTAAAGATCCCTTTTTTTTATTTTTAATACAATTACTGTACCTGAGTTTAATTTTATTCCTACATTTATTAAAGAGAAATGGAAGAGTGTGATGGTAAAATTAGCTTAGATAGATTGTCAATCGAAGGATCTAGAGATACCCAGATGGAAAATTCGATTGATTTGAGTAAGGAATATGAATTTCGTTCGATGAACGCGTTGGAGATTTTGAGAGAAACTGTGAGAATATTGAGGTATAATTGTGCAGGATTTATGGCAATTGCAGCTTTACTTATTTGTCCTGTGTCTGCTGTTCAGTTATCGAATTTGTTAGTTGATCATACAATTGTGAGGAGATTAACTATAAGGTTGTTATTGATTGCTAGAACTAGTGGGTTACCTCTCAGTCCTGTTGTTAAGCAATCTTGTCAAAGGTTTTCTGAGATGGCTATTTCTACTGCTGTTTGTTTCCCTTTGTATGTGACATTGTCGCTTTTGTCGAAAGCGGCTGTTGTTTACTCTGTTGATTGTACTTACACTAAGAAACAATTCGATGCTTCGAAGTTCTGTGTGATAGTTGGGAAGTTATGGAGGCGGGTTGTCGTGACCTATGTTTGGGCTTGTATGGTGATTGTTGGGGTTGTTACTTTGTTCCTTGTTCTTCTTGTTGCTATTTGCAATGTGTTTTTGATATTCGGGTTCATCCCGGATTTAGTTGTCTATCCAGGAATTGTTGTCGGGCTTGTTTTCTCAATAGTGTTTGCAAATGCGATAATTGTTTGCAATGTGGCAGTTGTTATCTCGGTTTTGGAGGATGCCTCTGGCCCTCAGGCATTATTGAGGTCTAGTGTTTTGATTAGGGGTCAGACTCAAGTGGGTCTTCTTATGTATTTGGGATCGACGATAGGAATGGCCTTCGTGCAAGGATTGTTTGAGCATAGAGTGAAAACTTTGAGCTATGGAGATGGTTCCTCTAGACTATGGGAAGGGCCACTTTTGGTGATCATGTATTCCTTCGTGGTGCTCATTGATGCTATGATGACTGCAGTCTTCTATTTTAGCTGTCGGTCTTTTAGTATGGAAGCAGCAAATGAGGAAGCTCAGCCTATATTGGAAATGGCTACTGCGACCCCAAAGGCAAACCTTGTTGATTGTGAGAATGCGACTGGTTTAGTGGTTGGCTAACCTCTTAACCCTCTTCTCAGTCAATAGCCAATGCGGATGTTTCTGCTAATATTTTTGGTTGATACCCATCTTGCCAGCCCAACAGTAAAGAAGGTGCAGAAGATTGAGGTTCTAATAGAACATCTCGAGAGAGGATCTGGTGACTCATGAAGTAGAAGGCCCGTGGAATGTCTTAATATTTGCATATACAGTATTTGTGAGGTTTATTTTCCTGGTTTGTCGCTAAGTGTTCTGTGCATATAGAGGATGACATGCATTAGGGAAGACTGCTGCTGCAAATTGGTAACATATATATTTTTTTCTAAGGTATAAGTTATGCGGCAAACCTTTTCTTGGGGGGTATTTGATAACTGAAGTATAGTTTTTCCTTGATTGATTTGGTATACATGTATGTTTAACTTCTTCCAGAGATAATGCAATAAAATCAAAGTTATCCCAAAGTTGTTCCTTTTTTCTGATATGCTATCTATGCTCGACTTACTGGTTGCTTGCAGTTGTACACTGGTTTTGCTCATTGTTTGCTCTCAATTCTGACAAAGGTTGCATTCTCTTCATCTACCTTATTACACTTGATTGGACCTCATCAGTCCTAATTGAACTTGATCTGCCCTGTAACTTATTAGATTAAGGTGAAGAGAGTGCACCCTAAAATGGAAAGCGGTCTGCCAGCAACAAGGGCTGCTGAATGCTGATCTCTTTATAAACACCTATAGACTGCAGTTGTAATTGATCTCAGTCTTGGTATTAGTGGTTGTCTAGTTATTTGTTAGCTTATCATCGGATGGTTGTCTGTCACTGTGCCTGATCTTGTGATGTAACACAAACCATGAGTGAACTACGCAGTGTTTATGTTGATCCTTGATTATCTGTCCGTATCCAGAAATTATTTGTGTACATGGTATTGCAGTACTTACTACTCCTATATACATAGAATTTCAGGTGCCCCCTTGTGATGAAGAGATCGTAGACAGTGCTTTGCACCATGGATTGACAACATAATCGTATTAGCTTGAGATATTTTTATGCCGAAAGTAGTTTAAATTCTAATTGCTCTATTGGGAAGGTTGTCACTCTGATAATGTAATTTGAAGTGATAGTGTGATAATTGAATCATGACGGAGGAAGAATTATTTGTAGCATGTTCTAATCCTCCAACAAGAGTTATATAGAACTGTGGGTTGTCCATGAATTCTATCTAAGCTTATAGTTCTAGTTGGGAATTTCCATGAGCAGAGGAAGACACTGGCTCAGTATCAACTATCAACTACGTTTGTGTTAAGAATTTCCAATGTACTACATCGAAGAGAAGAACAGCCTAACAAGCCCCCTCTTCGGACGAACTCAATGAAGAAAATATAACAGATCACAAAGTTTGGCGAACCATCGTAGACAATCATCTCACTTCCAGTTGAAACAAGATGATCCATAATGCCATGGTAACAACTAGGGGTGCTAATCGAGTTGAGCAGCTCGCGAGCAGCTCGAACTCGACTCGGTCAAAGCTCGACTCAAGTTAGCTCGAGCTCGAAACTCGATGACCTTGCACACAACTCAATTGTTTTCAATTAATTTCTCTTTGAAATAAAGAAATACATTAACACTCAATAAAAATAATTTGATCTAGTATAAAAGGAAAAAAAAAATTGTAAAGAAAAGAAGATATAATAATTAAATGCCTAGAATTCAAGGTAAACCTAAACTTTAAACGAGCTGCTCGTAAGCAACTCAACTAGAAACTTAGCGAGCACGAGTCGAGCAACGCTCTGCTCGACTCGCTCGATTAGCACCTATAGTAACAACAATGAGCATATACTATTTAACGGGAACCCATTATGACATAAAAGAACCATTACTAAAAACACATCAACAATGGATAGATTTCGGAAATAAATGTAACGTTTGATTATTGCGAGGAACCTTATTAGAATGCATCGTAATAGAGATTGTGAACATGCATGTAATATTTCTCTGCGTTTAAAATTTAATTTTATCAGTATGGTCAACAGATTCATTATGTTCAAGAGTTTTTGCCTATATTTATTTGTAAGTTATTGTGATACGGAAACATGACGTAAATCATATAATTGAGCGGAGAAAGTGATGGCCGCTCCATTTTCTCTCATAAATCTTTTTGTGTGGCTATTTAGACGTTCACAAAGGGTAATAATTAAAAGATGATTCAATCTCAAATCATAGTAATATCGACACTCGTGTTTGATTAGGGGGAGGATCAAACACCGAACCAAAGCTTCCAGGACTAAAATCGTAATCTATTCCATTTTGATTATTTTAAAGAACTCGTTTAAATTCGAGTAATATTGTTATCTTGATTATACGATAGCAATTGCTAACCAGTGTTCATTTGTTAGTGACCATTCTACAAAGTCTTACTTTAAGAACAAATATTAATTAAACTACTCAAGTTATAGGAAGACAAATACAACAAGGATACCCCTTTTTAGAAATATAAAACAAGGACATCTTGTGTAAGTGCATAAAGCTTTCTTCCTAAATTATTCAAAACAAGAATAATGATGTGACTAAGTTCACCCCTACATAATTTAGAATATTAAGCATAGTATTGTTTTAGGGAAATTTTAAACTAATGCTAATTTGCTTAGAGAGGGGGTTGATAATTAACTTACGATATGAAATAAATTGCGTAAATGAAAGTGCGAAATAGAGGTCACAAAGTAAGTTTTTACGTGGAAATCCTTAGAAAAGAAGGAAATTCCACGGGAGGATTGGTATCCTGCCATTTTTTCTTCATCGGCGACACCAGACACCAGCAGGCAGCAGCAGCTTCAGTTGTGATTTTTGTTGGAAAAAGGGTTACATACATTATACATAGCTCTTGATCGTGCGATTCCAATAAATATAAACTAAGGTCAGATGGATTGTTCCTGAAATCAGCAAAGAATGGAGGCATTAGAAGAGAGGATGGAAGAGCTACGTAGCTCTGTGAGGAATTTACAGGAGGAAATGATGGCGGCGATAATGGCACTCAAGCCTCCTAAATCTTGGAGCAATCCTTAGCTTGTTTTCAGGATCAACGAGGAAGAGAAGTAAAAATTGGTTCCTGGAGTATCGCCGTCGTTTTATCCAGCTCTTAGCACCTTTAGACGGTGTATCTGATGAAGTAGCAAAAGCTGATTAGTATTTTCTGGAAAATTGTGGAGTTAGATCAACCCATTATTGCCAACCTTGTTGCAGGTGAACCTCTGTTGCCTCTAGGCTCTAGCTAAATCACAAGTGTGCAGGTGTTTTGCTGTAACTTAGCCTGTGCAGGTGTTTTGCTGGTTGCCTTATATAGTTTAGATTTAGCACTTTATTGTAAGTCCTGTAACACCATTGAATGGGAAAATATTACTCTGTTGATTATTGAGAACATGTCATTGTGTCCAATACCATTTGGCATTATTGGATGGGCGCTCCAATAATAACATAATGAGAATTTTTGTGCAGTATTAGCAATTTAGCACTCATGGGCAATTTTTTTCCCCACCCTAAACAAAGGTTTAACGAAAATTTTCTCATAGCAGGGTTCGTGTTGAGTATTTGTGGGATTGGTTAACTCAAATATTCTTAGGTGAGGCAAAAGAGAGGGGTTTAACCATTTCAGAAAGCTAATGGAAGTATTTGGTTAGAAGAGTTTTGGAAGATTTTTTAGTTTATTGGTTATTTTCTACGCTGAAACAACCAAATAGCTAATGGTTATTCATTGAGGTAATACCATTAGCTACTGAAATCTACTAGTACAATTATCAATGCCAATTCATCTAAAAAAGATAATTTTATTAATTTATACCAAGTGATAAAAAAAGATATATTAGTTGGGAGTTAACTATTAACAAATTGTGTTCCGTTTTTCTTAAATATTGATTATAGATGTTGTATGGCTTTCAATTAATGAGATTTATCTTTCCCTTTCAAAAATGAAAGATAAGCGAAATGATCGATGATAGTGGTGATGAATGGATTCGACCCTGCGGGGAAACAAAAACTTTTCTATTCATCTACAATTTTTCCTCTAACACTCCCGAAACCCAAAACATGTCTCCGGTACCTACTAACAGTGTTGGACTATTGGACTTGCATAACTAACAAAAGCCTCATGCTAGAATAATTGGTAATGCAATTTATAGCCATTTTCTCAAATACGTGTTTTTCATTAAAATTTACATTGCGCTCATTACCATGGCCAAAAATGATCTTGAGTGGTTATG
This sequence comes from Beta corolliflora, assembly GCA_947648045.1. Lineage (NCBI taxonomy): Eukaryota > Viridiplantae > Streptophyta > Magnoliopsida > Caryophyllales > Amaranthaceae > Beta > Beta corolliflora. The sequence continues at coordinate 478,818 of CANSZD010003845.1, forward strand.
ATAATTTAATAAAAAGAGTACATACTCAGGTTAAGACATTACCATATAGATTTTTCCTTGAAAATCTACTATTTTGCTATATAATGATTAAAATGTTGAGAAAGAATTGCAAACCATCATGTGTTTCCCCATCTCAAGCGCTTACATAGCATCACTTCATCTCTAAATAGCATTTCTCTAAAAATAATCAAAATATTTGTAATATATCTTACACTACCCTTGACCATTTACTTTAAGGCTCCATTAGTAGGGTGTAAAATGTTTTCCATGAATATAAGTTTTCCTTTTCCTCTTATTTAGGATTGACAAAGGGTGTAAAACAAGTTTTCTATCAAGGGGAAAAAGCTCTTCTGTAGGTAAAAATTATTTTCATTTCAAAATGAAGGGAAAACACATTTTTCTCCCTCATCCTTATCAACATATTACTCTCCTCAATCCATCCTCTCCCTTCCCCTTCTATTTTTCCTTTTTCCATAGCTTTTTTATATTTAACCAAACAAAGGAAAATTAGCTTTGTAATTGAATTTTTCATTGCAATGAAAAATCATTTTACATTCAAGATGTTTTACATTGAAGATGTCATAATATAATGTTACCACCAACCAATATCTCTTACTTACAACTTAATTCCAATGCCAGGCATTATGTATAGATAATAATTGTTGCAATGATAGAAAGACAAGCCACAAACAAGGTTGAAACAAATCGTCTCTTGTAAACAAATGAGATATGACAACAGTTGTCTTGAACTCATTGTTATTAAAATCCTGATCCGGCTCATACGATCCTACGATTCTACGATCCGCAAGGACCTCCTCGATCCCGATCCTATGTAGAATCATAATTTTGTAGGATCTTTTGATCTTACTCAACTACAAAAATTCACATGGTAGGTTCTTTATACGATTCTACGATCCTATGATCCGATCCTAGCATAAAAATTAATAACTTAATTTCACATATTATCTTTATCTTATATGAATTTGGTTGCACGTTACTTCAATCTTAGAATATTGAACTACTAACACTATTTGCGAACGAAAAAACTAGAGGTGATCAACATGAGCCCGGTCCGATTTTTGGGGCAAAAAATCCGGGCCACGGGCAACCTAGATTTGGAAAAATAGGCTAAATTTCGGCCGGACCCGAAATACCAGTCTTTGGCACGGACTTTTTGGCTCGAGCCTTGTCCCGGCCCGCGGTTTTGGCCCGAAATGGACCACTTTTTTTGGGCCAAGCCCGGCCCGGCCCGGCCCATGATCACCTCTAGAAAAAACTCATCATTAATGTGTAAATTTTAAATATGAGTCTTTTACCATATCGTAGCATAATTATCAATATTTTACCCAATTTTGTAGGATCTTACGAATTACAATCCTATGAGCCGATTCGATTCTATCAACCACTGTGATCGAAAGTAGAATACTGATCTTGATAACTTTGCTTGAACTAATGAAAGGAAACACAAAACATAACTCGGATCGGAGCATTGTCGAACCAAAATCTATTTACATATAAAATCATAACCTCCAGTATTTCTGTATTTACTTCTCCACCAAACGTATCATACATATTTACATCCAAATTCAAAATAATAACCCAAGTCTCAGAATTAGTTATTACTAGCAATTTATGCACGCCATGCGTGCCTCATTTTTTTAAAACATAAATTCTAACTTTTTTGAGCATAAACAATGGTAAAATTTTCGCTGGTTAAGCCTATATCACTTAACCAGTTAACCCGTCTTTTATTTTATTTTTTTAATACTTTCTTTAAGGTTTTTAGAATTAAAACTGATGAGCGATAAAAGAATGTTATGTAAATCTACTTAGGATTTCTTATATTATTATCAACAAAGTATTTTGTGTTAATTAAACCATTTCACTTTGTTAACTGATTGTATTTTCCTTTTTGAAGTAATGTTTGATTGTATATTGATTGATCAAATATTTGATTGATATAATTTTCTTTTTTACTTTTTTGAGCATGAATGTACTAAGTCTTGTACCTCATCCAAATAAAATGTACAAAGTCTTGTGCTTAATTGTTTTTTTTTTGTGGCTCAATTATTATTTACTTGCCTCCAACATTTTAGTTAATTTTTTTTATGCTATACGTAGAGTAGTTGATTTACTAATGGTCTATGGGTAATTAAGTAAATTTAGGGGGACATCATAGCTCCTCCCTTCGCTCATATAATAGAGATGATTTATGATGCCCATGGGGCACGTTTTTTAAAATACAATTGAAGCTCACTTTCAAGTCTCAACTCTCTCACCCTCTTCTCTCTCTCCATCTCCTTGCACGGCTGACGATTCTCTTCTTGTTTCTTCTTGCCGACAATCCTTCTTCCTTTTCGAGGTCAGTTTTCTTTGCGAATTACTTCTCAATTTCCGCTTCTGTTATGGTGCATTTATACGTGTTATTTCGTCTTTAATATGGCTCAATATTGATCCTTTGATATTATAATCTGTTAATTCGGAGTTAATTTTAGTGAAAACAAACCTAATTGCTGAATAGTTGTGAACTAATTTGCTCATTATCAATCAACTTTGCGGGTTAGGGTGTAATACTCCGTATTTTTTCAAATATTTTATAATGTTTATAGGTGAGTCATGTATTTTAAAGGTTGAAATAAAATAGTGTTTTAATATTTTACTAAAAGAAAATTTATAAAAGATGGAAAAAAAATAATAAGATGGAAGTGTTTATACCTAGTAGGACTTAGTTATCCCTTTCCGAGTAGGGTTTCACTAAACCTAGGTTAAATTAGTTTTAAAAATAAGAAAAAAAAGTTAATCTTTCTTTCTCCTAGTATTACGTACAAAAAAAAACAGAGGAATTGCGTTCCTCCTTCCTCCCAAAACTGCTACTCTATTTCCCATCTTCATCAATTGGATTGTTTATCTAATCTAGTTGCAGGTATCTTTCACTTTTTTTTTTGAGGGGAAAAACCAAGCTAGAATTAATCTTGAACCAAATTGTCCATGAGTACATAGGGCGCCACTTCCGTAGGATAGTGGTTTTCCCAAATTTGTTCAGTACCAAATGGGGCTAGCTTAGCTAAATGATGAGCAACATAATTCCCATCTCTTTTCACATGCGACCAAGAGAGAGAGGCAAAAGAAATACAAGAGTTTAAAATGTCATGGAGGATGTGATCCAAATCAGAGAGGAAGAGAGCATTCTTCGAGAGACGGTTAATGACCATTTGACAATCTGATTCAATTATAACATCCCGCAAGCCATGGCGTCTACCCATCTTCACCGCAAATTCTATAGCTTTTGCCTCTGCAACCTCTGGGGCCCAAAAAGCCTTGATGCGCCTAGTTGCCGCAAACAAAACCTCCCCAGTCGAGTTCTTGGCTACAGCTCCCAACCCAATCCAGCCCTCTTGAGCTAGTGATGCGTCAACATTTATTTTAGTAATGCCAGGAGAGGGGACAACCACACATTCGAGGAAGATACCGCAGGTGGGGAATGAAGATGATGATACACACGCACAACATACTTGTTGTTTATGCCAAAAATCGCACAAGGGACGATCATTGGTTGGGACGTCGATAACTAGACTAGAATAAGAATAATAAAGGACGGAATTTAAGTGACGAAAAGAAAGAAAGAGAAGACAATAAATGGTGACGCGGAAAACCCCAATGAAGGTGGGTAAAAACCGCGGGTGGATGGGAGACCACCAATCCACTATGGTTCGGGCGTTAAAGCCATTGTAAATACAAATACATTGTTTATCTGTGAATATACGGCTACTACAAATGCTAACAAATTGACATATTGGAGTACAAATGATAATATATGGAGAGACAATCATATCACTTGGACACTTGTATTGATGTTAGAGTTGCCATGGAACTGCTCCTTCAACGTGATGTTCCTAGCTTGCTTTGTAAATATAGATAGGTATGAATTTAGAGCACACAGGAGGAAGTCAATGGTGTATTTGTAGATGCTAGAAATAAAATATAGTAGCTTTGGGATTAGGCTCTTAGTGGAATATGACATTCAATGTACGAAAAAGAAGGAAGAAAGTTATAGGTTGGTAGTTTTTGTTTCGCAGGATGTGTTTCATGGTTTTTCAAGGATGGTCATATGTTATTATATAGTAGTATGATAGTAGAGGAGTTAGTGGAGTTTTACGTGGGATACTCCCATGAAGTAAGGAAATTCTTTTGACCTTGCCATATGAATGAACGTGGTCTACGTATAGTTGTAGATACATCCCAGACGTTGTTTTGGCTATTCCTTGAAGATAGTAACCACCTCCTTGATTGTAGGAACTAATTTCCATGATACTCTCTTGTTGGTTGCGTGATAATAGGATTCTCATACGACGTCTTCTCACATCGAACGTCGCAACGGGTCGTGCCAAATATGCCCATAACAATAGCCCCCATTTTCCTAATTGAAGCGCGCCGGAGGTTAGGAAAATAGTCTTTGTGTGTCGCTCCATGTCTATCGTTCTTCTTGCGTCCTTTGCTACCGACTTGTGACTATCGGTTGATGACTTCTGTTCGTCGTCCTGCCTGCTGACGTCTTTGATCTTGGTTGATCGTCATCTCATAATCATTGGCTTACAAGAGAAACTATATGAACGCGACTTTGAAACTTTGTCGTATCGTAAATAAGTGATGTTTGTTGTTGAAGATGATCTAGTGTCACAACTAACGCTGACATTAGTAAGAGATTACTTCATAGGCGTCGTACACTGGTGTCAGAGTCGTTCAAGAAGCCTTGGTTCTTTTGTCATCGTATGTTTGCTGGCGCTATGACCAATAGAGAATCTCGGAATGAATACATAGAACGAAGTCAAATCGTATGTCATTTAACATATCGTAGGAGATATCTGGCGACATGGCCACTTAAGATGTCGTAGAAAGAATTCTGGCGACATGGCCACTTAAGATATGTCGTAGAAAGAATTCTGGCGACATGGCCACTTAAGACGATGTCGTAGAAAAAATTATGGCGACATGGCCACTTAAGACGATGTCGTAGAAAAAATTCTGGCGACATGGCCACTTGAAGCATCATCGAGGGAGAACTGGCGAAATGAAGCCACTCAAGATGTCAAAACATGAGATTCTGGCGTCAAAGCCTTCAGAATGTCTTAGTATAACGTTAGATATTCTGTTGTAATCATTAAGGTTCTTTTCAAGCTGCCTTATAATTGATGTCGCCTTGTTTTATCATGATGCAGATGCTATGTCATAGGTTACACATCATAAAAAAAAATGTATGCATGTCTTCGTAGGCGTGGACGCTTTGTGCGTTTGAACGTATGCATGCATTAGCTCAGGATGCAATAGCTTAAGTTAACAAAGGAAATAATCATAGATGCATCTGTTGATACACAATGTTAAACTCAAAGGTCTTACTAGGTGTTTTAGTGAATTTAGGTGTAAATACCTTTGCATGTCGGTATGTCATTATAGCAAACTTATGTCATCTAATGTCACTTAGCCAATGCATTATCCATTGTTACGAAACTTCATTTACATTGATTCATTTACATTGAAACAAGGGTGTCATGACATATAAATTATTTCACCATTGAAATATATAATGTGCGTCTAAATGCGTCTATGCATGTCTATATGTGTCGTTTAGACGTCGTGTGTAAATACTACGTGTAGTGTGAACATATGTATATTTTTACCTCATGATGTAATGTTCAAGCATAATAAATGAAGCGAACGTTAGCGTGTCTGCCGATATCTGGCGTTAAACTTTATGTGCTTAGTAGATGCATGTGAGAAATAAAAAATGAGTACCTTAGGAATGTTGTTATATCGTCATAGCTAGTAGATCATGTGAACTGGTGCCATGTGACGCTATTGACTCGATGCATGTTCCATGCTTTGGGAACTCGTGTAATCCACGTTTGTGAGATCATTGTTGGTCCCTATGTCATTCTAGTGCTTAGGGACTATCATCGTGTCCTCTGGTGACAGGCATTATATCGTGTATAGATACACGTCGCATCGTCGTCTGACTAGCGTCTCGTCGTCTGGAGGCAGGCGTCGCGTCGTTTCGAGACAAGCGTCGCGTCGTCTTTTGACGGACGTCGTGTCGTCGATCTGGTGACAGGCGTCATGTCGTTTGGAGACAAGCGTCACGTCGTTTGGAGACAAGTGTCACGTCTTTTGGAGACAAGCGTCACGTCGTCATCGTGTCGTCGGTCATTAACTCTGCGAAAGAAAGGGTACAACAACGAATGTTCTTGTGATAACCAAGTTAGTAGTGCTTGTGAGGACCAATATAAACATGTGTAATAGATAAGATGCACAACGAATCGTTCAAACATTAGCAACAAATAATTCATAAGGGATCAATAATATGAGTAATAATTGTATAATTAGAAATTGTTTAAGTGTCGTGATGATGTGTTTTAGTAGCGTCGGTGACTGATCATGGAATACCGATGATTTGTTCTCGTCGTAGCTCCTCAGTTGTTGATTGACTCTATGTTGCGTCCCTTAAGACTTGTAATATTTGAGATTCTATGTCATTTACCATCATCTAATATATGGTCTCGCTTGCCTTTAACATGCTCGTTGTCTACTGCTCTTGACGTTGACGACGAACGCTGGTTTTGGTGATGAATGTGCCAAATATGTCGAACAACTGATGTTTGACGTTTGGAGTCAATGGACAAGGGTACTTCTCAAGAATCAGAATTTTGTCAATGTCATTGCTACATGATTGGTCTGCAAAACTAGTTGTAAACGCAATGGCTCTTTGCAAGCGTAAGTAAAAAGTATTTTCAGAAGTATGATAGAAATTTATGTATTTCAAACAAAAGATAGTCAAGACCATCGACACACATGTAAGGGATGAAGAGAATCATTAGGGTGTAAAAAACAGAGATGAACAATTGCAAAGAATAAAGTGAAACAAATGAAATCAACAATGAAGAACGAACGAAATTACTTGAAGATTGAGTGACTTTAGGATCGAGTACTCATTGATGATGTTTTGATACCCGTATGGATCGTCACAGTCCCAAGTGTGGATGTAAAGTCCATTCGTCAACTGATTTTTGTCATCACTGTTGTGATCATTGCGTCGCTGTCATTGAACTTGTCATCATTGTCGCGACGACGATCGTAAGTGTCGCCATCATTGTGTCTGACGGTTTTCAATCTACATTTTGACGTTAGCTTTGAATGTCTTATTGTTTGTAAACTTAAAAACATTTCAAGCAATCCTGGTGAAGGGATTAAGTCCTGCAGTTGACTTTAGTTCAAGCAAATAATAGTAATCTCATTGTCACTTCCCGACACAGAAGAGTTGTCATTGAGTTAATAAATAAAACAAGAGTAAATGCTAGTGTTATTACGTTATAGTCAAGTGTGACGGGTAATTAATGTACTAAGTCTTTATCCCATTCATCTGAACCATAGCATAGAAAACAATAAACTGAAAAAGTTTTGTAGCATACCTATGTGGCATCGACAATGATCACAATTTGCAACTTACTTGACGACGTTAATGGCAAAAGATGTTTTAATGGCAGACTTTGTCACGCTGGTGTCAGCCCCCAATGTGGTCTTTGACTAACATTGTACCTGTACTCAAATTCTATAAGCATAATTGTTAATCACTTCCGAAGTCATGACAAAAAATATCATAAGTTACAATCTAAAAGTCACAACAATTAAATTATACTATCATGTCCCCTGTGGCGACTTTAAGACAAAACAAAGGTCTTCACATATCGAATTTGGTTTTGGACTGAAGTTAGCCACAAATTTAGATGACGCTTGTGACTTTAGGATTGTCCTTGGACAGTAACTGACAGTGTAGAACCTTGATGCTATAATCTATTCTCCATTCGTCTTGACAAACTTGCGTTATCTCAAAACAAACAGATTGATGTAGTTAGTCACGTCCGAATTCGAAACATATTAAATTGATACCCTGATGTTAAATTGTAATTTACCAAAGCAAATGTAAGTAACCTTAAAGAGAATTATCTTATTGTTACGCCAAGTAAAAAGAACTTACTAATGTGTCGCACAGGTGACAACCATTACTAAGAAGATGTTTTTGGTTCAAAACTGGCATTAAGATAACGCCATGGAATGATGACTGATAGGAAGGTGACATTGTTGCTGAGTCGGTGTCAAACGGCTTATGACAACCACTTTCACATGTCCCCCTATGACGACTTCAAGACAACTTTTATCTTCCTTTAGTGGATCGCAACTATCTATCATTATGATCTTCATCTGTAATCTTAGCTTATCTTGAAAAATCACTCAGAATGGAGGTTAGTCATCACCAAAATTGGGTGATTTATAAGCTTCGTTATAATATTAAATTAACGTCGTAAACTTAAAGCATAGAAGCATTCATTTACTTTGTATATGAAATACTTAGTTATCTATACTTCACACACATAAGATAATACACGTAAAAATCAGTTTTTTTTACTTACTCTACTCTTAGAAAGGAATGAATAGTATAACTAAAGTATAGGAATACTTAGTAGTAACCAATATGTCAGAGCTTAACAAAGTCAAAGTTTGCTATCCTTCATTTGTCATAGTTTACCTTAATACTTGTGGAAGGTTTCATCCACGTTGGCGAGGAATAAAATAAAGTAGTACTTACCTTCACCTAAGAAGATTTTGAATTGTATGCTGCAACTTGCAACAACACGAATTTGGTATCAATAATCAATTGGCAGTGTATGGATTTCCACATAATTCTTCCTTTGGCGTCATTGACGACTAGTGTCACTTGTTTTGACATCTGCTTTACTAATGAAAAAAAACAAGCGCAAAAACAATGTTAAATAATGGAAAACATTATGATTTTATACCACATATTTTTAGGTGTCGAACACTCATGATTTCGGTTGGCGAATGTTGTGGCGTCCTCAACTTCATTTCGCGACTAATTCCTGTTACAACTTAATGGGACCAAGAAAAATAGTTAGTTTAAATTAAATAGGAAGAAAATTATTACTCTATTTACGTCGCCATCAAGGATTGACGTCCTTGTGATCATAATGGTTTGTGTGTGCAACATCACTCTTGTCTGGTTCATCTAGCATTTCTCAACGTTCTAATGCAGTCCACAACTTGACATCATGACATACACTAGCTGCAACTGATATGAATACTTCGAAATGATACTTCAAAAATGGATTTGGATGATATCAAAATGATAGGAGCTGGACTTTGTGTTTTTGTGGATTTTTGTGGGCGCCAAATTATTTATGCCAAAAATCGCACAAGGGACGATCATTGGTTGGGACGTCGATAACTAGACTAGAATAAGAATAATAAAGGACGGAATTTAAGTGACGAAAAGAAAGAAAGAGAAGACAAGAAATGGTGATGCGGAAAACCCCAATGAAGGTGGGTAAAAACCGCGGGTGGACGGGAGACCACCAATCCACTATGGTTCGGGCGTTAAAGCCATTGTAAATACAAATACATTGTTTATCCGTGAATATACGGCTACTACAAATGTTAACAAATTGACATAATGGAGTACAAATGATAATATATGGAGAGACAATCATATCACTTGGACACTTGTATTGATGGTAGAGTTGCCATGGAACTGCTCCTTCGACGTGATGTTCCTAGCTTGCTTTGTAAATATAGATATGTATGAATTTAGAGCACACAGGAGGAAGTCATTGGTGTATTTGTAGATGCTAGAAATAAAATATAGTAGCTTTGGGATTAGGCTCTTAGTAGAATATGACATTCAATGTATGAAAAAGAAGGAAGAAAGTTATAGGTTGGTAGTTTTTGTTTCGCAGGATGTGTTTCATGGTTTTTTAAGGATGGTTATATGTTATTATATAGTAGTATGATAGTAGAGGAGTTAGTGGAGTTTTACGTGGGATACTCCCATGAAGTAAGGAAATTCTTTTGACCTTGCCATATGAATGAACGTGGTCTTCGTATAGTTGTAGATACATCCCAGATGTTGTTTTGGCTATTCCTTGAAGATAGTAACCACCTCCTTGATTGTAGGAACTAATTTCCATGATACTCTCTTGCAGTGGCGGATCTAGGAATTTATGAATGGTGGGTCACTACCGACTAGGTTGCACAGAGACGGATACGGGAAACATATCAATCAAATTCACTTAAACTATTCAAATTTAATCTCATATCAATGCATTATGCATATATACTAAATAATTTCACATTAGAGGGAAATCCAATCCATCTCCAACTAATTCCACCAGCACATAAAACACATAAAACCAAAGGCTCATTCATGGCCTCTCCGAAAACTTCACATGATAGGTCTAATTCTGAAAATCCTAAAACAAGGGTTTTAGTGCATTACCTGAACAAAAATCAATCAAACCCTTCAAAGCTAATCCAATGCTCATAATGTCATAGTCATCATTCACCAATTAGCCACTGTAACAAATTATATTGAATTAACAACAATAAATATAACAATAATAAATTAACAACAATAAATCAATAATATAACAACAATAAATTAACAACAATAAATTAACAACAACAATACAAGTTATACCAACAATAAATTTAGGCAAACTTAACTAAATCTCTAAAAACTCAAATTAAGCATAAAAAACAGCAATTAATACACAAATTCAATGGCAAACTTAACTAAATCTCTAAAAACTAAAAACTAAACCAATAAAACTGAATTCAAACAACCAAAAGAAACAAAAAAACTCACCTGACGTTTAGCACCGAGGGGGGCAGGCTTCTTCCGAGTTAAAATTCCAACTTCACAATAAAATCAAAATATTATCAATATGAAAAATAAGATACAAAATTACAAACATTAATATAAAAAAATCCATAATGTGAACTTGCATACGAAATTAAAGGAAAAAAAATGACAAAAAAAACTAAAAAATACAGATGTAATTAAATGAAATTACAAAAAAAAAAATCACGCAAACACAAATTCAACAGAGAACATTAAAATAAATTACACAAAATAAAAAAATTAACTAAAAATCGAAAAAAAAAATCTGGAACAAACCCTAAATCTTAAACAACGACGACGAAATATCACCTGGAACGAAGTCGGCGATGACTACTTAAGATCTGAAACTTCAAGTAAGCGTGATGGTCGACTGGTCGTGGTTGGTGTAGCGACGACGAGAGGAGAGAAGCGAGTGGTTTGCGACGACGATAGGAGAGAGGAGATGATGGATTGATGGTGCTTCTGATTTTGGTGGTCGGCGAATCAGATGATGATGATGATGAAGACGGTGATTGGTGGTTTCGACAACGAGATGAGAGGGGAACGAATGAGGTGAGGGAAGAGAGAGGATTGGTGAAGACGACATGGGGTAGAGGGTGTAGAACAGAGGAGAGAGGAGAGAGATTCAGAGAGATGGGACAAGGCAGAGAGGAGAGAGAGAGGAGAGAGAGGAGGAACTTGGCGTGTAGAAAGAGAGCGTTTTGTTTAGAGTGCCTTGTTTTCTCTTTTTTTTTTTTTTTTATAAAAGCTGCTCCATTTTTTTGAAAAGTAATGGTGGGTCACGTGACCCACCAGGACACAACGTGGCTCCGCCACTGCTCTCTTGTTGGTTGCGTGATAATAGGATTCTCATACGACGTCTTCTCACATCGAACGCTGCAACAGGTCGTGCCAAATATGCCCACATGTTCCTCGGCATACCTTGAGACTCGGTCCACAAGAACTTGGTGAGGGGTGGTAGCAAACTTTAGCCAAGTTGTTTTCCTTCGATTTATTACTGCTAAGGCCTAAGTGTTGTTATGAATTTCTAAAAAAAAAAAATTCAAATCATGAGTTATATCCCATGATCAGTGGCGCACCATCATATCATCTTCAACAAAACTTTCATTAAGTGATTCTTTTTTAGTATGGTGTTTTATCCTTTAGGAAAAAAAAAAGAATCATGATCTCTTAAGCACCATCATATCATCCTTCTGTATGTTCTGATTTGCGGTAAAGAAAAATAAAACAGTTTCTCTGTTGTTTTGATCATGTCGTGTGAATAAAAATAAATAAATTGATGTTTTTGGGTTTTCTAAATCAATTTCAGATTTATATTTTTATATTATAATAGTATAAACGGTTTTGGGTAAAGGTATAAATTAAAGTTTGGAATAAATGAATGGTTTTAGTGTTCAAAGAAGTAAAAGTCAGATTATGTTATGATTTTCAAATCTGTTTTTTTTTAGGTTTAGGTTGTAATTTGATGTGAATTGAGTATTACTTATTTACGTACTAGTACTAGGTATTACTAGTAGTATTAGTAGTCATAGTTAGTATACTTAATTATCTATGTCAGATTATGATGGAACTTAGAATTATGATTAGGGAACAAAAATTGTATGTTGTAGTGTGGTAGTACATTTTTTTTGGGCCCCCTTTCGGGAACCCGTGGACCGTGGTAAGATGAATTTCCTCTGGGCTGCCCTCGCACAAGGCCATTCACCCAGAGGCCCAACAAGCCCCAAACCCTTCTTCCTCCAACAATATTGAAATTTTTGCTTCCACCAAGATTTGAACCTTGGTCTCCCATTTGGGAGATAGAAGAAGCCATCCTAGTGACCCAGGGGTCCCTTGGTGTAGTGTGGTAGTACTTATAATACAATAGGATTATATGATTTTTATTTCTACGAAAAAGTAATAGTCATTATATTATTGTCTATGAGTTAGTGATTTTTATAAGTGGACATGTTATTTTATATACCATGACTGTTTGAGTTAGTAACATGATTGGTGTTGTTTATGAGTTTATTTTACCAACCTGTTCATATTTAAAAGGGGCAAAGTTTGCAAGATTTAAGAGTCTTTTGTGACTATTTCAAGTTATCTTTATTGTTGAACATGGTTCAATTATTTAGGGAGACTTTTTAAGTCCCTAATTCAAGGTTTAATATAGGTGAGTTATTATTATGTGAACACTTTTTACTAATAATATAAAAACAAGTTATAAGTGTTTATATCAGTGATACAAGGGACGCGGGACGGAGCCACGTTTTCCGATCTGGGTCGTTCGTTCCCGATCGCGGAACAAACGCGACCCAGATCGTCTCCGTTCGCGAATCAGATCGCCTAAGGCGACGTCCCTGATTTCAGCGCTCGAAAATTAGCTTGAATCCGTGAGTTTGTCGAAAATTTGTGGTAGCTTCCATTGTTTCCGATGAGAACTTGCAGCTGCACGATAGAAAAATAGAAAGAGAAAGAAGGAGAAGGTAGATAGAAAGAGAAAGAAGGAAAAATAGAAAGAGAAAGAGCAGGATGATCCGTTCAAAAAAAAAAAAGGAGTGTGGGAATGGGACAGCTGGTGGACAACTGTAATCTGTATGAACTTATGAAGCTTTTAACTTTATTTTTTTTATTTTGACTTTTGACCACTCATTCTCCCACCAGCTGTCCCACTTATGAAGCTTTTAACTTTTGACCACTCATTCTCTTTCCTTTTTTCTTTTTACATTTATTTTTTGGAAGTTGTAGTTTTATTCTCTCAATTACTAGAGTACGTACTTCTTCATATAGTATATACATTACTTTTATTAAATTTCTATTATTATTGTTGTTATTATTATTATCATTATTATTAAAAAAAAATCTATTTAAAAGTAATATTTCTTTGATTGCTCTAAAACAAAATTAATACCGCGATGACCCAACGTTCCCGATTCACCCAAGGTAGCGTTTCCCGTTCCCGTTTTCGTACCACGTTTCGCATCGACTCTCGTTCCTTGTATCATTGGTTTATATATATTTTTTATCATATTGTTGGACCTAATAAAAATTATTAAACACTTAAAGAAAAATAGAACGCATGAAAACTCATAGGATGGATCCCCTATTGAGTATTGAACAAGGGGGGAGAAGTAGTCTTTGAACTACCTTCTCTTACACATATTAACTTGTATGACGATACAGTTAATTATTTTATTATAATCGAGTTAGATAAGTTATCTAAGCTTCCTGAGTAAAGTTAGTCAAGGACAGGGGGTATGATCATACTGATTTTCAAGGTTTATCTACTAAAGACAGTCAAGGACGCTTTAGTTATTCAAGGTTTAGTAGCCCGTTTTTTTTTTCAAAGTGAGGACGGTGCCCGTTCCATGCCAGATCAATATTAATAAACGTTATAGAGTCATCATTTGTTTATTTATTTCTAAGTCAAGCATGATTTGTTGTTTATAGTTTTCTAGTATCATGTTTAGGATTTATATTCTATTAATTTGGTTATGTACGTACTCAGCAATAGCTGACTTGTTCTTTCTGTGTTTGGTTGCATATTCTATAATGATCCATAATTTCTTATAAATTACGGGGGGCAGGTTAGTAACAGGATATCCAGATTCATGCATGGGAGTTAGCTGTTGGAGTTGGATTTCATTATATTTCCATCAGACATTGTGATTTATTTCTTTCTTTCTTAAGTTTGAGATTTTGGATTTATTATATTTTAATAAGGAGCCTTCAAGGGTTTCCAACTTGTAGTTTAGTTATTTTTAGTTAAAGTCTTCCGCTGTGTTATTTTCAAAAGTTAGCAAGTTTGATTTCTAAAATTATTATTCAGTCGTATGCGTATCACCGTGGCGGTAACACCTTAGATTCCTCTTATTTAATTAGAATGATATTTATTATAGTAGGGAGAAATTTGGAGGTGTTACATAGGGTTTTTTCAAATTCTCGCTGTTGAGGCAATGAAGTAATCCCTAAAGATTTTCTAACTAGAAGATACATAACTTGTGATCTTTGTGTTTTTTTTATCTATTTGTTTTAGCTGGAGAGATCGTTCAATGGGTTTGTGAATTTTTCCTATTTGTCTGATTACAGTACTGTGGTTCTTTTGATTTTGGTTGCAGATGGCAATTAGCCCATAAACTCTCCAGTTTCTGTCACAATGTTTTCTGAATACTCTCTCTCCTCACCCTGAGCCTCGGCGCTCTGCTGAGGCAAGTCTCAGCGACGCGGTGGAGCAGCCAAATTATGAGCTGGCAGTTCTTACACTCATACGCACACCGGGCGTTGGGGGAGGAGATCCAGCAAGCTGCAGCAGTAGCAGTGAACTTTAAAAACTATCTTAAAGCTCGATGGGCACCAATGGCAAGGCGGTCTGAACCCAATGTGCCCTTGCCGAACCCTATACCTGAGGATGAAAAGAAGCTGATCAAAGAGCACATTGTGACTCTGATGCTGGAGTCTACGCCTCGTGTGAAAAATTGGTGGTTTGTGTGTACATAACATTTTATGTATATAATTTCCCTAGCAGCTCTACTCTACTTATAGTGCAGCAGTCTCCACCGGATTGTTACTTTTATAGTGGAAGTTGTCACTATCATTTTTGGAGTGATCCAAGACTGATCCTCCCCTTTGTATTTTGTGTCGTTTTATACAGCTTAGTAGTAGTTGTTTTGTTGCCTTGTACAGGTTAGCACTAGGGTAGAAAGTTGCTCCTTGTATATATACTAGAATAGTGGCCTAAGAGCCGTTGTGAGTTTGTAAAATACAACACACAGAAAATTGAATGCAGAAAATTCTCCTCTGATTCTTAGACAGAGAAAAACCAAAACCTTGAGAGCTTGATTTCTCTTCATGGTATCAGAGCAAGGTATTTAAAAATTTCATTCAGAGATTTCAAGACTCTCTGAAAGCCTAAAATTTCCACAGAAAGATAATTTTTTTTATCTTGTGAGAGTGTAAAATGGCAGAAAAAGCTACCAGTCAATCAGACAACCCCTACAAGGATCCTCTTTTCATTGCCATCAATGAAAATGCTGCAACTGCCCTAGGAAGTATCATTTTTGATGGAAACAACTTTCTGAACTGGAGCAGAAGCATAAAGATTGCTCTTGGAGCAAAGAACAAGTTGAGCTTCTTGGAAGGAAACCATGAGAAGCCAAAGGAAGCAGGTGATGAGATGCAAAAATGGGTGAGATGTGATTACATGGTAAGGTATTGGTTGTTAGCAACCATGAAACCAGAAATAGCAGGAAGTTTGGTCTTTATGCAATCAACAAAGGAATTATGGAGAGAGATAGTTGAGAGGTATGGTCAAACAAATGCTCCTCAACTGTTTCACTTGAAGAAGGAGTTATGGGAATTTCAGCAAAATAACCTGAGTGTTGGTGAGTATTATTGTAAGATGAAGGAGCTATGGGACCAAATAGCTCAACTGGAAGAGATGCCTGAGTGCACTTGTGGAGCCATGAGTAAATGCACCTGCAACATGATGAAGAAAATGCTTGAAATACAAGCAAATGACAGAATCCTAAAGTTCATTATGGGTCTGAATGGGGGATATGAGCAGATGAAGAGCAATTTCTTGGCCATGGATCCACTCTTGCCTGTGAACAAAGCATATAATCTGGTTTTACAGGTTGAGAAACAGAAACAACTGACTGGAGAAATAATTCTAGGAAATGAAATGAGTGCTTTGAATGTGGGAAGGCAACCACAAAATCTGGGACCCCTCATAAATTTTCAGAAGAAGGACTACAAAAAAATGAGAATGGAGAAGGAAGCAAAGATGTGTGATCACTGTGGAATACGTGGGCATATAAGAGAGGAATGCTTTAAGATAGTGGGTTATCTTGACAGATTCAAGAATCCAAGGTGGAAGAACAACACAAGGCAGGTTGCAAATGTTATGAAGGAAGAAGGAGAAGCTATTGCTCAAACTCCTATGGATTTTGAAGGATCTCAAGGAGAGGCAAGTGATAGAAAGGATGACAGCAAGCTGATATCTACTGTGGTTCAGGAGGTTATGAAGGCTCTTGGAAACAATGCTATTGCATACAGCAACTTTGCAGGTAAAGTAATTTTCTCAAATGTTGTGTGTCAAAAAAAACATTTGATTGCAAAACTTGGATCATAGATTCAGGAGCTAGTGACCACATATCTGGAAATAGAAGCATGTTCATGAATATGAGAAGTTTAAAGGGAGTTCTGAAGGTAGGATTACCTGATGGAACAACAAAAGAGGTAAAGGAGTTTGGAGACATAAAGATATCTGATGATATCATACTAAAAAATGTTCTCTTTGTGAGTGATTTCAAACACAATTTGTTGTCTGTTAGCAAGCTGCTGCAGGACAACAAAGTGATGAAATTTATTTTTGACAAAGATGGATGCTATTTACAGGACCTTACCACTGAGCAAATCATAGCTCAGGGAAAGAATCAATGTGACCTGTATAAGCTGATGGTAAAAGAAGAGGAGCTTGGAGCAGGAGAAGGAAAGAAGGTGCTTGCAGTTGGAGTAAAGAGCAGTGCTGCTGCTGAAGAAACTAGGATGAATAATCTAGGATTGATTCATGCTAGACTAGGACATATCTCTTTGTCTAAAATGAAACATTTAGAATTATGTGATTGTAAAGATTTGAAGGAATATTTTTGTGACACTTGCCCTGTAGCTAAGCATCACAGACTGCCTTTTATGTTAAGCTCTTCAATTGCTGCAAATATTTTTGATTTAGTTCATATTGATTTATGGGGGCCTTATGGTGTCAAGGCCATAACAGGGGCAACCTATTTCTTAACCATCCTTGATGATCACTCAAGGGTAACTTTGACTCATCTTATGTCCAACAAAGAACAGGTGAAGGAAATCTTAATTGGTTTTCTTGCTCATGTGGAAAATCATTTTGGATGTAAAGTCAAGACCATCAGATCAGACAATGGAACTGAGATCTTCCAGCAAGAATGTAGAAGGATCATGAGAGAAAAGGGTATATTACATGAAAGAAGTATACCTGGAAGACCTCAACATAATGGCAGGGTAGAGAGAAAACATAGATTCCTTTTGGAAACTGCTAGAGCCCTAAAAATCCATGCCAACCTTCCTGATGTCTTATGGGGTGAATGCATATTGACTGCAACTCATCTCATAAATTTGTTGCCTAGTGCTGTGATTCATTGGAAAACCCCATATGAAAGATTGAAAGGCAAGAAACGTAATTATGACCACTTGAGAGTCATAGGAAGTCTGTGTTATGCAAGTGGAACAAGGAAGCCAAATGACAAGTTTGCTGAGAGGGGAATAAGATGTGTCATGGTAGGCTATCCTTATTGCCAAAAAGGATATAAATTGTATGATTTAAAAAAGGAAAAATTGTCAAGAATAAGTCAGCCTTTGAGCCATCCACTAAAAACAAGTCAACCTTTTGATTATCCTTGAATAAGTCAACCTTTAATACCAATATGTTTTTAACAAGTTATTGCCTGTTCTTAACATATTTAACCGCTTAAATATGATATGTGTAACTCTTTAAAGGGATGAGAGACCAAACAAAAAGAAATTAAAAATTACAAAAAAGAAAGAAAAAAGTCAGATTATTTATAATTTAACTTGTTTAAAATTGATAAGTACTAAAGGTAGACTTATTCAGGAAATAATCAAAAGATGACTTATTTTTAGCGGACGGGACAAAGGTTGACTTATTCTTGACAATTTTTCCTTTAAAAAAAGGAAAATTATTTGTAAGCAGATATGTTGTGTTCCAGGAAGAAATTTTTCCTTTTCTCACAAACAAAGAGAAAGGAAATCATATTGATGTCATTAGATACGTAATGCCCATGTTGAATGATGCAGGTACTCAAGAATGCAGCAATGATAATGGAGACACTCTGAATGAAATCATAACACACATCAATGAAGAAGATCATGATGCCCCTGGTGATAGAATGGAAGTGGCAGATTTGATGAAGAAAGGGAAGCCGCAATACCAGCGAGATGGTGGAAATGAGCTTCGAAGATCCAACAGAGACATAAATCTACCGAGAAGGTTCGTAGACAATTTAGTGCAACTTCCAGTCACAAAGAAGCAGTCACATATCTGCAAGGTACATCTCACATGGTTGCAAGTTTAAAAGACTCTCAATACTACTCTGAAGATTACATTGTTTCACTTAACAATGCCTTAAGAGTGACTGAGCCAACACACTACAAGGAAGCCTTGAAGCATGATGGATGGAAGGAAGCAATGCAGCAAGAACTCACAGCTCTTGAAGAAAATGAAACCTGGGTGCTAAAACCGTTACCAGAAGGAAAGAAAGCAATAGATTGCAAGTGGGTGTACAAGGTGAAGTAAAGGCCAAATGGAGAAGTGGAAAGGTTGAAGGCTAGATTGGTAGCAAGAGGAGACAGACAAATAGCAGAGAAGGATTATAAACACACTTTCTCTCCAGTGGCTAATTTCACAAGTGTCAGAACTCTGGTTGCTTTGGCAACTTCACAGAATTGGAAACTTCATCAT
This sequence comes from Beta corolliflora, assembly GCA_947648045.1. NCBI lineage: Eukaryota > Viridiplantae > Streptophyta > Magnoliopsida > Caryophyllales > Amaranthaceae > Beta > Beta corolliflora. Next base: position 498,053 of record CANSZD010003845.1, read on the forward strand.
CTAGATATCAATAATGCATTTCTTCATGGATATCTAGATGAGGAAGTTTATATGAAGCCACCACCAGGACACAATGAAGAGCATAGTGGAAAAGTGTGTATGCTTAAGAAAAGCCTATATGGGCTGAAACAAGCCTCAAGGCAATGGAACATAGAGTTAACAAAGTTCCTATTGCAAGAAGGATTTCAACAAAGCAAGAGAGATTATTCTCTTTTTCACAAGGACTCAAATGGAAAGCAAGTGATGGTCCTGGTATATGTGGATGACCTTTTGGTCACTGGTGATGATGAAGCAGAAATAGCAGCTCTTAAGCAAAAATTGGATTCAACTTTCTCTTGTAAAAATCTGGGAGAAATGAGATTTTTCTTAGGTATAGAAGTATCAAGATCAGAGAAGGGAACTATGCTCAACCAAAGGAAGTTCATTATGGATATTGTGCACAGTGCAGGCCTAGAAAGGGTGCAAACCATGCAAGTTTCCATTCCCAAAAGGAGTCAGGTTGTCAACTGATGAAGGAGAAATGCTCACTGACCCTGAGATATACAGAAGCATCATTGGAAGGTTACTCTACTTAAACCTCACAAGGCCTGACATAACTTATTCTGTGCAACAACTTAGTCAATTTATGGCTTGTCCCAGAAAGCCTCACCTACAAGCTACTTCTCATGTGATCAAATATATCTTGCTGGTACAATTGACTGGGGATTATTCTATCATGCTGATTCTGATACATCACTCTCAGCTTATTGTGATGCAGATTGGGGCACCTGTGCCTTTAGTGGGAGATCTTTAACCGGATATTGTGTCTTTCTTGGAAAAAATCTTGTGTCTTGGAAAACCAAGAAACAGAAGACTGTATCTAAGTCTTCAGCAGAGGCAGAATATAGGTGTATGTCTCAAACAAGTAGTGAATTAGTATGGGTTGATGGCATTCTGGAAGATTTAAGCTTTAATGTGCCTAAACCTATCAACCTATATTGTGATAACAAGGCTGCAATTTACATCTCTCACAATCCAGTGTTTCATGAAAGGACCAAACATCTCAAGCTGGACTGCCACTATGTTAGAGATCATGTCATGGAAGGTTTCCTCAACACTCTTCATGTCAAATCCTTTCTTCAATTGGCTGATATAATGACCAAATATCTCAGTGAGCAACAACACAACCACCTCTCTCTCAAGTTGGGCATCCTACCAGTAGCTCCAACATGAAGGGGGGTGTGAAAAATTGGTGGTTTGTGTGTACATAACATTTTATGTATATAATTTCCCTAGCAGCTCTACTCTACTTATAGTGCAGCAGTCTCCACCGGATTGTTACTTTTATAGTGGAAGTTGTCACTATCATTTTTGGAGTGATCCAAGACTGATCCTCCCCTTTGTATTTTGTGTCGTTTTATACAGCTTAGTAGTAGTTGTTTTGTTGTCTTGTACAGGTTAGCACTAGGGTAGAAAGTTGCTCCTTGTATATATACTAGAATAGTGGCCTAAGAGCCGTTGTGAGTTTGTAAAATACAACACACAGAAATTTGAATGCAGAAAATTCTCCTCTGATTCTTAGACAGAGAGAAACCAAAACCTTGAGAGCTTGATTTCTCTTCACCTCGTATTCAAGCTCAGCTCAGTGAGGCGTTGGTGGTCATTGGCAAGCATGATTTTCCTAGGGAGTGGACCGAGCTACTTCCGATGCTCAATACTAGGCTTACGCAAGCACTCAGTAAGGGTAGTAATTATGCTGCTATTAATGGGATTCTTGGGACTGCCAACTCTTTGTTCAAGAAGTTTCGACATGGGTACGGGACAAATGATCTGAGGCTGGATTTAAGGTATTGTTTGGATAATTTTGCACTCCATTGTTGCAGTTGTTCTCCCATACTGCATCTCTGATTGATTCAGGTATCGGTTCCGATGCTTCTTTGCGGCAAACTTGAAGCCCCTATTTGAGGCACGGAGGCTTGCTTTGTAGGATATTTTATTCCTTTAACTTTCGGGAGTTGCACGACCTCTTTGAAGATAACATGGGATCATATGTGAATATATTTGGAAAGTATCTAACTACTACATACCCAGTCCTTGAACAAGGAGGTGAGATGGCTCTTGTTGATAATCTCTGTCTGCTATTTGTGAAATCTTGACCCTCTATATTGCGAGGACCGAGGAGCCCTTCGAGAAATATGTGGGTCAATTTGAGAAAGCAATACGGACCCTCCTTGTGATTGTTTCGCATCTTCGTGTCGTGATCATCTTGCTATTATCGCTATCAAGTTCTTGACAATGGTCGGCTCTATGGCACACCACTACAAGCTCTTTGACGAAGCTTCCTTAGATGTGATATGTCGAAACATTGTCATTCCAAATGTCATGCTAAGGGAAGAAGATGAAGAGCTTTTTTGAGTTCAATTATATTGAGTTCATTAGACGAGATATGGAAGGAAGTGATGTTGACACTCGGAGAGAAGAGCTGCATGTGAACCGCTTAAAGGAATAACAACTCACTACGAGAGAGAAGGTTGCTCCCATGGTGAACAAGTGTCATACGGGACCATGTTGACCACATGTGGTGAGAACCCAGTTGCAAATTGGAAATACAAAGACTCGCTATTCTTTCCGGTTATAGCATTAAGCACCGTAAAAGCTACGAGCCCTAATGTATTGACGGGGTTTTTCGATCCGCAATCATTCTTTACATTGATGGTTGTTCCCGAGTTAGAAAGTCAAGATGTTAATTCTTATCCATTGCTCAAGGCGGGTGTACTTAAGTTTATAACAGTATTTAGAGATCGGCTTCCAAACACCGGTGTGATGCCCTTGGTTCCTCAAGTGTTACGGTTTCTTCTTTGTCGAGTCAAATGTGGTCCACTCTTATCTTTGCTATTTTTATTGATAAAGTTCTCGTTGGTTAAAGATGAGGGCTCTAGAGCTAGATATGTTGCATCCGATATTGCACCATTATATCTTTATATCTTTGTTAAACAACCTTTTTAACGCTATGAAGTTTCCCGACTCTAAGGAGAACCAATATGTTATGAAGTGCATCATGCGGGTCCTTAGTGTTGCGAGATGTTACTAGTGATGTTCTTAGCCGCATGTCTAGAATGGCTTCTATTCTCAATGAAGTGCAAGAACCCTAAAAACCCTATATTCAATCATTATCTCTTTGAGGCTGTTGGCGTGCTTATTAAGCGGGTTTGTGAGAAGGACCCCTCTGTTATATCGGATTTTAAAACTAGCCTTTTCCGTAGTCTTATTTTGAAACTAGCCTTTTCCCTAGTGATCTCGTGTAATTTACATTGATGGTTGTTCCGAGTTAGAGAAGAGCTGCATGTGAGGTTTATTTTCCTGGTTTGTCTCTAAGTGATCACGTGCATATAGAGGATGACATGCATTAGGGAAGACTGGCTGCCGCCGCAAATTGGTAACATATATATATTTTTTCCTTAGGTATAACTTATAAGTTATGCAAAGCAAACCTTATTTTGAGGGGTATCCGATAAGTGAAGTATAGTTTCTCCTTGATTGATTTGGTATACATGTATGGTTAACTTCTTCCGGATATAATGCAATAAAATCAAAGTTATTCCAAAGTTGTTCCTTTTTTTCGATATGCTATCTATGCTCAACTTATCGGTTGCTTGCGGTTGTTACTTGCTTTTGCTCATTCTTTCCTCTCAATTTTGACAAAGGTTGCATTATCTTCATCTACCTTATTACACTTGATCGCCCCGAACTTATTTGGTTTAGGTGAAGAGAGGGCACCCTAAAACGGAAAGTGGTATGTCGGCAACAAGTGCTCGAATGTTGTTCTCTTTATAAGCACCTATAAGCTGCGGTTGTAATTGATCTCGGTCTTGGTATTATGTATATCGTTTACTACCTTCGTGCGGCCCATAATTTATATCGGTTGTCTAGTTATTTGTTAGCTTATCATCGGTTGGTTGTCTGTCAAGACTGTCGTGTGCCCGATTTTGTGATGTAACACAAACCATGAGTGAACTACACAAGTGTTTGTGTTGATCCTTTATTATTCGGCCGTATCCGAAATTATATGTACTATTACATGGTATTGCAAGTACTTACTACTACTACTATATACATAGAATTTCAGAGAATGAGGGAGTGGAAGGGTGGTAAGCCCTTTCATCTTCCACCCACATGTTGTGGGTTCGATTCTCATCAAGGGGGTTTGGGGGGTTTTGGGGTAGGTTGTATTTAGGTGCCCTGTGAGAGGGCGTTAATGTAATTTATCTTACCAATTTTTAAAAAATATACATAGAATTTCAGGTCCTCCCTTGTGATGAAGAGATCGTAGACCTGTTTTTGCACCATGGATTGACAACATAAATTACATAATCGTATTAGCTTGAGATATTTTTATGCAGATTGTAGTTTATAAATTCTAATTGCTTCTATCAGGAATTAGTTGTAGTGTGATAATTGAATCATGACGGAGGAAGAATTAGTTGTAGCATATTCTAATCCTCTAACAAGAGTTATATTGAACTGTGGGTTGTCCATGAATTCGATCTAAGCTTATAGTTGGGAATTTCCATGAGCAGAAGACATTGGCTCAGTATGACAGTATCAACTATCAACTATGTGTATTCTGCACAACTTCCTGTAGTATTTTCCATACAATTGGCTCTTCATGTTCGAAGCAATATGTTGTTTAATTAAACCGCGAATTACAAATGTCTGGAATAGCTCTATTACAATTTCAGGAGGCAAAGAATTTCCAATGTACCAAGTCTAAGAAGATGAACAGCCGAACAAGCACCCTCTTCTTTGGATGAACTCAATGCCAAGAAAGTAAAACAAATCACTAAGTTTGACGAATCATTGTAGATAATCATCTGGCTCCAATTGAAACAAGCTGATCCACAATGCCATGGTAACAACAATAAATTATTTACTATCTTACAAAACCCATTTTTACAATACGATATTTGCATTAGACATATGTAGCAAACTTTTGACTTTATAAACGAAACATTATTAAAAACAAATCAACCACGGATTGACTTTGCGAATAAATGTAACGTTTGAATATACTTCCTATGTTTCTTTTTAAGTGCAACACTTTGACTTTTGCACTATTCATACACCTCATTTTGACCATATTTATTTACTAATATATAAAAACAAATATGATCATAAAAATGTTGTTGGGTTTTTTCAATGAATAATTTCATAATAACAATTTTTATAACTTAAGCAAATATATAATTTGAGATGTTAATGATCAAAGTTGTGTGTTGACAAGCGTAAAAGTCAAATTGTTGCACTTATTTAGAAACAGAGTTTAGTAGTAAACAACTTAATTAGAATGCACCGGAATCACAATAGATATTTTGAACATGCACATAATAATTCTCTATGTTTATAATTTTAATTTTATCAGTATGATTAACAAATTCATTATTTTTAGAATGTCTAAAACTTATTATGATACGTAAACATGATGTGTATTATACTATTGGGTGCAAAAAGTGATGATCGTTCAACACTCTCATTTGTTATTTGTGTGGCTATATTAACACAAAGGGTAGTAATTAAAAGATGATTCAATCTCAAATCATAGTAACATCGACACACTCTCGTATTTAATTAGGGGGAAGGATCAATCACCGAATCAAAGTTTCCAGCATCTAATTTAACTAATTTATGCTCGAGTAATATTGTTATTGTGATTATTCTATAACAATTGCTAACCAATACTCGTTTGTTAATAACCATTCTATAAAGTCTTCTTTAAAGAACAAATATTAATTTAACCACTTAAGTTATGGGAAGACAAATACAACGATAACACCCTCTTATTAAAATATATAAGAAGGACATCTTGTATAAGTGCATAAAATTTCCCTCCTAAACGATTCAAAACAAGAATAAGGACATTGTAACTACGTTCATCCATCCATAAGTTTAGAATTTTAAGCACAATAGATATAATCTATTATTAGCTCAATATATAGAAGATACTTCAATCTTTATTTCGGCTTTAGTTTCAAAAATATAAATATTTGATTCCACTTAAGTGGACGCTCAAACCATTCAAATTTCGAAAGATATTGAGATCAATTTCAACCCATTCTCTTTTTTATAACTGAAACTGAACTAGCAAAACTCGTTCCAAATCCACAATGAGTGGACTCTTAGAACGATATCTAGTCACCACTATTCATGTAGCTACTATTTCCGTCCCTTACATTGTGTTTGATAGGGAGGAATTTAATGGAAAAGAAAGGAAATGAAAAGAAAAAAAGAAACTTTCTATGTTTGGTAAAAAAATTTAGAAGGGATTCAATCGGAAAAGAAAGGAAGTTAGAGGAAAAGAAAACCTAAGAAATCTCCCATCCCTTTCCTCCCAAAATTGGAGGACTTTAGGAGGAAAGAGATAATTAATCAAACATGAGAAAGTTTAGTTCCCTTCTTTTTTTCATCCTTTCCGTTCCTTTCTTTTTCTTTTACTAAAAATTTACCAAACACATACTTCCTCCGTTTTTTTTGTTTTTCCATATTGTTTTTTGACACTCTTCATCTAATGTAGTTTGACGGTCTTTTGTTACTTTTTCGTAAGGGAAAACATAGTCATGTGGATCTTATTTGATTCATCTCAAAATATACTTTTCAAAAATTAACTTTTTATAATTTTACTTATATACAATTAGAGATAATGAATGTCTAAGTTGTGTGTTGGCAAATGTGTAAGGAGAAATGGAACAACTAAAAAAATGGAGGAAGTATTGTTTACCCATTTGCCAACAGGGGTATCCTATTCAAAAGGAAAATTCTTCCCATTAGCTCATGTGGGTTTTGTCAATTGGAAGTCGAGTCAACCGACCATCTTTTAATTTCATCACTAATCCAGGCAACTTTGGGACCTCACCAAAGTTAAAAATTGGCTTCTTTACTACACCCCCTCTCAACCACTGCTCTCCATCCTCGACTCCATCAAATCAAAACACCATCTCATTGTTACATTTAAATTTATATTGAACTTTCACAAAGCCCAATTCTACTTCAATGAGTGGACTCTTAGAACCTCCATAGATTATTGCCATGCAATAGGTTCACATTTCACTACCTCCAATTCTCCTCCTCATCCTCATCAACGGCTGAAGCGCCCCACCGTTGTGTCGTGGGATCCACCTTCATATTCCTGTCACAAACTCAACTTTTATGGCTCCGTTTGTCATTCCACCACTCACCACAATACCTGCCTCCAATCTTGTGCCTACAACCTCGACAACATCCAAGTCTACATAGCAGAAGTCATAGCTCTCCAACAAGGTCTCTTGCTTGCAATTAAAGAAGGTATTCAACATCTATAAATTGAAGGCGATAACCTTTTAGTGATCAATGAGATAACAAGCATTTGGGACCGTCCTTGGCAAATCACTTACATTATCAAAGACATTCAAAGTTCAAACTCTTTTCAACAGTTCATCTCTTAGGCTTTGTTTGGTAGGAAGGATTTGGATGGAAAAGAAAGGAAAGGAAAGGTGAAAACAAACTTTCTCATGTTTGGTAAAAGAAAATAAGAGGGGTTTGATTGGAAAGGAGAGGAAGTGGAAGGAAAAGAATACTCTTAAATCCTTGCTTTCCTTTCCTCCCAAAATCGGAGGTATTTGACAGGAAAGAAAGCTAATAAGTTTTTACATATGTTTTCTTTATTTCCTTCCTTTCCTTTCCTTTACTAATGACAACCAAACATGTGATTCCTCTCAAATCCACCAATTATACCAAACATTGGAAACTACAACTACCTTCTTTTCTCTTCTTTTCCTTTCTCTTCCTTTCTTTTCCCTTCCTTTACTAAAAAAATACCAAACAAAGTGTTAGAATATCAAGCATATCTATCGAGAAGCCAACAATGCAGTTTTCTTCTCTCTCTCTTCATCTCCTTGCAAGGCCGACGATTTTCTTCTTGTTTCTTGTTGCCGACGATCCTTCTGCTGAGTTCTACCTTTTCGAGGTCAGTTTTTTTTGCGAATTACTTCTGAATTTCCGTTCCTATCATGGTGTATTTCTATGTTATATTTCGTCTTTAATCTGGCTCAATTTTGATCCTTTGATATTATAACCTATTAATTCGGAATTAATTTAGGGAATACAAACCTAAATGCTGAATAGTTGTGAACTAATTTCCTCATTATCGATCACACTTTGCGGGTTAGGGTTTTTTCAAATTCTCGTTGTTGAGGCAATGGAGTAATCCCTAAAGATTTTCTAACTACAAGATACATAAAACTTGTGATCTTTGCGTTTTTTTGTCTATTTGTTTTAGCTGGAGTGATTTTTTTGTTAACCTTTTGGAATTTTTCTTATTTGTCTGATTACAGTACTGTGGTTCTTTTGATTTTGGTTGCAGATGGCTATTAGCCCAGAAACTCTCCAGTTTCTGTCACAATGTTTTCTCAACACTCTCTCTCCTCATTAGTTGTGTTTTGGAAACACGAAATATGTTAATCGAATAATTTGTGAAGTTCTCCCAGAAGACGGCGAACACACCCTTCGTTCTCTCTCTAATCTCTATACATACTTTCTCCAGAAATCAATAAATCAAAACCCCCCTTCCAAAAAAAACCCTATTTGACGAACTTATTCTCTCAATTGCGTTCAATATTTTTCTAGGGTTTTACAGAAAACAATGGATGAAATAGACCACTACGAAGTTCTCGGGCTAATTTCAGGTGAAGAAGGATCGATACTCAGTGAGAAAGAAATCTCAAAAGCATACCGTAAAAAAGCCCTAGAATTGCACCCAGATAAACACCTCAACGATCCAAAAGCTCCGACAAGATTCCAGAAACTTCAATTTTCTTACGAAATCCTCAAAGACCCGAAAGTTAGGAAATAATTCGGTGAATTGCTCAAGGTTAGGAGAGAGAAACAGGCGCGCAACAAGCAATATGATTCGAAACGACGTCAGATGATGTCGGATTTAGAGGAGAGAGAAAGAGCAGCAGCGTATGTTGATCCAAAGAAGAAGGCCAAAGATGAAGAAGAGAGGATTATGAAGAAATTGAGTGAGGAAATTGCTCGAATTCGGGCTATGATGGCAAAAAAGTATGAGGTTGAGAAACAAGTGAGGAGAGAGAATGTAGGTAGTGATAATGGTGGTGATGGTGGTGGTGTGGAATTGGATAGGAGTAAGGTGTTGAACGTGAGTTGGGAGAAGGTTGTTTCCGATTATACCGCGAGTCGATTGAGGGAATTGTTTGAGGAATTTGGAGAGGTTGAAGATGTTGTTATTAGGAGTTCTAAGAAGAAAGGTCGTGGAATTATTGTAATGGCGTCAAAAGAGGGTGTGTTAAGTGTAGAAATTCAATTTGTCTTGAATTTTGGTTGTGATTTGATTGTATCTTTGTGTTAATGGTTTGTTTGTTTGATTCATAGGTTGCTGCTACTGGAGTTATGATTGGTGATTTATCGAATCCATTGCTGGTTTTGCCGCTCGAACCGGTTAATCCAATGCCGTCTGTAAAAGCTCAACAGCCAGTGGAACAAGATGAAGCACTCCGGGGGAATATTATTGGGGCTGGATTTCAGGCTCGCGAGGATTCGATTCTCGAGAAGATGCGAAAGGTCAGTTCTTTTATTTATCTGTGAATTGTGATTGTAGTATTCATTCTTTATTGTATTGTCATTGTTTGTTGAGGTTTGTTGAGGGTTGTGGGTTAAAGGTTGCGGAAATATTTCGGGTGAGTTGGTCAATTGTTGGAATCATAGCATACTCTTTCATGTTTAGTTGGCTATGGAAAAAAGGTAGTTTTGGCTTGGAACAAGTGCTACAATCTTATATTTACAGTTTGCTCATAAAATTGCCTATGCTTTTATCTCTATATTTAGCTTAGCTAGGTCTGGATTATGGTTGGAGTCATATGTGTAGAGGTTTCTGGAAAGATAAAAGAAGACCTGCAGAATTAGGTGTAAATTTTCTGCTGACTTTCGTTTTCCTTTTATCTATCCTGAGGGGCCGATTTGGCGTAATGGCGAATGCTTATGGTTCCATTTTGCCACGTCTGTGCTCTTGTTGTAGGACATCTTGGAGATATTATTAGCTCCGTTCTTAAATGTTTTTACCTGTAGAAAAAAAGAAGAGAAAGTATTATGTCAGCATCCAACTTATGTGTAATTGCGTTGAAATGATAGTACAGATGAGTAGAACACATAAAACCTATCTAATTCCTCAGATAACAATAGGTCTGTGACGCTTCACACGAGCCTAATTAATCTAAACCAACCAAACCTTGAGGGCAGCGATGTAGGTTTTCTGGTGGCAATGTAACAAGAGCAGTTTCTAGCAATGCCACTATGCATAATTTATGGTACAAAGATATGAGTTGAGATTATTTTGAATTATTTGTAGTGTTTTCATTAGAACGTAGATTTTTGATCTAGTTATTAGATGTGACCTACTCAGTGCAGAAGCACAAACAAGAACAAGAAATGGCAGTTTGCAGAGAATGCAAGAGAAGATAAAAGTTAATCAAATAATTTATTTTCTACAAAGATTTTGAAAACATTACCAGCTAGTGTTTATCTACTATTAGGAAATGTGTTGGTAAAATGGAAAATAGAAATAACTAAATCCAAACCGGTCTTCCCCCATTCAGAAAGTTGAAATATTGACTGTCATTTTGTGCGGGAATTGTTGCTACGTGGTGTGATATCTATGGCGCACGTGGGTACCAAATTTCAGTTGGCTGATATTTTCACCAAGGCACTTGGTGTCCCAGCTTTCTCTTTTCTTTTGTCCAAGTTGGGCGTTCGTGACCTTTACGCTCCTACTTGAGGGGGAGTATTGTGGATATGGTTTTAGGAAGTTGTATGTGTTTAGGAAACAAGTGATTTGTTTCCTAATACTAGTTAAGTTGGTTTCCTAATATATGTTTAGTTAGGGTTTCTTAGTCTAGAGCTATATATATACTGTAAAGCTTCCGCAAAGTAATACAAGTCAATTGACATATTTTCCTAACGTTTATCATGGTATCACAGCCAATGGTTAATTGATCCTAAATTTTTTTTTTCCTGTCATCCACCGTTCTTTCCTCCGCAGCTCCTCCAAGGTCCTAGCAATTCTCTTTCGAAATATCTGTTAAAAGGGAATAATTATGATGTATGGGAGAAAGCTATTGTGAATGCTTTGGAAGGTAAAAATAAATATGGCTTTATCAATGGTGACTTTGTTCAACCTACGAGATGAAAAAGGTTCTCGAATTTGTGGCATGGAAGGCTAATAACTCGACTATTTGCTCCCTGGATTTTTAATTACGTTGATGAATCCATTCAGCCTAGTATTGTGTCTCATAAAATTGCTAAGGATTTATGGTCTGATTTAAAGGAACGCTATTGTGTTTCGAATGGTCCTCGCTTAAATCAATTGAAATCTGAGTACCATCTTCTCCGCCAACAAGATTTGTCTGTTTTGTCGTATTATAACAAATTTGTGGCGTTATGGGATGAGTTATATGGCAAGGAGGATTTGACTTGCGGCTGCACTTGTTCAGCAGCCCCTAAGTTGCGTGCCCGTGTAGAATGCCATAAGACCCATGATTTTGTTCTAGGCCTTGATGATGCACAGTACAAGGGTTTGCGTACTCAAATCCTCAGTATGGATCCTTTTCCAACCATCAATAAGGCGTTTTCTTTGGCATCTCAAGAGGAACGTCACGTAATCATTATTCGGGAACGTGATGATAAAACCGACATTGTGAGTTTTGCGGTACAATCTGTCTCTTCTTCGGTTCTCGCTACATCGGTCCCTGCAAGTTCTCGGTCTTCCCCCCCAACGTGCATTCACCGTGGTCGTAGTGGTCATGATTACGAACGCCGCTATCGGCGTGTTGGCTTTCCCTCCGGGTCCGCGTGGTGGTCGTGGGGGACGTGGCAGAGAGGAGGCCGTGGGAGAGGGGGGAGCATCAGGTGGCCGCGGCCGGTCTTCGTCTTCACCGGCCCACGGCCAATGCCGCAGCGAGACAGGCAGCGGCGGCTCCACGTAACCAGCCTGTACCAATCCTAGCACAAGCTCGGGCTTCTCCAATGATCAGATGCAGTGTCTAATCACGCTCCTCGAAAGTACTCAGTCAAACAACAAATTGTTTGGTAAGGATAACGGGCCTACTTGGCTTCTTGATAGTGGCGCGTCTCACCATATGACAGGGACGTTGGAAAATTTATTTGATGTTTGTGACTTACCCCATAGTCCTGTTAGTCTTCCCGATGGTGTGCAAACAGCAGCTATTTCTCATGGAAGTGTAAAATTGGGCAACGCATTACTCCTTCGGAACGTTTTATATGTTCCTAATCTCAAATGCAATTTAATTTCAGTTGGCCAACTCATTCTTGACTCACAGTGTTTTGTCACCTTTACCGATCGTTTTTGTATTGTGTAGGACCGCTTAACGAGGATGGCGATTGGACTCGGTGAGCTAAGGAATGGGGTGTATGTCTTTCGGGAGATGGAGCAATCAATTTCTTCTCATGATACTACGGCAGAATCTGCTCTCCTTTTGCACCGTCGTCTTGGTCATCCTTCAAGTCAACATTTATCTTATGTTAGTAGTGCTAGTAGGAATAGCAAAATAAAGAAAGAGTTAGACTCTTGTGATGTATGTTTTCGTTCCAAACAAACTCGTACTGTTTTTCCTTTAAGTGAGAATAAAGCAGATGATTTGTTCAGTTTAATTCATTGTGACCTATGGGGTCCTTATACTAAATCTTCGTCTACTGGTTCTCATTATTTTTTGACAATTGTTGATGATTACTCACGTGCGGTTTGGGTGTACCTTATCAAGGAGAAAAGTGAAGTTCCTAGTTGCTTACGAAACTTTCGTGTTATGGTCAAAACTCAATATGACAAGGTTGTCAAAATCATAAGATCTGATAATGGCACAGAATTCACCTCTACACCTTTGTTACAGTTTTATCAAGAAGCGGGTGTATTATTTCAAACATCCTGTGTGAGTACCCCACAACAAAATGGGCGAGCTGAACGAAAACACCGGAATATTCTAGAAGTGGCTAGGGCTTTGATGTTCCAAGCTTCACTTCCTCTTCGCTTTTGGGAAGATTGTGTTAAAACGGCAGTTCACTTGATTAATCGCACTCCGACTAAGTTACTTGAAGGCAAGTCTCCATACGAGCTTCTGTTTGATAAAGCTCCGAATATGGGATTATTAAAAGTGTTTGGTTGTTTGTGCTACGCTCATAACAAACCACGAACTAAGGACAAGTTTGCTCCTCGTGGTCGGAAGTGTGTATTTTTGGGATATCCCCTTGGGAAGAAAGGATGGCGTGTTTATGATTTGAAAACAAAGGAGTTCTTTGTTTCGAGAGATGTTCGGTTTATTGAAGATGTTTTCCCTTTCTCTACAGACCCTCAAGTTGAAACGCCACAAGACATGTCCATGGAGTTTGTGGATTTGGACTTCGGAGTGTTTGCTAATACTGGTGGTCCAGCACATGTCGATTCATCCTTACCTGAAGACAGGGGGAGTGCCTCCTCTGTTGACCCCTCGACGTACACACCTGCTCGTGCTCCCCTTGTCTACAAACGTAGACCACGCCCAGCCCACCGAACCAGCAGCACTCACGAGTCGCGCCCGGCACCTGCACCTGCGTGCGCGTGTGTCTTGATGAGACTAGGGGCACATTCACCGGTCCAAGACCGGGCCGGGCCCAGGCCGGACTGCTTGACCCGGTGGGACCGGATTTGTAGGATTTGGTGGACCGGGGACCGGACCTGATTTTTCGGTCCGGTCCAGGTCTGGACCGGAAAAAATCAGGTCCGGCCCCTGTCCGGATCCGATTTTCGATTTTTTTTTTTTTTTTTTTGGATTTTAAATATTCTATTTGGACCTGTTGGACCTGTTTGGACCTGTTGGACCTGTTTGGACCTGTAAAAATGACTTGGGGTGGCGGTTTAAAAAAAAAATACTAAAATCCGGGTTTCGGTCCGGGACTGATTTTTCCGGGTTTGGACCGGGACCGGACCGGAAACCCGGAATCGTCACTTTCCACGGACCGGGGGACCGGACCGGAATCTCGGTCCGGTCCGGTCCGGTCCAAAATCCGGTCCGGTCCGGTCCAAATTCCGGTCCGACCCACCCATGTGAACAGCCCTAGATGAGACTGTGCTGGCAGACACCTCAACCACGGCCAGCAGCACTCCTATAGCTCGTGACTCCGACGCCTCGGCACCTCGTCACCGTCGCCCCCCTTCTTGGCATACTGATTATATTTGCAGCTCAGCTAGACATACACACTCCATCTCCTCTACATCCGAGCCATCACCTTCCTCAGTGCACGCGGTTTCCTATTGCTTCTTATGTTACGTATGATAAATTTAATGCTAGCCTCGTAATTTTGTTATTGCTTTAAGTAATAACAAAGAACCCAAATCATACAAAGAAGCATCCCAACATGAACGTTGGCGTAACGCTATGCGGGCTGAGATTTATGCACTAGAGCGCAATCACACTTGGGAGATTACTGATTTGCCTCCCGGGAAGAAATCGATTGGTTGTCAATGGGTGTTCAAAGTTAAACTGCGGTCAGATGGTACAATTGAACGAGATAAAGCACGTTTGGTTGTTCTTGGTAACCACCAAAAAGAGGGTGAAGATTATACGGAGACCTTTGCTCCTGTGGCAAAAATGGTCACCGTTCGTACGTTTTTAGCAGTTGCTGTTGCTAGAAACTGGGCAGTACATCAGTTGGATGTCAATAACGCATTTCTTCATGGTGATTTAAATGAAGAGGTGTATATGCGTCTTCCTCCGGGTTTTCGGGTGCTTCTCCAGGTAAAGTGTGCCGTCTCCGCAAGTCTCTTTATGGATTGCGACAATCACCTCGTAATTGGTTTCACAAGCTAACTGCCTCTCTCCGACAGTATGGGTTTCAACAATCTCACGCTGATCATACTCTTTTCACATACCGGAAAGGTGGAGATACTTTGTCCGTTCTTGTGTATGTTGATGATATTCTAGTTGCAGGAAATAATCCCACCTTGTGTACCTCTTTCAAGCGCTATCTTGATGATTGCTTTCGGCTTAAAGATCTCGGTCCTCTGAAATATTTCCTCGGCATCGAATGTGCGCGCTCTCCGGAAGGTATGTTCCTCAACCAACGTAAGTATGCGTTAGACATACTAGAGGAGGTCGGGTCTTCTTGCGTGCAAACCCGGTTGAGTCACCTTTGCCACGGAATCACCAATTGGCTTTGTCCACTAGTCCTTTATTCAAGGACCCGGTACAATATCGGCGCTTGGTTGGTCGATTAATTTATCTTACTATCACTCGCCCAGATTTATCATATTCAGTTCATATTTTCTCTCAATTTATGCAAGCTCCGAGACAAGATCATTTTGATGCTGCTATTCGTGTGTTGCGATACTTGAAAGGTCATCCGGGTCAAGGTATAATGTTACGTGCCGATTGTGACTTACAACTGTATGCTTTTTGTGATTCAGATTGGGGTAGTTGTCCTATTTCTCGGCGTTCTATTAGTGGATATTTTGTCACTCTGGGCAGTTCTCCTATTTCATGGAGGACAAAGAAACAATCCACTGTTTCTCGCTCGTCCGCCGAGGCGGAATACCGTGCCATGGCTCATACTTGTGCTGAAGTTAAATGGTTGCTGGTTTTGTTGGCTTCCCTTGGTGTCCAACATCACCAACCTGTTCGTTTGTTCTGTGATAGTCAAGCTGCTATCCACATCGCTTCCAACCCGGTTTTTCATGAGCGCTCGAAGCATATCGATATTGACTGTCATTTTGTGCGGGAATTGTTGCTACGTGGTGTGATATCTATGGCGCACGTGGGTACCAAATTTCAGTTGGCTGATATTTTCACCAAGGCACTTGGTGTCCCAGCTTTCTCTTTTCTTTTGTCCAAGTTGGGCGTTCGTGACCTTTATGCTCCTACTTGAGGGGGAGTATTGTGGATATGGTTTTAGGAAGTTGTATGTGTTTAGGAAACAAGTGATTTGTTTCCTAATACTAGTTAAGTTGGTTTCCTAATATATGTTTACTTAGGGTTTCTTAGTCAAGAGCTATATATATACTGTAAAGCTTCCGCAAAGTAATACAAGTCAATTGACATATTTTCCTAACGTTTATCAATTAGTCTTCACTGGAAGCTTAGCATGATAATTCCACCTATTAGATCAGGAAAATGAGGGAAGCAGCAGTGTCATTAAGTGCCCTTTTGAATAATGTTGCATCTTCCTGTCATAGAAGCACTTTGGCTTCTAGTGGGTATATATGCACTCTTGTTTCCAGGGTAAGACAATAAAATTTTGGCACGATGAGGATGATGTACTATCTGCTTAAGTCTGATGAAATTGAACTGATTTAACCTCTAGATGTTCACCAATCACCACCACCATAGATTTTTACCAATCACCACCACCACCAAATATCACTACTAGCCAGCCTAGAGCCTGTTGCCTTCAACAAATGACCTCTCCAACCTTTTCACTTACTGCACCTGGAAGATTGGAAGCAGCAGTGTCGTTAAGAGCCCTTTTGGACAATGTTGCATCTTTTTGTTATAGATGCATTTTGGCTTCTACTGGGTATGTATGCACCCCTTGTTTCCAGGGTAAGACTAAAAATATAATTCCAACAAGATGAGGATGATTTATTATTTACCGAAGTCTGATGAAATTTAACTGATTTCACCTCTAGATGTTCACCAATCATCACCACCAGTACCAAAATCACTACTAGCCGGCATAGAGCCTGTTGCCTTCAACAAATGACCTCTTCAATTTTTTTCACTTACTGCAACCTGTACACTTGTTACAGGCTTACAACTCAACTTCCACATATCATCTTTGTGACTGATATTGACCAGATGATATTGATCAGAAAGTTCTGCATCATGCATCAACTGTAGTCTTACTCAAAAAGAGGGGGAGAGGGGGGGAGGTCAGTCAGGGGGAACTGAGGGAGAGAAGAAATAGATCCTCAACTGCTTTGTGTATGCACTTAAATCTTGTAGATTGGAGGGTGATGGGTTGATGTTGAATTCTCCTCCTGCTGCCACCTTATGTCCCATGGGAAAACAATTACCCTCATGATGGGTTGATGTTGAGTTGTATGTTTGCTATGTAGAATGGTTGCTCCACCCTCTGATCTTGGAGGCATAGACTGCTGTGCTCTAGTGAGGTTTATGTTCTGCACCAAGTTAATGCAAAGTAGAAAAGTTATTGAATGCTATATCTTTTGACTGTGCGTAAAATGACAAATTCCCTTCGATCAATATACACTAGTATTCAAGGTTTCATGTGAAGTTTAAACTTTAAAGGATTAAATGCAATTGGATTCATGAAAATATGTAGCTGGATTGATTGTTTATCTTCTCTTATGCGTTCAGCAGGATGTTTTAAATTCTCATACTTGAATCTTCACTGGCTTCACTAGGGTATTGAGCATGCGTTTTATAACTCTATATTGGCTTGGTTAGCTTTTCCTTTAATTTCTGTGTTTTCAGTTGATGAACTGTATGGTATGATGCTTCCTTATTGTTGGTTACCTAGATTTTTCTAGGTATTGAATTGGTCCTTATTTTCCTTATTTTCTTGTCTTTGAGCGAGCGCTGCGAGAGAGACGAAAGCGCCCAAGAAGGAAGCATAAAACAAAGTGCTATTTTTGGGGCGTCCTTGAGCAGAGCCTTGGAGCAGGAGAGGATTGTTGTATCTTTTTCCAGTTTGGTTTCTTGATATCTCTAGATAGCATACAACTCATGTCTTAGAGACATTTAACGGTAGAACCTTGGGCTTCACCAAACAGCCTGTCAAAGGCATTTGACTGAAGCTAAGATTGTCATCGGAGAATTACATCATAGCCCAATGGTCTATGGACACAAATATCGGGTTGGAAGCTGCATGTAGCTCGCTAGCTTAAACACTTGAAAATCTGTATATTGCTTTATCGTGAGTCGTGATTGTTGTCTTAGAAGCATTACTCGAGTTGCTAACAATCTTTGTACAATTAGAGTGTCCATGGAGAATTGTAATATTGATTTATCTGAGTGACTGAGAGTCGTTCACATTCTAATACCAAATAGAGATGCTGGTACCAAGTACCGACTAGTTCATTTAAATACGACATACTTGTGGTTGAGACTAGGGGTGCTTATCGAACGAGCCGAACCCGAATAGCACTGGGCTCGGCTCGAGCTCGTTTAACTTTTCATGGGCTCGGCTCGGCTCGTGAGCTCGACGAGCTTGGGGGAGCCGAGCTTGGCTCGAGCTCGTTTAACTTTTCATGGACTCGGCTCGGCTCGTGAGCTCGGCTAGGCTCGATCTCGTTTTCAGGCTCAGCTCGAACTCGGGTTCGATTATCGGCTCGAGCTCGATTATGGGCTCAAGCTCGTTTGGGAAATTTATTTTGCGAAAAATCTGTATATACCTTAGTTGAGTTAATATTTTAAAAGAAATACTTGATATAATTTTTAAATGTATAAATAATTTTTTAATATAAAATATTTTTTTAATATAAAATATTTTTTTAGTATAAAATATTAATCGAGCTGTTCACGAGCTTTTCGAGCCGAGCTTTGCTTAGCTCGGCTCGTTTAAGTCTCGAGCCGAGCCACAACGAGCCGAGCTTTGACCGAGCCGAGCCAAAACAGTTCGCGAGCTTGTCAGGCTCATTATCACCCCTAGTTGAGACCAACTAGTGGTAAATATTTGTATCTTATAATCTCAACGTCGTGAGATCAAAATCCAACATTAGGGGTACTTTGAAAATAGGAATCCCCTACTTCTCCTTCCAAGGAATCTTGCGGTGTTAAAGCTAGATCGAATTGGTCTGGCAGAAATCTTACAACCTTCTCTTTACCAACCCTTGACAAAAAGCTTGCAGTAGATGAAAATAGTTGAGAAAAGAATGACGGCCGTTTTTTTTAATCAAGATTCTCTACTAATATCTCGAGAAAAGGAACTTTCCCTCTTGGTTGAAACAAAGGTTACACGCGCTAATAGTGTGATCAAACAATATTGCATCATACTAGCAAATAGAATTCATGACAGAAACCTTTGCATACTTCTTAACAAAGCTATTTGTCCTTGACCTACCCTGTACATTGATCTTTGCATATATCATGCTGTGCCTCATAAAATTGAGGAAGACTGAAATTTTGGAAACTGTGATCAACAAGTCTCTGTGGCTATTGATATCCTTAATTATGCATAGTCAACATGTTGGACCTGAACAAGTCGCATCATGCAGGTTTTCGCAGAAGTAGTGTCAATACGAAGGAAAGAGCAGAGTCGAGTGAAGACAGAGCAACAATAAGTGCAGCCACAAGTACAAGGGTGAGGCTGGCAGTCCGTAGCTGCAACCAAAAACAAAATGAAGGATAAAACTGTATTAGATGAGACATCGGAATAACGTTGTGTTCCGCAATTGTAACCCATATCCTTTGGAGATTATGCGTATGGCAGACAACTATATTAAAGAGGAGGAAGGTAGGATCAATTATCATGAAGAGCAAAAAATAAAAAGGACATGTACACAAAACTCACGAAGATCTAGTGGTTTCCTTTGGAAGGCAGCAAGATAGGATGTGCAGGATCAAAGTTGATGGCGCTTGGAAAAAAAATGTAAGAAAAGACTGCCCGTCAGCAGGAATTGGATGGTCGGGTGTGCTGGAGGATCGTCAAGAATTCAAAGGAAATGATCAAGTAAAAGCTAGTTCAGCGATTCAATGTGAAGGTTTTGCAGTGCTAAGGGGTTTGAAGGAAAGTTTTCAAAGAGGTGGCAGAGCCATTAGTGTGGAGATAGATTCTAGTATGCTTATAAGCATGCTAAAAAAGAAGCAATTCTGTTAGGAAGGAAATATGACTCTATTTACGAGTTCAATGTGATTTAGGACTTTGTC
Source organism: Beta corolliflora (assembly GCA_947648045.1). Taxonomy (NCBI): domain Eukaryota; kingdom Viridiplantae; phylum Streptophyta; class Magnoliopsida; order Caryophyllales; family Amaranthaceae; genus Beta; species Beta corolliflora. The sequence goes on from CANSZD010003845.1 coordinate 517,948, forward strand.
CTTAGGTTGTATAAATATAATTTCTGATGAATGAAAATAGAACAACTTGATTGAATCTTATCATGGTATCAGAGCAGGACGATCCTGGCCCATTGTTGTTCCCATATAGGGAGGGCCCAGTAATAGTGTTTGCCCCATGTAGGGGTGTTATTTCAGATGGGCTCACATGTGAGGGGGAGTGTTAAGGTGTTAACCCACATGTGAGCTTGTCCCACATTGAAGAAAAAGAGAGTGAGTGACTAACATATAAGCTTAATGGGCTACTCCTCCTATTGCCAATTGGTTTTAGGATGGAACGTCGTCTGGGCTTGTGTGTGGTCACTCTCTTCTCCGGTGTGGGCCTGTGTGTGCAGGTCCAATGATGAATTTGTCATGGTATCAAGAGCCAAAGAAAGAACCTAAAACCTAGAATCTTTTTTCGAAATTCAGAAAAAAAAAAAAACAACAATAACACAAATCGAAAAACTGAATCCACCACACCACATACCCAACTCAACACCCCAATTTATTTAACCACAAATCTTCTTCGCGACAAGAGGACATTGATGATTGACGGACCGATGATCACCAAATTCATTGAAAATTCTGAGCCAATCGAAGTCAACGCGATTGCAAAGTTCGCCTTCATCACCGAAACTCGAAAATCTGCAGCTTCAATGGCGCTTGCTCCAGAACAATCACATGATGAATTTTCGGTTGTTGATTTGGAGGGATATAAAGTGGAGTTGCCGGAGATGATGACGGCAGTGGCACAAATAGTTCGTACAACGGAAAACGCAGCAGAAGAATACAAGATGAAGACTATGCGAAAGATTGACGAGGAGAGAGAAAATACTAAAAGCTTGAAGCCAAGTGATGTTATGCAGAATAGTGTTGATTTCTTGAATTCTTGTGCAATCAATAATGCCGTCACTAGTCCATGTCTCTCCGACAGGTCAACATGTGGTGTACAGCATCCCCAAGATCCTGATGCCGCGGGTCTTGCGGGCATTACTACTGAACAGTGGAAAAATCTTTTGGATTTATTAACTCTTCCTAAACCAAAAGATCGATTAAATGGAAAATCTTTGTGGATTTTAGATACAGGTGCAACTCATCATGTCACAGGCACTTTATCATATTTACATAATGCACGAAAAATTGATGGATGTCCGGTGGGTTTGTCGGATGGTAGCTCTGCAGAGGCTACCCATGAGGGAGATGTGATTCTTCCTGGAAATCTTAAAATTACTAATGTTTTATTTGTGCCTAATCTAGACTGTAATTTGATTTCTATCCCGCAGTTATTAGATTCTGCAAATTGTATTATTCAATTCACTAAGACATTGTGTGTATTACAGGACCGCAAAACGAGGATGTTGATTGGAGCAGGTGAGCAGGAAGATGGACTTTTCTTTTTCTGAGGTGTTCCAAAGGTGAAGATCCTGGATGTGGATGGAATGACATCGATTGATATCTGGCATAAGCGTTTGGGTCACCCTTCGGAGAAAGTTCTGCGTTATTTATCGCGTGTGAGTCCATCTAGTATTAGTAGTTGCAATAAAGATGGATGTGATGTCTGTTTTCATGCCCATCAACCTAGAACTAGTTTTCCTAAAAGCAATAGTAGAGCTAGTAGAATTTTTGAATTAATTCATTGTGATTTAAGGGGGCCACAGGGAATTTTTATGAGTCAAAGGAAGTATGCCTTGGATATTATATCTGAGGTCGGCTTGCTTGGTATGAGATTATATTGTGATAGTCAATCTGCGTTATATATTGCCAAGAATCCAGTGTTTCATGAACGTACTAAACATATTGAGGCTGATTGTCATTTTGTTCGTGATGCAGTGACTGAAGGTATTGTGAGTCCGTCATATGTTCCTACTAAGTTTTAGTTGGCAGATATTTTTACTAAAGCACTTGGTAGGACTCAATTTGAATTTTTGTTGTCCAAGTTGGGCGTTCGCGATTTGCACGCTCCAACTTGAGGGGAGGTGTTAGGAAGGAAATAGGACTCTATTTACGTGTTCAATGTTTTAGGACTTTGTCTAATTTCTTATGAATGAAAATAGGATAACTTGATTGAATCTTATCAAATTCCCATTTCACTTAACTAGTTTAAGTTATGATCTCTATGATGCTATGTTCTGTGAGATTAGGAGAGTTGCTAGGGTTGCTGTCCAAGATAGTCATGATCTAGCTGTAGCAGCTAGGAATGGTAATCTTGTTTAAGTTGGTTTTTGTTGTTTGCCTGTATGATCTTGTTGTCAAAAAAAAAACTGTATTAGATTTCAAGTCCCCTCAAGAAACACGTGATTTAAAGTTAACAACCATCTTTGATCTTAGTTCACTACCACATACATGAAACACTACATTGTATGGCACAACTTAGAGGATTTTGGTATGCAGTTTAGCATTCCTTTATTCTCTAGCCAGAGTCAATACAATATGGATATTTGCTTCTACCAACAGAAAGGAGATAAAATACTCTCAATTCGGAGTCCAAGCAGCATGACTGGGAGTTGGGACAGGGGATGATGGAAGAAAAGGGATATATCTAAGACTGTTATTTATATTTATATATATATATATATATATATATATATATATATATATATATATATATATATATATATATATATATATTAGGGTTTTTTGTCAGAAAGTACTTAATAAAATACAAGTTTTGTAGGGAATGACCTAATAAAATTTTTTGTCTAAAAAGACCTATTAAAATACTTCCGATTGTTAATAGGAACCAGTTTATGAATTTCAGGCCAAAATTACCATATTCCGGCGTTGACTTTTTGCAATTGGGACACCACAACTACATTTGACAGGAAATTTATTGCTTGAAGATGATTTCGCATACATTTTCCTTCAATTTCTGGAAAAAAATTAGGGTTTTTTTGGCGTGAAATTCATAAACTGGTTCCTATTAACAATCGAAAGTATTTTTAATAGGTCTTTTTAGACAAAAAAAAATTATTAGGTCCTTCCCTACAAAACTTGTATTTTATTAGGTACTTTCTGACAAAAAACCCTATATATTATGCTCTTTGTAACCAAAACAAGTTTTAGTTATACTTATTTGTCAATTTCAGTCACACCAATGTAATCTATTGTTGGTATTCAAATAACATATTACAATGAGTCTTATGGTCGTGCTCCCTCTACCTCCTCGTTACGCGGTCGCCGGAGCTTTGACCCTCTTCGCTGCAGTCCTCGCTCTTCCCTGTCGTGCTTCTTCAGTTGAAGCAGTAAGTACTATGTATGTTTGTAAACATACCCTCTCTTGTTGGGCTTAGATTTTATGTTGTGATTTATTAATTGGGCAGACTTTTCTTAAAACAGTAAATGGTGTGGACTAAGTAAGATGGTTAAATTCTTATTTGACTTACTTGGGTGTTGGTGTTGGTGTTGATGTTCTTGTTTAGTAAGTAACTAGTTTTTGTCCCGGGCCATACGCCCCGGATTATTTACTGACGTGCATTTGAAGTCTTCAAAAATAGAAATATTTGTCTTTAAATAATTTTTCCCCCATAAAGGCCAACATGAGCATTGTAGTGTAGTTGGTTAGTGCATTATCATATCAAATGAGAGGTCATGGGTTCGAGTCTTGAAACATACATTTTTATTGTTTAATATCTCATTTGATTGTGTGGGAGAGGGGATAGTACATGTGGCAGCATGACATTTGTTTGTCTTGGGTTTTAGATATATATATAGATTAAAACATAATAAAACTCACTATAATCCTTGAAAGTATATTATTTATGACTAATAAATGATTAAATAAAGATTATATTTATGTGTAACTCTAAAATATCAACTAAAGGATAATACAAATTAAGTATAGTTTACTTATTAAATTTATATTAAAATAGCAGACACTTATATTCCGTTTAAACTACAAGAATCAAATAGTTACAATATGAAGCCCTTAATTACAAATTAAGTCTAAAACATAAACTATAAGACTAATACCCACTGTTTTAAAGTTATAAAATAGCGAACATGTTTAAAGGTTAACAAAATTGTAACATGTGTTTACTGTTCAACTAATAAAATATAAAACAGTTACAATAAGACGTCCATAGTCACAACTCACAAATCATGAACTACGACTTAAGTGCGAAGTTGTTAAGTAGAAAGAGTGTCTATGACTTTTTATCAACCACCAAAGACCTAAATACCTCCTAAAATGGGAACATGATGGAAATGGATCAAGAAACTCAAAATTTAGAATAAAATATTAATAAGTCTTTTATTAATCCATGAATTAATTAGATTAAAAAGGAAGAGATATTACAAGCCTCCCCCGACAATCAAAATTGTTAAGTAGGATTCCAGGTAACGTCTACTCCTAACACCCGCACTCTCCTTCCAACTATGTTTTATGATGCTTTTATATAATGTTTATGCTATGCTATTTATGGTGTGCAGGATATGAAATGTTTTATTATGCAAATGATGTTTATAAGAAGTATGATTTTGTAAATGATTTGATATAACGATTATGCAATGACTCAGATACGATTTCTGAAAAGTACTTAAAAGACACGAAATATGATAAATGAAAGTGAAAGATGGTGAATGGCAGTACTACGTTCTCTGGGCCGTGCATGTGTCATTCTGTTATCTGGAGGCAAAGTCACCTTCTGATGAGGGACAATGTCCTCGATGGCATCCGCATTATGGCATTATATGCCACCTTCTGATGGGGGACAATGTCCTCAGTGGCATCCGCATTATGGCATTATATGCCGCCTTCTGATGGGGGACAATGTCCTCGGTGGCTTTGCCTGGCATTATATGCCACCTTCTGATGGGGAATGAATATCCTCGGTGGTTTTGCCTTATGTTACTATTGGCATTATATGTCACCTTCTGATGGGGGACTTATGTCCTCGGTGGCTATGCATTCTGTTGTACTCGTCAAGTAACCAAATAATGTTTTTATGATAATAAAATGTGATAACGAATATTATATTAAAGAATGATAATATGAATGACTTTTAAGTTCCTGATTTGAAGTGTATGTTTATGAAATGGTTTTACTATATTCTCTTCTCCCTTTTTGCAAATAAAATGAATTGAAATGAATTTACGTTGTTAGATTAGTATGTTACTTAACCTCGACTCATGACATTTTTTTTCCTGTTTTAGGTATGCATATGAGGATGGGATGGCGTAGCAGTGAGGAACAATGTACTTTAAATTATACGACTACGACAATTATGTATTCTAAGTTCATGATCACTAAATTACACCACCTACGTCGCACAAACTTAATTTCGACAGCGCAGTTCGCAATGGCTCTGCTTCCGCTGGGGTCATCATCCGCGACTCACAAGGCAACCTCCTCAAAGCATGCTCATACAACCTCGACACTGCTCTGGTCTTCATAGCTGAAGCAACGACACTTCAAAAGGGTATCCTCCTTGCTAATCAAGCCAGAATAACAAATCTGTACATAGAAAGAGACAATCTACTTGTTATCAACGCGATTAAAGGCAAATGGACACCACCATGGCAAATTGCCAACATCATAATAGACATCCAGGAGCTTCTAACATCGTTCTCCCACTGGAGCATCCAGCACATCTATAGAGAGGCAAATAAAGCGGCAGACTGGATTGCAAATGTTGGTCATTTGATTGATGCACCATTTATTATTGAAGATTGTACAAATTCGATTTTACACTCAATCATTGTAAACGATATATCAGGACCACCCCTCGTGCGGAGGGTCTCCTAATGTTCTTTTTCCTTACTTTATGAAAAAAAACAAAAAAAAATTATACGTAACTCTAGCTATGCTTCAGTTAACTATATGTTTCTAGATAAACTATTATAAAAAAGGTTTAGTGTCATGAAAGAATGTTTGCCTTGTACTTCCCCGAACGGAAAGTACGGCAGTGACGCACCGAGTAAGCTAGGAAGGTCTTCCGCTGCTAATCCTTGTAATTAATTAATCTAATAATGATGCTTAGAAGTCGGAGCGTTACATACTTCCTCCGTTTTTTAAGTTGTTCCATATTGACTTTTAACACTATTCATCTGATGTAGTTGGACTGTCTTTGGTTATTTTTTCGTAAGGAAAACATAGTCAAGTGGAATCTTGTTAGATCCATTCAAAATATATTTTTCAAATATGAACATTTTATAATTTTTGCTTATATACAATTAGGGTATGTTCTCTTCGGCATAAAACAACCGAACCGAACTGATTGCAACTGAACTGAACTAAACTGAATTAAATTATAACTAATAGTAATGATAGTAATCTAGCTATCATTAATTAATAAATATAAATTAATAAATAAATAATAGTAATAACAATATTAATATAATATAATATAATATAATATAATATAATATAATATAATATAATATAATAAACATTAATTGATGAACTAAACTGAACTGAACTGAACTGAACTGAATTAAATTATAACTAATAGTAATGATAATAATTTAGCTGTCATTAATTAATAAATAAATAATAGTAATAATAATATTAATATAATATAATATAATATAATATAATAATTATCATTGTTTTATTATCAGAGAAATAAATTAGGAACTGAACTGAATGCAACTGAATTGAACTGATTGCAACTAAACTGAACTGGAAATAAGTTGGGGATAACAGACCCTTAGAGATATTAAATGTCTAAGGCACTGTTCTTTTGAACTGAGAAAAACTGAATTAAATTTAAGTGAACTGAATTGAACTGAACTGAACTGAACTAAACTGAAATGAACTGATTGCCAACACCCAATGCCTTGACGGCTTGACTAACCTAGCATCCACGTAACTCTCTTCCCCCTTTTGCAACAGTAGGACCTTGGGGCGCAATTTTGAAAATACAACTGAAGCTCACTCTCAACTCTCAACTCTCAACTCTCTCTCTCTCCATCTCCTTGCACCGTTGCACGGCTGACGATTCTCTTCTTGTTTCTTCTTGCCGACGATCCTTCTACCTTTTCGAGGTCAGTTTTCTTTGCGAATTACTTCTCAATTTCTGTTTCTACTATGGTGTATTTATATGTGTTATTTCGTCTTTAATCTGCCTCAATTTTGATCCTTTGATATTATAATCTGTTAATTCGGAATTAATTTTAGGGAAAACAAACCTAATTGCTGAATAGTTGTGAACTAATTTCCTCATTATCGATCACACTTTGCGGGTTAGGGTTTTTTCAAATTCTCGCTGTTGAGGCAATGAAGTAATCCCTAAAGATTTTCTAACTAGAAGATAAATAAACTTGTGATCTTTACGTTTTTTTGTCTATTTGTTTTAGCTGGAGAGTTCGTGAATTTTTCCTATTTGTCTGATTACAGTACTGTGGTTCTTTTGATTTTGGTTGCAGATGGCTATTAGCCCAGAAACTCTTCAGTTTCTATCACAATGTTTTCTGAACACTCTCTCTCCTCACCCTGAGCCTCGGCGCTCTGCTGAGGCAAGTCTCAGTGAGGCAGTGGAGCAGCCAAATTATGGGTTGGCTGTTCTTACACTCATACGCACACCGGGCGTTGGGGAGGAGATCCAGCAAGCTGCAGCAGTGAACTTTAAAAACTATCTTAAAGCTCGATGGGCACCAATGGCAAGGCGGTCTGAACCCAATGTGCCCTTGCCGAACCCTATACCTGAGGATGAAAAGAAGCTGATCAAAGAGCACATTGTGACTCTGATGCTGGAGTCTACGCCTCGTATTCAAGCTCAGCTCAGTGAGGCGTTGGTGGTCATTGGCAAGCATGATTTTCCTAGGGAGTGGACCGAGCTACTTCCGATGCTCAATACTAGGCTTCAGCAAGCACTCAGTGAGGGTGGTAATTATGCTGCTATTAATGGGATTCTTGGGACTGCCAACTCTTTGTTCAAGAAGTTTCGACATGGGTACGGGACAAATGATCTGAGGCTAGATTTGAGGTATTGTTTGGATAATTTTGCACTCCCATTGTTGCAGTTGTTCTCCCATACTGCATCTCTGATTGATTCAGGTATCAGTTCTGGTGCTGCTGCAGCAAACTTAAAGCCCCTATTTGAGGCACAGAGGCTGTGTTGTAGGATATTTTATTCCTTTAACTTTCAGGAGTTGCCTGACCTCTTTGAAGATAACATGGGATCATATGTGAATATATTTGGAAAATATCTAACTACTACATACCCAGTTCTTGAACAAGGAGGTGAGATGGCTCTTGTTGATAATCTTCGTGCTGCTATTTGTGAAATCTTGACCCTCTATATCGCGAGGACTGAGGAGCCCTTCGAAAAATACGTGGGTCAATTTGAGAAAGCAGTACGAACCCTCCTTGTGATTGTTTCTGCATCTTCAGGTCGTGATCATCTTGCTATTACTGCTATCAAGTTCTTGACAATGGTCAGCTCTATGGCACACCACTACAAGCTCTTTGACGAAGCTTCCTTAGATGTGATATGTCGAAACATTGTCATTCCAAATGTCATGCTAAGGGAAGAAGATGAAGAGCTTTTTGAGTTCAATTATATTGAGTTCATTAGACGAGATATGGAAGGAAGTGATGTTGACACTCGGAGAAGAGCTGCATGTGAACTGCTTAAAGGAATAGCAACTCACTACAGAGAGAAGGTTGCTCCCATGGTGAACAGTGTCATACAGACCATGTTGACCACATGTGGTGAGAACCCAGCTGCAAATTGGAAATACAAGGACTCTGCTATTTATCTGGTTATATCATTAAGCACTGTAAAAGCTACAGGCCCTAATGTATTGACGGGGTTTTTTGATCTGCAATCATTCTTTACATTGATGGTTGTTCCAGAGTTAGAGAGTCAAGATGTTAATTCTTATCCATTGCTCAAGGCAGGTGCACTTAAGTTTATAACAGTATTTAGAGATCAGCTTCCAAAGACCAGTGTGATGCCCTTGGTTCCTCAAGTGTTACGGTTTCTTGCTGTCGAGTCAAATGTGGTCCACTCTTATGCTGCTATTTTTATTGATAAAGTTCTGCTGGTTAAAGATGAGGGCGCTAGAGCTAGATATGTTGCATCTGATATTGCACCATATCTTTCTATGCTGTTAAACAACCTTTTTAATGCTATGAAGTTTCCCGACTCTGAGGAGAACCAATATGTTATGAAGTGCATCATGCGGGTCCTTAGTGTTGCAGATGTTTCCAGTGATGTTGCTGCTAGCTGCATGTCTGGAATGGCTTCTATTCTCAATGAAGTGTGCAAGAACCCTAAAAACCCTATATTCAATCATTATCTCTTTGAGGCTGTTGCCGTGCTTATTAAGCGGGTTTGTGAGAAGGACCCCTCTGTTATATCGGTTTTTGAGGCTAGCCTTTTCCCTAGTCTTCAAACAATCTTAACTAACAATGTCATTGAGTTTTTCCCATATGCGTTCCAGCTCTTGGCACAGCTTGTTGAACTGAATAGACCCCCATTGCCACCACACTACATGCAATTCTTCGACCTTCTTTTGCTTCCTGATCTGTGGACCAAATCTGCTGATGTCCCAGCCCTCGTGCGTCTGCTTCAGGCTTTTCTTCGGATGGCCCCCATGAACTTAACCAAGGTGGAAAGCTTAATGAGGTGCTTAATATATACAGCAAGCTTCTTCCTTCTTCCCGGACAGATGAGCAAGCTTTTTTTGTGCTCAATACGGTTGTTGAGAACCTTGGCTATGAAGTGATTGCAGGATATCTCCAACAAATTCTGGTTTCGTTGCTTACTCGTCTCCAGAGTAACCAGACCCCGAAGTTCGTGAGGTGCCTTCTCATATTTATCTCTCTCTTTATAGTAAAGCATGGTTGGAACAATCTTGTTAGCACCATGGACAAAATTCAGCCTGGTCTATTTCTGACAATCTTGGAGAAGTTCTGGATACCAAATCTCAAACAGATCACAGGTGCTACTGAGACTAAGTTAACTGCAGTGGCTTCAACAAAACTCATTTGTGAATATCCTGCCCTTTTAGATCCTGCAGCTTCTAGGGTTTGGGGTAAAATGTTAGATAGCATTATCACTCTTGTTACTAGGCCAGAAGAAGAGAGAGTAGAAGAAGAATCTGAAGTTCCAGATTTTGCTGAGACTGGAAGCTATTCTGCTACATTTATTCGCCTTTATAATGTTAACAAAAGAGATGATGATCCGCTTAAGGACATCAAAGATCCAAAACAATTTTTGTCAGCTTCCTTGGCGAATCTTTCGGACTTCTCCACTGGGAGATATGGACAAGTTATCAGTGAAAATGTTGACCCTGCCAATCAAGCTGCACTGTCTCAGCTTTTCAGCACTTGAACTACTGCCTAATATGAGCAAGTAATGTCTCCAATTTTCTTTCGTTTCTTGCAGTTTAAACATGAATTCATGTATGATTATGTTTTCTGTTTTCCTCTATTTCTGCTGTAATTGAGCTTGTTGTTCCTGCTGATTTAGTTGTACCATGGATGCTCTACTGACTTGTGAGTTTTTTCTTTGATACTCTTCGCTTATCTCCTCTATGGAAAGGATTACATATACCCTGAATAAAGACTAGTATTCCTTTTATCCTACCCTAGATGCAGAATGAAGTATTTCCATTTTGTTATTTCACTGCTAAGTAATTTGATTCAGTAATGTCTGCGAAAATTGTGTTGTTTTTTCTTTGTTTAACTTTAACCTCCCATAATAGGTGATTTTAGTGATATCATGTATCACAGTATCCGCTTTCTGAGAATTCTGCGTACTTGCTACTTGTGGTTCCAAGTTCCAACACCTATAGTACATTTGTTTGTTCTCCTTTGTGCTTGCTCAAGTGATTTGCTATCTCATTTTAGGCATGAAGTGCTAAATTTTCAATTAATCTTTTGTGGGCTACTTATCGCTTTCTATGGTTGATCATATGCTTAAATATAGATATTTACCTTTTGAGTATGCTATTTTCTTACTCATGTAGTCATATTCGTCTATTGAACCTTATATTCCTGTGGCTTTAGTACTGCAGTAAGTTACTGCTGAGCCATTTTGATGAATCCCAGTCTGCTTGAATTATTTGTCAAATTTTGTTGCTAGCGGAATGCTTTGTACTTGATGTTTTGTGGCCGGAGATGGTTGTAATCTGCCCAATGTTTTCATCTGGGATGATCTTTTTGTCTGTGTCAAGAATTAGTACAGGAATAAAGAATTCAATGCAGAACAAGTAATACGAAGAAATATTCTATCCTTGTTAGTAGTTGAAGTTGAATGTCAACTACTCCACCCTGTCGAAATTCATTGTTTGTCAATAAAATTTGGTGTAGTACAAATTAGGCTTTGTTTTCAGATATCTAAAGAATAGTGATCTTGCAACCTCTTTTTTGTGTGTGTTTTGAGGGAGAGAGGAACCTTGCTCTTTTCTAGTGATAACTATATATATATATATATATATATATATATATATATATATATATATATATATATATATATCCACGTAATGTTAAATATATGTATGCATACATATAATGTTAAAGATATAACAAATAGAGGATTTTGGTTTAAATATATGTTGAAGTTTGGTTGTAGTTTATTTTCGTCGAGAGCTACTTCATCTGCTGAATTGTTAATAGCTCTTTTAAATGTCAGTCACTGCTACAGCTGAAAATGCGATCAATAGGCCGAGTTCTGGATTTTCTCAGTAGCTTCGCGCCCAGTTATAGATTTCCAGCTCTGGTCTCTCTACCTTAGTAGTTTGACCTGTAGCTCTGTGTTCCACAGTTACTATGCATAACTTGATCTCTGACAATATTGTTCTTGTATTTGATGGCATATCATATGTGTACAGACAATCACAATTAACTGTTTTACTAGTTTACCTCCATTGTGGAGTTCACACAAGTTAACCGTATGGTCTAGCTAACAGTGTGCAGATTCTGTACTGATTTGGTTCTTTTTTTTTGCGCAGAATTATGATGCATAGTAATTGAGCTCAACTGAATGGATTTTGGGGTGTTCGTTTTGTGTCTGATGTGGCCATGTGGGTGTTCTTTTTGGTACTTCGGTGGTGGTCGGGCAAATTGCAGGTGCAAATGGCTGCATATGCGCCTGTGTCTCTCGGCTGGCCTGGGCTGGGCTGATATCTTGGGTTTATGAGAGTGTTGTATGAGTGCAGTTGGATCATTGATGTGATCTGTAATTGTGCATTAGTATTTCATATTGAGTCTTACAGGACAACAGCCGTTTTGGGGGTTCTGTCGAGGGGTGTTGTGAATTGATATAGAGTATCAAATATCAATTGATTTGTTTATCGGATTTGGCCTATTTTCTGGAAAGAGAAATGGCATATAAACTTGGGAAATTTAGTGGTTCCGAAATTTTAATGCGTACACACAGCTGTCACTGTTGTTGGGTCTTCTTTGTCTATATATTCAGCTTGCTGAGATTCATCTTATTATTGCCGTTAAAAAAACAAATTGATCTTTTTACTTCATTCGGTTAGGAGATTTTCTTTTAATATCTTATACCATCTTGAATTTTTTTCCTAGATATTGTTAATTTTATATATACTTTTTACTCTATGTTAAAGTTTGAAATAATTTCCGACGTACCATCTACATAGGAACGGGTGCGAGAAAAGCTTTTATTATTATCGCCATTATAAACCGCTACTCCTAGTAGCGATTTATTTAGCTAAAATCGCTATTTATACTCAGCGTTCAATAATGTGAAACCTCACTACACGAGTGACAATTCTCCATGCTAGACCATTACTTTGAAATGTGGTTTGCTAAGAAATACGAATTGGGTTCTTTACCACCATTTCTGCTTGTTTTGGTAGCAAAATTGCATCGATTGATTACAGATGGAGTCGACATGGATCAGGTGGGGTCGTGGGGTTAATGTGAGAGAGTTGTGTTGCGTGCAGATCTTTGCATCCTAGGCAGTAAGTTTGCTGCATTAGAGTGGAAAAAGGAAGCCATAAGTGAAAAATTGGTGGGAAAAACCGTGTTCGTCGGTTCATTTTTGGGAGCCGTATGATTTGTTTAAAAGAGGAAGGGGGGAGAGAGACGATTCAACAACGACAACAAAAAATTTAGTGAGTTTGCCGCTTCTTCATTAATTAGCCACTAAATCGCTACTCCAATTACCGGTGTATCTAGTGAACCACTAATTGGATTATCGGTTTTACTTATACATATATCGCTAATTCAATCAGCGGTGAAACTAGTATGAACCGCTATTATGTAAAGCGGTTTTGTGACTTTGTTTGTGCAAGAATAAAATAAAAATATTGTGACCCGGTCCTACGTGGACGGTATCCGCAAAGTGGGATCTTTTTTCTTACTTTAGTATTGTCTTGGACAATTCTATTTACGGAGATCTCTAGTATTTTTCACCGTATTAAAACAAAGGAATTCTTGAAACATAATTTAGTAAATGCAATCTTCTTGCATTTTGCAACCAAAGGATAGTTTCATGATATTTTCGTCTTCACATGTATAATAATCAAAATTAAAATTATTCTCCTAGTAGGCTATAAAGCTGTATGAATCTTCATGAACAAATAAGGTTTGATATCAATGGAAGTCGTGATTAAGATGGTGTCATGTTATGGGAGTTGAAAAAAAGAAATTTCATTATCAAATTAGGTGTTAAAAGTTATTGCTTGTAGTATAAATATGATATTTGCTAAAATTGCAATGCATACAACTGGGAAGAACATTTCTCTGTTATCTTTCCATCTAAGAATAAATATGGTACTTTGTTTCACAACAAACATTATGTTGTAAGAAAATATGGAGAGGAAGTATAGATGCATATATTACGGGAGAGTGTATTGAATTTGCAACCATTTCTCTGCTATCTTTTCATTTAACAATGGAATTTGCTGTTACTTTGTTTCACAACAAACATTACAATCTACAATCAATTGTATTTTGTGATCTTCAAAAAAAAGAAAAAGACGAAAATACCCTCACGATATTCAAATCACCAACTTCCCTCCTTCACGTCCTTAACTCCTCACTCATCTCCCTCCTCGCGCTCTCTTTAGTCTTTAATCCTCCATTTTCTCTCTCCTCCGCGAAGCAAAAATCAATGGCTCCCCAAATCCCTAAACCTCCAACAAAACCCCCTCACAATCCCCCAAAACCGCAAAATCAACAATCGAAGAAACAACAGCAGAAACCGCAAAACCCTAGCATCAAACGAAATTGGTCAATTGCCGATTTCGAGATCGGAAAACCCTTGGGAAAGGGTAAATTCGGTAGAGTCTACCTCGCTCGCGAAATTAAGGTTCAAATTTCCCCCCTTACTTCTCCCAATTTCTGAATTTAGTAGTAATTTTATGTTCATTCAATCATTCTATTTGGTAATTTGTTTTCGATTTTGAAAATTTGGAGGAACAGAGTAATTACATAGTGGCGTTGAAGGTGATATTCAAGGAGCAGATAGAGAAGTATAAGCTGCATCATCAATTGAGGAGAGAGATGGAGATTCAGATGAGCTTACGCCATCCTAATGTTTTGAGACTTTATGGGTGGTTTCATGATGATACAAGGATTTTCTTGATACTTGAGTATGCTTTTCGTGGTGAGCTTTATAAGGAGCTTCGTCGATCCGGTCATCTTTCCGAAAAACAGGCGTCTACGGTATAATTTTGTACTTCCTCTATTTGCATCATATTGACTTTTTACACTATTTAGAAACAGACTTTGACCATATCTAAATTATTAATATGTAAAGATATATTTCATTATTTTAATTGTTATTGGCTTAATCTCGATGTAATTTGTATATAGAGGTATATGGACAAAAATATTAATGGTTAAGAATTTGCAATAGCAAGTTTGCCTAGTCAATCTGGTGCATCTATTAGAAACAGAAGAAGTAATTCTATATATTGACCCTAAATTCTCTAAGAAATTTGATGTATTTCGTGTTTATTGTATCTGGAAGTTCTTCTCGTTGTCCAAATGATGATTTTGGTTGTTCAATTGGAGCTATCTTAGTGTACTAATTTTTGAAAAGGGCTGGTGCAATTTGATAAAATTGAAAATCAAGAGAGAGAAGTAAGAGTTTGATAGCAAGATTAAATGGGTGGTGCACTTTGATGGAATAGCAATGTGAGTTGGTATCCGAAAAGGGTTGCTTTTAGTGGGTGTTAGGAAGGAGTTAAAGCTTGAAATTCATGAAAATTTTGTTCGTTTATGTTTTATGTTGTTACTTTGAGTTTGTATTGTTTTGGTATAATTGAATATTAAATTTTCAGTTTTGCTGATCTTAGGTTGCTTCTTCATTTTCTTTTTGGGGGATTTGTTTTGTATGTTTGTGGGAGACAGTACATTGCGAGTCTAACCGAGTCATTGGCATATTGTCATGACAAGAACGTCATCCATAGAGACATCAAGCCAGAGAACTTATTGCTAGATCATGAGGTATTGTTTTGTGTAACTTGCCTTACTTTCAATTTGGCTTTCTGTTTGGAGGTAGATTTACTATACCATATTAATCATCTTATGCTATACTGTTTAACATTTTGAGGTACTAATATGCAGTTTTGTTCTTTGTGAATTAATTCTTGGGCATTTTAATCATTGAACTGATGGCTTATCTATATAAAGACATTTCAAAAGAGTTTCAGCTAGAGGCTGCCACCAATAACACTTTAATTCCTTCGTTATTCAATTGATGCATTAGAGAGAGTTGAGTCTGTATCTATGACGGAATAATCTTGAGCTCTTTATCTATTGCAACATTCAGACATGAGTATGTAGATACAAGCTACGTAGGAATGTCAAATGCGAAAACAACAGCCCTTTGGAAGTGGAGTAAATTCTTGGTTATTAGCTATGTGATGAGCCTCATGCTAGAATACAACTGACAAAGTGTTCTTTGTTATTATGCTCGTTAGGGTCGCCTGAAGATTGCAGATTTTGGGTGGTCTGTACAATCAAGAAATAAGAGACACACCATGTGTGGAACTCTTGACTATTTGGCTCCAGAAATGGTGGAAAACAAAGCCCATGATTATGCAGTTGATAATTGGACTCTGGGTGTTCTTTGTTACGAATTCTTGTTTGGAGTACCTCCATTTGAGGCCGAGAGCCAACGTGATACTTTCAGAAGGTAAAGAATACAAATTTCCATAAACAAGTATACAACAAGTTAAGATCTGAGTATTTAGCTTAGCGCTTTTATACTTGTAGGATTATGAAGGTTGATTTAACCTTTCCAGATGCACCCCACGTCTCCTCAGAGGCCAAGGATCTAATTAGCCGAGTAAGTATTTTTTTGCTTCATAACTTTTCCTTGGAAAACAATGTACATCTAAAGCTTTTTTTTTGGGTGTTTCTGAATTCTGAGCATACAACATACATATTTTGCAGCTGCTAGTGAAGGACTCTTCAAAGAGGCTTTCTCTTCAGAAGATACTGGAGCACCCTTGGATCCTGAAGAATGCAGAACTCACAGGAACTTGTCGTAAATAGATCTGATTTTCCAGCAAGCATGTCAATGAAAATTTGTCCTACAGAACGTACTAGTGATTTTCCCAGAATGCTCCTGTGGACGGTAAGAACTGTCCCTCTTAATCTTGTTTGCAGTAACTTATGGCAGTTGGAATCGCGACAATGTTTTGGTCTGCCTGAGCTATTTCGTGTGTTTTCTGAGAAAACATGTACTACTGTATAATGATAAAGATTCATCAACATGTACTGTGAAAATGATAAGCATGATATACATCATCATACGAAAACTTTTTCTCGAAATGGAGAAATGCAATTAAAATGCTCGGAGGAGACACATATGTTGTCATAAAATAATCCCTCCGATTCCTAAATCTTTGCTCATTTTTCTTTTCAATACGTGCCAAATTCTTTGCTTCTTCTTTTTTGGACTTTGGTAAACAATTTCCCAACTCCCTCCCCCCCCCCCTCAAAAATAAAGCATCACTATGGCAATTTACTCAAGCTTTTCAATTGTCATGTACTCCCTCGATTTGTTGTTTAGAAATATCTTTTTGGCTATTTAGGCTACCTTTCCAATTATTATGTATTCCCTTCTTTCTTGTTATGAGACATGCATAATATTCGAGGTAGAACTTTGAGTGTTAATCATTGTCAATACATCCTTAACCTGTATAAAAAAGGAGAAGAGGTCAAAGAAAATCAATTTTGTGTGATATTTTCCATAATTTCCAAATTGCCCTTTCCTATAATTAGTTAGTCATTCTTTTTAGGTGGTCTTTGGCTCACCCCTTATGTTAAGGTGTAGCGTGTCTAAGGTTGTTTCTTAGTGCTAAATTATATTTTTAGGTTTGATCTCCCAAGTTTCTACCAACTTAAGAAACAAAGGAGAATAATGCATCAATTACGTTTTGTATGAGTAATTATATAGAATAAAAAAGAACGACCAATACACGTGCCAAAAAAATCTAGGATTGATAAAAAAAAGAAATGAAGCAAAGATACTATGAAACTATCTAAAATTCTAATGTTACAATGATATGGTCAAATCAAATTTTCAATAATCACTTCAAACTTCTATTAGAGAAGTTTAAGAAACTATACTGTATGTTGGATATCTACATGTTGAGGAAACTATATCTTTTATAGATTCTAGTTCTTCTTGTCTTTTGTCGAGCAACCGCCTCTTGTTGGAACCATAACCATGATATTGGTAAATCCGACTGTAAAGAGAGTGTCTAATGCGCAATACATCATATTCTTCCATGAATCTCATGTCATTTAATCTAGCTTTTCCTCCTGCATAACGCTGGTATTCCTCAAACACTGAGTTGATGCACCAATTCTGCAACTTCCTAAAACAACCAACGACGCAACCTGTGCGATGCTTTCCACGTTTACAGTGAATCAAAATAGGGTAGTTTCTTACATCTATTAATATGTTAAGAGCATTAGAGATTACATCTTTAGGAATAGTCTCTTTTGTTCCTTCCATTCCAAACTGAAATAACTGAATTTTATGCCATTCAAGAAACTTCATATACTCTTCTGGGTATGGCTCAGAGCACAAATATATAATTGACTTAAGATTTAAGGTTTCAAGGTAGCCGAAATTCGAAGGTTCTGGAAATCCTGATCTGTAAAGTCCTTCTTCCACCATTGAAAAATTAATAGGAGGCTTTATTACATCATCATCTTCTTCCTCTTTATCCTCCTCTTTCTGCTGCTTTTGCCACAAAATAACGTGATTCATCCTTCAACAATCTATTGTTTTATAGGAGATAAAGAATAGTTAGTTAGTAACTAGAAACCAATGGAACGGAAATTCACAAACTCTTTTCTTCAATACTATTTCTTTGTAATGCTTGAAAGTTGAAATTAATATGAATATTTATACAAAACTCAGGCGGTATAAAAGAAAGCCTAAACTTGGTAGGAGTAGGATTAATAACAATACCTTGATTATAATTAGAATTTGTGATGTACGTGTTTAGTATAATATAATTTTTGAAGTATATAAATGACAATTTGAATTCCAAAATAACTAGAGACTTTCATAATATGATTATTTTTCCTTTTACTAATTTTTAGTTTACTCGATTAAAACTTTCAAGTTTTACTTTTACCCTATTCTTCAATGTTATTAAAGCTACCCATCTTAAGATTCTTTCAACACTAAAACTCCAAAGTTCAAGTCCTTGAGCATTACTTAGTTAAAAGTGTATTTAATATATGTGATCTTGTGAGAAAAAGATTGAAGGAGTGAGAAACTGAGAATGAGGGATGAAAAATTGTGTTTCGAAGTTTGAGACCAAAAGTGACTTTTTAATTAGATTCCCATGCTGATGCATGAGAACATTCTGGTTAATATCGCTAAAAATTGGTATTGAAAGTGACTAAATTGGTTAAGAATTTCTCAAGCCCAAATGCTTTAATATTATCTCCTCCATATGCCTCATAATAAAGTTGTTATATTTCTTAAATTCACATAATTTAGAAAGTAACTAGCTTTTTAAAATTGATTATACTTTTTATTTATTAATTACTTTGAAATTAGAACATCAAATATCACTTGATTTAGTGATTAAGACTTCAGTATATAAGCTTGAAGTCATAAGATCAAATCTTATACAATGCATTTTTATTATTGTATATTGATTACATAAAGTAAAACACCCTAAGTAAGAGCGTCACATGACACACTGTTTCTTGTTTAGGAATGCTTTTAAATATGTTAGTATAGATTTGCATCTGGTATCTTGATAATATTACATTTATTTTTTAGTTGTACCCGAAACTCTTTTCACGTTTACCAACACACAATTTTGAGCATTAATATTTTTAAATATGGATAAGTAAAAATTATGAAAAGTTGAAATTAATAAACTATAAAACGAGATGAATCTAACAAAATTTTACAGAAATGTATTTTTCCTTGTGTACAAATAAATTAAGAATGTCAGAGACTCAGAGTATATATATATATATATATATATAGTGTCAACTAAAAAAAAGGAGAAAATTAAATTTGGAACGTGAACTAATCTTTATGAGTCTGACTAGATACAGAACGGTTTGGTGGTGAACAACATTTCAAATTTTTATTTTGTTTATTTAGAATTTTACCTAACAATTGTTAAAGAATGTGTGAATGTACACATTATTTTTGTATATTTAAAAATTATGTTTTCGCACCTAAAAATTATGTTTTCACACCTAAAAATTATGTTTTCACACCTAAAAATTATGTTTGTACATATAAAAACCTTGTTTACACATCCACTATCTATTATGTATGTTGCATTTTGCACAACCAAATGTTATGTTTGTACATCCAAAAATTTTATTACATCCGTAATCTATTTTGTATCTTGTATATATTTATAAGTTTTTTTGCATAACCAAATTTTTTGCACAACCAAATTTTTTGCTGAACTTCAAAACAATACATTTCTACATCTAAAATAAAACAAAACTTTAATTGTTATAAAAGGAGCAAAAAGCTAACCATAGAATAGATTAAGGGTATGTCTGATATTTACACACCTTGTTCGTTGAGGTTGAATTGACATCTCATTGTTGGAGTCTAAAACGGACTCCAACAAGAGTACCAAAGTAATTTCATAGGTTTAAGTACCAAAGTAAATGTAAGTTAGTACCAAATCAATGTAAAGTTGCTAACGAAATAATCACTGTGATATTGATTCCAAATACCAAAGTGACTTTCAATTTGACTGCATTTTGGTACAAGCTTACACTTTACTTTGATACATTCAACCTATAAATTTACTAAAATATCCCTGTCGAAGTCCAAAATAGACTCCAACTGTGAGACGCCAAGAGTTTCTCACTTTCTCTTGTTAGTTATTGAACTGTTTGGAGTTCAGCCTTCAATCTATATACTTGAAATAGCAAAAATTGGTAATAGCTGGCTGACGTAGGCGTTAGGAGTTAGGACTACCACTACCAGTGGAATAGTAATGAAAACAGAGCAAAGGAATTGGAATTGGAATTGGAATTGGGAGTTGGGACAGTGGGCACACCACACCTAGAAGAAGTTGGCAGTGACTTTTCTTTTTCATCCTGCAAAGTATTTTTGATCTTATTTGCAGGTTTTTCTGCATGCAATAAACTACAGCATTTATGTGGGGAAGCCAAAGGAAATACAGTATAATATACTACATTTTACGCAAGTTGACAAGTCGATAGAATTACAGAGATTCAGATGGTCTCAATGATACATAGCTCTCCACTGCTTCTACTAGGCTCAACCGCTCAACCAGAAAAATCTGAACTTTTAACTTTATGTATTACCCTAATTTAAGTGTTTTATTTAATTTTTACAGAAAAAAGAACTTTGTAGTTTTCCGTATGAATTGATACTTATTTAATTATGAGAATAACATTGAACAAAATAGGGGAAGTATTATGATATATGAATAAATTAGCTTGAACGGAGTTCTCATCCTACCCAGTTCGTGTAATGAGGGGCGTCCATGTACTTATATTTCTCCCTTTTTTTGTCTTCATATTACATGTTATGCGAGACGTTGCAAGTGAAAAAAAGAACGCAACAAATCGATATTTGATTGTTTTGTATGAGTAAGCATAAAAATTTAAATTTGAGCATTATAAACTAGTGAGTAGGTAGCAAATTCTCATAGAAAACATATTAAAATAAAAACAAAAGTTATCGAAGTGCTCACGAATATATCGTGTCGAGCTAGTTCTTGCATAGCTTGTAGTCCTAGTTAAAATTTCGAGTCGAATCGAGCTTACCCAAGTTGAGTTTTAACTGATTGTTGACCAAATTGAGTGCGGGTTGCTCCTACTCAACTCGATTAACACCCCTAGTGAGACCCCTCCTTGCTTACTTTTTATTCTTATTTTTGTACTATCTTGCAAAAAACTTATAAACACCTAATATCTTACGTGGTAATAAAAACAATAATCCTAATGAATGAACACGCGTCGTCTTCTTCTCTACTTTTTAATCTCTCCTTATTTTACATTAAAAAAAATTGAAAAACTTGTCATATTAACATTGTTTTTCATTTATTAGTGAAAACTTAAGTAACATTCTCACTTAAATCAACTTTTGTTTCTTTTAGTTGAATGAAATTTTATTTTTCTTATAACTTTTCTATTCATATTCCAAATTCTAAAACCAAATCCGAACTTAGATGTAAATTTTCTCATCTAATCAAAATTTTCACCTCGTATTAGTTTGGACGAACACCAACTTAAGATCATGTTATCACTTAATATCTCAAAATAAAAATTTCAGAAAACAATTCTACTATATTTACTCAATTTTTAATAATGCATATATAATTATTCTATTGTAATGTAAGTTTAATTTATAAGTTGGATTGGGAGCATATCTCCTAAAACCTCCTATCAAATTGTATTCATCGAAATCAGTTGAAATTAATCTTTCTTTAGATAAGTTGGATTTTCATATTGAATTGTCATTTGCTGGTTGCACATAGGGGTGTTAATGAGCCTAGCTGGCTCGCAAACTATTTGACCTTGACTCAAAATTTTCTAGAGACGAGCATAGCAAAGTTCGATTCGAAAAGTTCATGAGCAAACTCGAAATATGTTTTAGCTATATTATTTTCCATATCATAAAAATTAAATGAAAAGTTATACTTAAAGTATGCACAATACTTGTGAAAAACTCAAAGTAGTCTAAACCTATGTATAGAATATATGTAATATCATTTTTTAACTCAAGTTGAGTTTTAAGGTAAATTAAACTAGAAAATTTAAGCTCGAAAAAGCTTGAAACCCGGTTCGAGTTCGAGTAAAAGTGTTACGAGTTGAGCCAAGCAACTTCAGGCTCGGTCTCGGTTCGCCTCGTTAATACCCCTAGTTGCACATATAACTTGAGTGTTGTCGCCTTCAACTTCTAGTATTTCCCTTGTGGAAATTTGTAAATTTTATCCGTGATTGACGAGTACTTTTACCTTGTTCTTGGTTTTTCTCTTTGGAGAGGAGACAACAAAATAGGAACAAGCTGTTGGACATAGTGTTAAATGTGCAATGTTTTCCAACAAGTGAACAAATTTTATTTATTGCAGATGTTCATATGATTTATTTTTACACTTGATTATAACGTTACTTGTCCGCTTCTCTTGGACTTATTGTACACAAATTATTTTATTAGAAGTGTGTTTACTAGCTCTCTAAATTTAGGCTATAGGAGAAGAAATACTAAGAGCAAATTTAGCAGAACTCTTATGGCCCGTTTGGTTAGTGGTACTAAATGGTAGTAATGGTAATGGTTTCTAGTGTAAATTTGTGAATGCATTCCCATGTCAACATCCATGGTAATGTTACTTTATCCCAAAACACTTATTTTCTTCCTAAAATTTCATTACCATCCATTACCACTTGGGAATGTGGTATTAAGTGGTAATGGAAATTTATGAAGGAAAACCATGTTTTGACATCAAGTTTCATTACCATGGATATTAACTTGGAAATATCTTCACAAATTTACACTAAAAAACATTACTATTACCACCATTTAGTACTACGCACTAACCAAACGGGCCGTTAAGGATGCACTAGCCGGCTAGCCGCTGTCCGCTAGCATTCCTATTTTGTTTTTTTTATTAGGAAAGATAATTGATCCTAAGACCAACCCCTGCTAGGCTACTAGCAGGCCAACTCAGAGGTTGGGTACAAGGCTAAACAGCCCAAAAGACAACAGGTCCATTGCCACCACAAATCAATGCCCCAACATATTGTTGGGATGAGGATTCGAACCCTGAGTAATACCCTGAAATTCGGGGTGGTACTCCACTGAGCTACAACCTCTCCCTCATTCCTATTTTGGTTTCAAAATGTAACAAAATTTGGCTAAAAGAAAAACCTTTCCTAGTCTTTTTAGTTGTAACATTCTTGTTTTGGTACTATATATCTACCTATTGATTTTTACTAATAATTTTTGACGTATATGTAAAAGGATATTTTAGCATGTAAGATTTTTGAATTACTCTAAATATACATATTTCAGAATATCAATTATTCAATTCTTTATCATAACTCCAACTAATTGATAAACAAAGATACTAAGTGACATTGGCAGTTTGGCACACGTGCTAAGTAAGATGTTGTAATAAAAGAACAATTTAGTTAGTGAAGATCAACTTTAATTGATGGAATTATCAATAGTTTTTCCCATCTCAAAAAAATGTTTTCAGTTTCAATAAGTACAAGTTAGTATCAAATGAATTCAGATTACAATAAAAAAATTGTAATTAGTTCTAGAAGCATTTTCACAATGCAATGAAGGAAACATTTGTCTGTAAAAATGAACAACCGCACATGAAAAATTTATAACTAGAGAATTTGCGAAATTATTTCCATTAGCATTAGCTTTAAAAAGAAGTGCTTAGTTTTAAGCTATATAAAAAAAATTCATTCTAATCATATATACACTTCACCTTAAGCAAAGATCAAGTGAAGGTATCACATCAAGTCATAATTATCTTTATTGTAATTGATTTACTAAAATAAATGAATTTTTATCAATATAATATTCACGTCACATAACTTTAAATCGACTTAAATTCAATTAATTTTTTTTGGTGAATACTTAAATTCAAATCAATTAATTTGAATAAACTTAAGTTCAATAGCAGATTAATTCGAGTCATGTCAAATTTACCACGCTATTTTAGACTCCTTCCCTTTTGTATCAAATTAATTATCATAGTAACATTTTCAGTTATCCTCACAATTTTTTTTATCTTCTCATTTTCTCTACATTTTCACTTTCTTCAAAAATTTGTGCCAAAATAAGTTACGATATTGACATAATTTATGATCCCTCTTAAAAAAATAATTTACATCGGAGGAAGTATAGCTAGGCACTTGAAAGTTGAAACGACTATACGAGTATATAAGTGGCTCAGGTGGGCGCTAGCGCTAGAACTAAAAGTAGAACAGTACCAAAAACAGAGAAGAGTGAAGGATTAGGACAGGGAAAACACACCAATACGATCGAAGGAAGTAAGCATTGTCATTTCTTTCTCATGCATCCTACAAAAATATACTCCTTTATCTTATTTGCAAAATTGGTACATGCATACTGCACCATAGTCTACTACTACAGCATTTATGTGGGGAAGCCAAAGTTTTTTTTTTTTTTTTTTTTGATAGCTAGCCAAAGTGTATTTCACATTTTACGCAAGTTGACAACTCAATAAAATCACAGCGATTCAGAAAAGTCTCTGCTAAAAAATTAAAACCTTTCTCACTGCCTTCTTAATTCCCAGCTCTATATACCATCCTTTTGGGCTTTACATCTTTTAGTATCAATGTATCATGCATGTACCATTCTTCGTTATCAAGTAAGATTTAGGCCCTGTTCTTTTGGACTTATTTTCAATTCAGTTCAGTTAATTTCATATCGATCGGTTCGGTTCGATTCTTCGTTCGGTTCGGTTTCTCTCTTGGTTAATTCGGTTCGGTTCGGTTTACCCATCAAAAGAACGAGGCCTTAGTTTACTTGATAAGAGTCTTATTTGCATAGCCTCGATGTACCATTCTTCGTTTTAAACAATTAACTAGTATTTGGGCCCGGGCTTTGCCCCGGGTGGTACTTTTTCCAAATTTGATATGCATTTTTTTCCATTTGCATTAAAATGTAATAAAGAAAACCCAATATTTAAAAGGTACAAATATAATAATGTTGACATTTAAAGCATGATCAAAAGTTGGTTGAGATGCTAATTGTGCTATATATAATAGCAAGATGTCACGGGTTTAAATCTTGTTGCAAGTCAATTTACTTTTGTTTGTTGACATAACGTATGTACACATTGGAAAATTCTAATGGGGTAAGAGAGGTGCCATGTGGACGTGCATACGTTGTTTGACACGCCTTTTAATACTTCCTCCGTTCCATAAATAAACATACCTTAAATGGAAAAAAGAAATAAATATTTTGTTTTTTTTTTTTTTTTATGTTTATTAAATCTTCTTTTTTTATTATGGAATGGAGGAAGTATATTAGTATAGATCAGAGTGTTTGAAGAGTTCTATCGAATGGGTAATAACTATTATGAGGTATTTTGGTGAATCTACTACTTATGGTTCTTTTGTTCATATCAATTCAAGGAGAGTTAGGTCTCCTAAAATGTAAACAATTTTACAATTTTACGGTTTTTGACACCACCATTCAAGATTTTGGAGAACCTTCCCAAAATATCATAATACAAGCTTATTTTTTTGGGTGCAATTACAACCTGGCAAACAGTGTTTGACAGTTTGAGTTTAGATGACAGGACAAGACGAGTACTACGCCATTTTATGTTTAACAAAATCTTGGATTTATATTCAACGTCATTTTATGTTTAACAAAACCTTGGATTTATTTTCCTAGAACTAGGTTTTCTTTTCAATCTTGGTTTGCTTGACTCAGAAAGGGTTATATTGCACGTGTAACATGACTACTGTCGCTTTCTAATAGTATTTCTTGGCCCTTTTTTCATTTTAAAAAAAAAAACTGCCAGTACTATATGAAAATCTAAAAAATTTGAATCGACCTGATTTTTGTTTGATAGTCAATTTTTATTGGCTACATGCTATAGCCATATTTTGTATGATGTAATCACCTTTTGTATAATCAGTTTTTTATATAGTTAATTTTTGTATGATATAGTCAGTTTTCTCTGTTACGATCAGTTTTGTGTAATATAGTCAGTTTACGTTTACAATAAATTATTGTTAATCTGAACTACCCAAGACTTGTATGAACATGTCCTCGGATTGAGTACATATATCGTACACCTTATTGTACAGAGCTTTATGTTATTATGTACCAAGACTAAATGATTATGTTATTTTTAAAATGATTATGCGAGTAAGCAAACGAGTCCATCAAATGAACATGACATTTTCGCAAACGAGTACGTAGTCACTTAAGAATTATCATATACATTTAACTATGTTTCTACATTTGAACTAAGACATACTCATTTGAAAATTTGCTTATTCCATTGAATATTTAGCTATTTGTTTTAAAGTGATGTTAGTAAAAAGCAGTGAATGAGTCGTCACTCATACTATACAGATTATCAACCAAATATTACATATAGTGGAGATGAAAATTCTCAAAAAGTTGTAGATTAGCAAATGTAAAAGTCATTTACTCATACTATACGGATTATTAACCAAAAATTACCTATAGTGGACGTGAAATTTCTCAAAAAGTTGTAGAGAAGCAAATGTAAAAGTCAAATTATTGCATTATTTTGGAAAGAGTATAAATTATAAAATGGATTTAACAATTGAACAAATACAATTCCATTTTTAATACGAATAATTTTAAAAATTGTTCTGATTTTCAATTTTAATGCTAAAATGACTAGTTAACTTATAAGGACCTGTCCAAAGTTTTGGACAAGTTGCAATGAATCGATATTAACATGCTTCCATTCATCAATTGAAGCGAATTTATACAAGATGTTGAGCTAAACTAAACAACAATACACTGATCCAACTGGATGCATATTGTCCAGTGTCCACAATCTACAAGCTGCTAAACTAGCTCATGTTACTTTCATGAGATAAAACATCAAGAACATACTTAGCAATAAAACATAAGCTTCTTTACATTTTCACTAATGTCAGGCAGAGGAGTCGCCTTCGGAGGACCAGCACGAGACATCGAAGAAGCTCCACCCTTAACTGAAACCACAGATTCCGACCTCTCTAAGTACAATCTACCCCTATATGCAGCAAGATGGGCATAATAAGCAGGGGGTACTATAGAAATTGGTTTAGTACACCTTACAAATGTAAAGCATAAGCTATAAACCAAGTTTTGAAACTCATCAGAAGTGAATTTGCTTTCATCCCACAAGACGTGGTAGTGTGTTGGTCTACTTGTTCCCTTGGCTCCCCAATGACTACAAAGATAGAAATCGAATTCCTTCGGGTGAGTGATCACCGTGTCTACAACTGTTCCCGGAGGGATATTTTCATCACAGAATTGGGAACAATTTGGATCAGTTTCATCCGGGAACAGCCTTGTATGATGCCGTTTTTGTACCACTGCAAATGTGATCAATGGTCTATAATCCGGAAACTTATCACATCCCGCTCTTATTGATTGCAATTCTTGTTTTAAGACTTTATAAAACTGAGTCTCACTAACTCCATCTCGAAAGAATATGATTCTTTTAGGAAGACTTTTCACTTCTTGATAAAATTCACAAAGTATTTCACTTACCATTTCTCCAAGATCTTGGATGATCTCTTGGCGGTGTGTTTGAGACCTCATTCTTGACACATACTTATTGGCTGAAGGCCAGTTTACACTCCCAACAACAGCCACAACACTAGGACTAGAGTCATCAAGTGGATGAGGATGAGTAACATCGGCTCCCATAAAGATTATTGGCTCATCATGTGTAAGAACACGGGGGATTTGAGAGGGCAACGAGTTGAATAATGCAACTGTGGATCCACCAACTTTGGCATTAATCTTAAGAGCCATGTTTGTCAAGAATTGGGAATTTAGTTTACTAAGGTTTGTGTATAAGCAACATTGGCTTACAACTCCAACTCGGGTTTCAGCAATTCTTTTCAAATCTCCATACCCTTTATGTTTCTTCTCCATCAAGCATATAAGGAGTTGAAGATTGTTTGATGCTGCCCTTTTGATTTTGCTTAGTTTGTTTTCCAAGAGAGTGACATTGTTTAGGACATGTATGGGCTCGAATTGTGGGGTAATGGCGGATGATTTATTGAGGAAAATGCCCATTTGCTCACACTTCAAAGATAATTGGCTAATAAATTTAGGGACATTTGATTTTTGATCAGGAGTTCCACCAAAACTCATCAATGCCCACCTCTCAATTCGCGTCCCTTCAACTACATGCCCGCCTAAAAGGCTCCATTCACGATCAATGCAAGAAGGGTATACATCACTTACAACTCCTCTATCTCCTAGCTTTAACTTTGGAGGCCTAAGAACTCTTCCTTTCAACCGTGTCATCTCTCTTGAGACTTGTAGATTGAACTCTTCTCCTTGGCCGCCGCTACAAAAAACACAATGTAAGGAATACTGAAAAGAAATTTAAGGTTAATTAGTAGTGTATTATAACATGTGAGCTAAAAAACTTATTTACTACCTTGTTGGTCCAACTGGTCCATTGATAATTCCGTTAATGATTGCTCTTCTTTCTCTTGGTTTTTTACATCCCATCTTAATTATTCCCGCAGTTTGATCATCTGAGAGTTTACCAAGAAACTTCTGCCCTTCACAAATCATACAAAGCTCCATTGGAAGGTAACATGGCTTACTCCTACTAATCTGTAAACAAGGAAGATTCCTGTATTGTATATCATACTCATATTGATCCTTGAAGTAATCTACAAGCTTCAATCTCCTACCATCCCGGTCTTCAAACCAGAGCTTTTCAGTAACTTCCTCAGTCAAGCTATGAAACCGAAATCTCTGAATAGCATCTCTATGAGATACAAACACCCTCAAATTTTTCAACTCCTTCTCAACTTCCTTCCTCTCCTTACTTGTCAAACTCCTTTCCTTCCTCTCGGGTAAATCGTGCAAAAACTTGACCCGTTTTTGCAAAAACTCTATGACTCCGATACTCTCATGAAAAGCCGTCACTGAAAAATCTACATTCAAAGCAAGGCCTTGTTTGGTTGGCCTTAAACTTTGAAAAAACCCTCTTAATCCAATGGCTCCTCCTCCAATTTCCCGAGCCCCTCCCATCGAAATAGAATACATTGATCTTCCTAAAGCAATACACTTCTCGTAAGAACATTCCCTCAAAACAACATCTAAAGCATGAAGATACTCTTGAGGAAGTGCCACCCAATCACCTCCCTCTTTGTTTAAGTATTCCTTCAAATCACTTCCATCTAATTTCGATACAAGATTAATGTTGATTCTAAATACCTTAATCTTTTTTTGCTCAACTTCTACCTCACATGATTTGCTACTACCAGAAACAACCGGAACACTCACAAATAACTCGAGCCTCCTGCTTCGAAACTCAATAGGACTATACAAATTCTTCCTACCATCAAAAGCAGGAGAAGCACCACAAATCAAACTTGAATTTTCTTCAACAAATTGCTTCTTTATTAAACGAGCTACTTCCTTTGAAGGATTTGGAGTGATTTGTACATTATAATGGAAGATAGGCTGATATGAATCGAATTTTACGCGAAAATGGTTAGCAAGAAGAGAGATAACCTGCCCTTCAACTCCACCATTGTCTGGTCTTTTTGCAGCCACTAAAGCTTGTGTTGTAGTATCAACAGCATTAGACTTCTTAATGCTAAGTGCACTAAATTGTTGTCCAAGCTGTTCATCAACTGTTTTATTTATCCATTTGCATTATTAGTACTTGCAAACAGAAATTATTGAGAAAATTTATTCTTCTCTAAAGTACATTGAGGTTATAATTAATACTAATCCACAAACATTAAGCTTATCATAGAACTCTAAGCCACTTATTGAAGAAAAGAGCAAGCAACATGATAGTACAATATAAAGTTAAGTACCCATGAAAATAAAAAACAATAATCAAGACATTTATCCAAAAAAAAAAAAAGAAGACTTAATCCATTCAAAAGTTACAATCTTACCTAAACAAAAAAAAGTTTGGACAAACATGAAAGAGTGTTGTTTTTTAGCTATATCCATATTCAATCATTTCAATACCTTAAAAAAGGAATGCTTTTTAAATTTTTATTTTTTCCCTTTGCATAAATAATACTAATACCCAAAAAAGATACAGAATATTAATAATAATAGTAGTAATTATTATTATAATAATAATTGTTATTATTATTATTATTATTATTATTGTTATAATAATAATAATAATAATAATAATAATAATAGTAATAATAATAATAATTATTATTATTATTATTATCATCATAAAAAAATGTAATTATATTGTTTACCTTGTGAGAAGATTCTATCATTTTGAGAGGAAGTGGGAAGAAGAGGAGAAGAGGAGGTTTTATGGGGTTTAAATGAAGGTTTATGAAATTGGGTTTTTGCTCTGAATTTCTGGTTTTGTTGAAAAGGTTCTTGAAATGGTAACAATGGTGGTAAAGGAAGAAGACCTTGGTAACTCTGCTGTTGTTGTTGTTGTTGATGATGATGTAAGTTTTGATTAAAAAACCCAATTAATCTATAAGTATTAGAATGGTGCAAATGAAACAGGTTGTTATAATTATAATAATTACTATTATTATAAGGAACAATAGTATGATTATTATGATATTGTTGATAATGGTAGTTGTTATGGTGGTTGTTGTGGTGGTGGTTTCTCTCTCTAAACCTCCTATTTTGAGGAGTTAAATTTGTAGTTGGGGTAGAATCTTCTGTTTCTTCCATAAAAAAATTGTTTGAGGAACTGGGTTTGGAAAACTTGAGGAATATGATATGAAAAGTGGGATTTTTATGGGAATATGATATGAAAAGTGGGATTTTTATGGGAATATGAATATATGATATGAGCAGGACTTTGAAAAAGGAAAAAGGGTTTGATTTTCTGTGTGATCTGTGAAGCAGAAGGAAAAAAAAATGTAGTTATGAAGAGAGAGATAGAAAGTGACTGGTCTTGGAGTTTAGGGAGTTGTAGTTCTTTGTGTCGAGCTTGGATGGAAGGTTTGAGGAGAGTGAATATCAGAGGGGGGGAAAGGAGTATATGAGATTTTACCTTGATGAAAAAGGGGAGAAAAAGGTCAATGTGCCACAAAGTTGCAATGTGGTGGTATGCAAATTTCTTCTTGCCTTTTGCAATTAGGTGCAACAAGGTTTTGGTTGGGTTCGAGTTTAGGTCGATCAGTCTCAATTTATGGGTTTAAATTTTAAAGTGTTTTTTTGGTAACAATTTGTCGACTTTTTATTAGACCAGGTCATGTTCTCGAGTTATATGCAATTTTATTTTAAAAACGAAGGGAGTAAGTAACACTGTTTTTTTATTTGTGGATTTCTACTTCTCCTTATACTTTAATTTATACATTAAATATGTGACAACTTTTTTTCTTAAACATTATAAAATAGTACATGCGAGAGTATGTAATAATTTCTCGCACTTTGCGGAATGTATTTTGTGTAGAATTAATATTCCAAATCAGCGGGTCGTGTTTAAATTTCAAATTGTGCCGTAAATGTATCAATAAAAAAAATAGTTTCATAATATGACAAATGGGTCAAATTTAGGTTGTTGTGGTTTGGTTTTATGTTAATGTCGATATACTATTTATTGCCTTGATTGATTTGTCTTGCATGCTCTGAATCATGGGTGACTCTAAAACTCCCAATGTTCCATTTTCATTTTCCCACTTAAACTCCTCTTATTTACTTTCATCTATCCATGGTTATCATCACTAATGTCCTTGTCACGTTATATGAAGAATATAAGTCCACATTATTGGACTTATAATGTATCATGGTCATGATAGGCGACATTATTCCTTCTTTAATTTTGTACTCATCTAGTCATCTGTAATCTCATTAAGGCATTTTTTTTATAACAATAAATTTGATTTAGCCACTTTTAATTAGCTAAACTAGTGAGTATCCCGGGCGATGCCCCGGGTTATTACTTTTCGTAATTTTTTGTTTTGTGAGGAAAAATTACCGTCATGACATGATAAATAATTGCATAGTATTTTGAAAATTAAACTCTTAAAAGTTTGTAGATAAAAGCAATAGCTTAACTTTCTACAAAAATTTGGTCGAACTAAGAGTTTATGTCTACAATAGTCTCTTGTTATTACCATTAAAGTGCTAGGGATTTGACTACTTCTATAAATCTTTTAATAAGATATAATTATAAGATATTATTGTATTTTATTTTGAAATAGTAAACAATGATGTAATGTTGGATTCATGGTTAAGCTCGCTCACTTTTCATTTCAAATGTCATGAGTTCGATACCTTGTAACTACACAATGTTACTTTTTTAGTAGAGAGGTTTGACATTGAAATAGAAAGATTGCAGACACGACCTTGAGGAGGTGCGCCACGTCAAGACATACGAAAGACGCCTTTTAATATATTAGTATAGATAGATATGAGGTAGAAAACACGTAAGTTGTACGCCTGTAGAGAATATGTGCAACAATAAAAATGTGATCTTTATCAAACTTATAAGACAACACATTAGCTACATAATTTCTCTTTTACAAAAAAATTAGGGACGACAAAGGGAGTTTCGTTTATATGTTCGAAACCTATATTCATATTCACTAGTGAAAATTTGAGAAGAGTAGAAACATACCAACATATGACAGATATCCAATTGAACAAGTACAATTCCATTTTCGATATGAATATTTTCAAAAAAAACCTTGTTTTGTTTTTCAAATTCAATGCTAAAATGACTAGTTTTCTTTTTACAAACATATCCAAAGTTTGGGACAAGTCATAATCAATTGATATCAACATGCTTTCATTCATCAATTGAAGCGAATTTATAGAAGATGTTGAGCTAAACTAAACAAAAATACATTGATCTAGATGGATGCATGCTGTAGAGTTACTTTCAAGAGATAAAACATCAAGAACATAAACTTCCTATAACAATCTTGCACATGTACTTTGACTCTTTGAGCATCATAAGTAACTTTATCATTGTTTTCCATCCAATAGTTGAGAAGTACTTAAAATTCATGAAGATGGAAGTGCCTTAAGGGTAAGTGCTACCTTTGCATATGAGTAGCAAAACAGTAAACATTGTGCATCCCCTTGAAATTTGAAAAATAATCAGAATATAAAGCCTAAAGGTACCAGGATATCATAGCATTGGTCAATGGTCATCATTAACGGATATGGAAATGGGGATTTTAGTAGGGTTGAAATTCCATTATCTCATTTTATGTTAGCAATAGTTATTTTTTTTATGAAAGATGTTAGTAATAGATGGGGATTTTAGTAGGGTTGAAATTCCATTATCTCATTTTATGTTAGCAATAGTTATTTTTTTTATGAAAGATGTTAGTAATAGTTAATGAGTCCGTTTTTGAAGAGACGGTCTCACGTTAGTGTTAACGTGAGACCAGCAGCAGCGAAATCAGGTAAGCGCTTGGACCTATTAGTAACGCTATCCTTAAATTGTTTCTGGATGAATTAGTTAAGCATTGAAGTATATTAGTTAAGTGGTGAAGTATATTAGTTATATCATAAAAATCAGATTATAATGCATTTTATTGGCCCTAATTTCAGTATCACGCATAAATCATTCTCTCTTTCTTCTTTAATCCATCGAGATGCCCTAAAACCTGCACTATTTTTCTCTTCCATTCTCTGCCTACAACCTGAATTCGTTGTTTACTTTGAATGTAAGTAAAATATTTGAGCACGAGATTGCAATGACAATGTCTACAAACACTTACTTTGTTGTTGTTTCACTTGATAAGATGCCTATCATGTTTTTGAAGTGAAAGAAGAGTTTGACACGGATTTATCACAAAGGTAATATATATTGCCCAGGATCAGATGATAACTTGCACTTGCAAAAACTTTGAAGAAACAAGTCATGTCACTTTTCCTACCGAAAACTTAACTTTTGCATTTGAAAGTTCAACTGTTTATATGAAAAACATAACTAATACGTAAATGTTATTAGTTATTAATTTATTCTTAATAGTTAAATAACATGTTGTAAAAGTTATGCTGCCAGGATTGTTATGTTCTCATGCCTTGAGAATCATGCACATGCGTTCAATCACAACAATACCAGTACATGTGCAAATTAAAAGGTTGACTAGATTTGCAAAGAGCGAAGTGTAGAAAAAAGAAATGGATAGAGAAATCTCTGGGGCAGTTACAAACAACGTAACCCCACGGCGATATGAAACCGCAAGAAAGTTCTACAATCTCATTCTCAAAAGTCAAGATAATGAAGATGCAAGAAAGGTACTGCAAGAAGTCTACAAAAATACTGCTGCAAGTATAAACAAAGTCTTCACTACAAAACCAATTGTAGAAGAACAATGCTCATCAAGTACAACTACATTGGTTATTTTAGATCCGGATCGTGCAAAAACAAAGGGAAGAAGTGAAAGGAAGAAAAGTCATTTTGAGAAGACTAAAAAAATAAATTCCAAGAACCAAACTGAAATTGGTACAATTACTACAAAAGCTTGTCTTTAGTTCTTTTTCAGGTTTTCTTTTGTATTTGACATTTTAGATTTATAAAAAAGTTATTTCTTCGTTTATATTGGAAGCTAAATAATGCTCAATAGATCTTAACTAATTATAGAACAACGCTAACTAATGTACTGGATACTTTAACTAAAAAAAATGTAAGTCTACATATAGATTACCAGCTCTAAACTATATATTGTGCTAAAATACTTAACTAATTCGCCAAAAATATTAACTAATTTGCCCAAAATATTATCGTGAGAATTTGCGAGAGGCGGTCCATTTTTGAAAATCATATATCTCTTAGACTTGGACAGGTCTCACGCTAAGACTAACGTGATACTGTCTTTTCCAAGAATTTGTGTTTTAAAAAACCACCTTTTAAAAATGTTCTTTCAAAAAACTACCTTATATAACAATTTTCTTTCAGTATACTACCATTTGACCGTTAATGAGGTTTAACCACCAATAATACGGTCACCACAAAATACTTTTCACTTCTCCTCCCTCGTTTCCCTCGTCCTTCCTTGCTACCTCACCCGCAACAACTCTTAATTAATTCGCCAGTCATTTAATGATTATTAATATTAACTATAAACATAAAATGGTAGTATAATGAAAGAAATTTGTTATATAAGGTAGTTTTTTGAAGAAAAAAAATATTTAAAAGGTAGTTTTTTGAAATTTTACCTTTTTTTAATAATATTTGTACTTGATCTCATTAGATTAGTCACCGCAAGCTAAACATATTTGTAGGAGTTAAATCAGAGTCCATCTTTAATGAGGTAGCTAGTATGAATATATCAAATATTGGATTATTCAAATTTAATATCATTCTCAGTAGTTGGAAACCATCCTTTATTTTTTTAATCTTATTAAAAAAAATCTTAAAACATATTCCATTATTGAACAAGAAATCAAATAACTATTACTTATATCAATTATATACCTAATGATTCCTATGGGGTGGTGGTTAAAGCTACAAGAAAGAGGTGAGAGAAACGGAAAACATAAAGAAATTAGGTCTAATCAAGAATGAGAACATTCTATTCTCATATTATGAGGTCATAGTTTGGATAACAAGACATACTACTACACTATTACCGTTAATCAGTAAGCTATCATTACTATTTACTAGGATAAAATATGCTTGCAATAATCAAATGAATTTTTCACTTTATAGACCACTTTTAAGTCTTTAACCCTCAACAGCATAAATTAAACAAATTAAATTACTGCTGATTCTACATAATGTTAAAATAATATGATGATTACCAAACAGAAATTTCACAAAAGGCGACCATATTCTATGCATATTGGAGTGTCTTCAAACACAACCCTAGTCTTGATGACCTTTTTTTAGTCCCATACGCACCAACTTTCTATCAACATCCATATTTTAAGGGGCCATCCACTAGAGCAAAGGTTGGTACTTGGTAGGTCATATGGGTGTTGAGATCCTCTAGAGTTTAAAATAGCTCAGGCAGTAGTAGTTCGTTAAATATTAGTCGTTGATTAAGAAATCAAAGGCTTGTATTTTCTCTCCCAAAGATCCCCCTTATTTTCCCCCGAATATCCTGCCCATATCCTTTCCTTTAATTTTTCAGTAATCATGAGCCCTTGATTTTATAATATACAGTTAGGATTCAACTCTACTTTGTAGAGTTTTCATAAAACTCTAGAGGATCAGGTTCCGTCATATGGGGTAGGGTACTTGATTTTTTTTCCTAAGATATACTACCTCTGCTCCTATATAATAGTTACACTTTGCTTTTCATTAGAACCAAGGTAAAATGGGTAAAGTAGGAGAGAGAAGTTGCATAAAGTTAAATGTTGGCAGCAACAAGTACAAATTAAGTACAAATCAATAATAAAAAATTATAGGAGAGAGAAAGTTTTAGCATGTGGGAGACTTTTGTGGGACCACATGGGGGGACCAATAGTAGGAATGATTGATATTTTACCTTATATAGAAAAAGCAAGAGTGTAACCATTAAAAATGAACGGTCTAAAAAGGAAAGTGTAACTATTAGATAGGGACGGAGGTAGTATCATGGAGTAATTTTAATAAATAATTTTTAAAAATATACAATAAGATTTTAGAATGGTAAGGAAAAATGCATTATTGAACCAAAATTTTGCATGGATTAATCTAACCCAAACATAAAAGGCAAGATTTCTTAAGAGTGAAGAATAATTATAAGGAAAATTATCCCCTTCAAAATGTCCATAACAAGATTTAATCCTATAATTTTGAGATTGTAAAATACAAAATTTTATGGCTAGACAAAGCAATATAATCTTGGTTTAAATGATAACAAATAAAATAATTAAGAGAGTTAACCTTATAGGAATGTGGTCAAAGGAAAATATAACTTCTACTCCTCCCATTCCTATTTGTTCTTCCTACTTTGACTTTTTTTTCTCTGTCCAAAAAATTCTAAATAGGATGAATAAATAGGAACAAATGGAGTATTACTTAATGTACTATACATTTAACTAAGAACCTATGGATTTTTTTTAAGGGTTAGATGAAGGGGGTTCACTCGATGAGGCTAAGGGAAATTCCTTAATTTAGTCCTATGTGGTTTGATCCCTACCTCAGGGATACGAGGTGGGAAGTGATCGATGCCATTACTCCACCACCTCAACCTCACTAAGAACCTATAGATTGGATCGTATAATCCTATTGTTTTTAGCTTAGGAAACCTTTGTATTATATGATTTTTTATATTATTTTATTTGTGGGGGTATGGTTTGGGAAATAATTTTTGTAATATGGAAAAAATTAAATTAGGAAATCAATACTAACCTTCATTTCTAAATAAATGCAATAATTTGACTTTCATGCTTGCCAACACACAACTTTGAACATTAATATGTCTAATTATGAATTTGTTAAAAATAAAAAGTTGATATTATGAAATTGTTCATTAAAATAAATCCAACAACATGCTATATATCAGTTTTAATTTTATATATTAGTGAAAAGATACGGTCAAAGTGAGTTGTGTGTGAATAGTGCAAAAGCCGTGTTGCATTTAAAAATTACCATTTTATTCAAAGATAGATGATAAATCATTTTTATATAGAGTTTTTAGGCACATTTAGGTTGCATTATTAGAGCATATTAGTTCATATAGTTGCATTTTAGGTGTCATTAGCATGAACCATCTATTTTGTGCTCTATTATGCTTCGATTGTGGTTTTCTTAATGTTTCAGGTAGTTTCATAGCTATCTGGACGCTTTCGAAGCAATTTTGGATGAATTGGATAATTCTTGCAATGGAAGTTGATGAATGGCGGTTTTTGATCGATGAATTTATGCTCGTGGATGCTTCTCTTGATCCTTATAATCATAGTGAAGTTGCTTCCATGAGGATCGTGACATATCTTTCGAGAGTGAATCATATATAATATTAAAGCAAGAAAACTTCATCCTATGTGGCAGCCCCATATTCTTCAAAGCCTCACGTTGCTCCTCGGTTTGTCATTGCATTTCACACAGCTGCCACGTGTCATGATTCTTCAGGCCTCTCATTAAAAATATTTTTGGGCGTTGCTCAATTCTTTCAATCAATCATCTAACATTTTAGGAAATAAATCATACACCAATAAACCGGTTATGTTAAGGATTTTAAATTTGAATCAATCACTTCCCAAAATAATAATAACGTACAGGCTTTAAGGGAAAAAGAATAATTCACAAAACCTGTTACCTTTGCTTTAGTTTATGTTGACCATAGAAAATTTATTTTTCCCCCTTCATAAACACAACAAAGCATTTGGCTCAATTGAATACTACATAGACCGACTAATACTATGGCTTCAAAATTCAATTTCACAAAGCTGGGCAAAGTCATCATGCTTGATGAAAACGACAAGATTGAAATAGGTAATATAATTTATGTTAGTTCTAATTTTATATTTATTCTTAATAGTTTTAATGGTTGCAATTTTAATAGTCAATGTTCAATTTGTTTTTTTTTCAGATTTAGTAGCAATGGTTATAAATTTAGGTCGGGTGGAATTAGACACTGTGTGAAACATCAACAAACAATGTATTATCATATAAGTATACTATTATTTGGACTAACTAATGACTACAGAAATTCCTCGAAAATAGATCCACAAACACACATGCATTCATAAAATTCTAGAATTATTTAAATTGTGAAATAATATTAAGCAAAGTTGATTTTTTCTTAAAAAATAATCAATTGATACATACAACCATATAATAAGTTATCGGTAATTTCTTATTGTTTTTTTTTTCTTTAAGAACATACTAGATGTTTTTTTAGGCCCATTTTGCAGAGAAAAAGAAAATTTTGTTGGTTTAAGATATATACGCATGCAAAATAGGAATAGTGATCGAAATAAAAAAAAATTGAAGTTAGAACCTACAATGAAATGGAAACTTATCATCAAAGCTTACCTTTTATTCTCTTTGAGTTAAGTTAATATCCAAGAACTCAAATTTATTTTATATCTCAAACAAGAAATTCAAACTGAAAATACGTAGTTAAATTTCTTCATATCATAGAAAGGTCGTGTTTAATATTTGAAGTGATGTAAGAGATTTTTCACCATAAAAAAGGGGTTAGATATTAGAGATTTTTTGGGGAAGATGACAAGATTTTCGTTTTAAAGGATCCTTCAATGGAGCTGAGGTGAAGGGAGGAAGAAGAGAAGGCAAAATGGCAAATGGAGAAGAAGAGGCTCATTTGATAGCTTGGATAAAGTGGACGGATTCTCCTAGGCAAACAAATATTAATGCCCAATTTTTATTTATTTTTCTTTAAAGATATTGCTAATTGATAGGTTGGATAAAGAAGTATTCTTTTGTTAATATCATTCCACTAAATGGCTATATTATCAAGTATTTTATAAAGGTTACTTTAAAAAAAGTAATAGTGTTTGAGAAGTGTTGTTTCTTAAGCACGGTAATATTATCGAATAAGAATAATGATATTTGATAGATAGAATAGAACTTATCTTTCTGTAAAATATTTGATATATTTTTAACTATCAATAGTTTTAGATCTGTTTGATCAAATACAAAACCACTTTGTTTGATTTGCACTTCATATGTGATATATTTTTCTGGAACAACAACTGGAGAAGATTGTCTACAACAAAATGTCTTACCTAGCGCATGAACATCATGTTACCAAGTGGGAGTGTGGGACTATCATTTTTGTTTTTATATGTAACACAATTGATATAGATATTTGAAATGCGTATGATAAATAAAGATAAATAAAATTTACATGAATCTGAATAATCATCTTAATACTTTGTATGTGTCAGTGCCGTCTCGGACATTTTTGGAGCCTAGAGCGAAAATTAAAAAAAGGGCCCTAAACAATGGAGACATATTTGCCGAAATATGCGCTTTATATTATTGGAATTTTTCCCCTTATATATATTGTTGGAGTACTAATTTGATTGTCAGAAAAAAAAAAATTGGCCACCATGCCAAAACGCAAAACATTATAAGAGCTTGAAATGGGAGAAAGTGGAGAGGGTAAGATAAAAATTGTTGGCATGGTTGTGAGCTTAATTAGGATAAAAATTCAAGAATGATAGTTTTGGCCACCTCCCAAAACTTTTTTAAAGAATTTTTTTTTTCAAAGAGATGGGGTCCATAAAAAAGAGGGCCCATGAGCCGTCGCTCATGGTGCTCCCCTATTAGCCGGCTCTGGTATGTGTTCAAATTTTGTGTACGATATGCTTGGATCCATTTGTTATGTGTAACTAATAAAAAAAAATGATCAAATGTATGCATTCAAGACCTTGAGAAAACAAAGAGAATAACATTGGTTGATGGAGCAAGTCACTTTTTCTCTCAAATAAGATCTAAATAAGTAAATAATAAGTTAACCTTTAATTTCCTATACACAACGACATATTTTTTAGGAACATTGTACATATGTGTGCTTTATAATAAATAGTAGTTTTAAGTTTTATTTCTCAAACTTATATGGATTTAGCTTTTATATTCTTAGCTTCTCTATTATTATTGCTATGTATGGGTGTAGTGTCTAGCATGATCAAAACCAACGGTAACATTAGTGCAGTCATAAACTCCAATAATTTTTTTCAAAGGATCTCAATTTACAAGAGAAAATGGAATAACATACAGATTCAATGTACGTATTCTATCTTAGTGTCAATTATAGGAAAGTAATAACAATAGTACTATTTATAATAGATAAGTTATATTTCATAGTCGTATAATGCACGGGTCATAAGTCTGATTTAGTTCTTTTCAATACAAGATCATAAAGTTTCAATCACAATAGTTCTAAAATATAGGGAGTTTATTTTTTTTTTAAAAAGCACAACCTCCTAAAACTTTTTTAAAGATTATTTTTTTCAAAGAGATGGGGCCCATAAAAAAGAGGGGCCCTGAGCCGTCGCTCAAGGTGCTCCCCCTGTTAGCTGGCTCTGGTATGTGTTCAAATTTTGTGTACGATATGTTTGGATCCATTTGGTATGTGTAACTAATAAAAAAAAGTAATGATCAAATATTCAAATGTATGCATTCAAGACCTTGAGAAAACAAAGAGAATAACATTGGAGGATGGAGCAAGTCAATTTTCTCAAAATAAGTTATATTTCATAGTCGTATGTATAATGCACGAGTCATAAGCCAGATTTAGTTCTTCTCAATACAAGATCATAAAGTTTAAATCACAAGTTATTAGTTTTGGAATTTAGATAGAGTTGTTTTCAAGGAGTTCTCAAAGTTTGAAATTAGAGTTAACGAGGGTTATTCTTGCTTCGTCCCATGAGATAGTGGAGATGGTGAATGATCATGTGTTGTCCGAGTTACCCTGGGAATTAATAGAGTATATTTTAAGTTCAAATGCAATTTCCAAGGAAGTGCAACTTTGAAGTGCATGAAAATCTACTCCACTGAATT
This sequence comes from Beta corolliflora, assembly GCA_947648045.1. NCBI lineage: Eukaryota > Viridiplantae > Streptophyta > Magnoliopsida > Caryophyllales > Amaranthaceae > Beta > Beta corolliflora. The sequence goes on from CANSZD010003845.1 coordinate 559,447, forward strand.
CCTAATTAATACCATTAGATGGTCCGATCTACTGAATTACTATATAAGACTGAACATTGGTACATCAGTTATGCTAATGAGGAATATTGACCCAACATCTGGTTTGTGTAACTATACTAGGCTGGTAATCAAGCATGTAGGAAACCGAATCATCCAAGTTGTGATCATTTTAGGTAGCAACGGGGAATAAGGTATTTATATCCCGTATGATACTCATTCCGTCAGATGGAATAAAATTTCCTATGAGGTTTCAGAAAATGCAGTTCCCTTTGGCAGCGTTAAAAGTCAAGGACAATCTTTATCGTATGGTGGGTTTGTATCTCCCGAGACCAGTTCTCAACCATGGCCAAGTTTACGTAGCCATTTCTAGAGTCATGAGTAAAAAGTGCCTAATAATACTAATTTGTGAGAAAGAACATGGGATGTCTAATAATACGATTAATGTAGCATATAGAGAAGTCTTCCAAAACATATGAGTATTATGTATATGCTAAACAACTTTATAATTAATATAAAGGTGCATTTTATTATGCAAAAAAGTTTTTGATTGAGTAGACGTAAAGAACCATTTATATGTTTTCAATATAGCTGATATACAAACATTCTTATTGATCTAAAAAATTCCTGTGCATTATGCACGGGTCCAAAACCTAGTTTGAGTTAAAAACGAAGAAATACATTAGTTCCGAAGTGATAAGAACCGACACATGTTCACTCTTCTGATCATAACTTGAGTTCTACATATCGGATTTAAGTGATTCAAATTGCGTTGGAAACTAGACTTGAAGAGCTTCGTAACGATAAGCCACACGACTATAGACGATTCCTAAATCTCGAGGTACAGCCTTCGGAAGATGACCCAGCGAACTGTCACACGCCCAGCGCCCAATGAGTGCCTTCTTCGGTCTTGTCGGAGCTTGCTGCCTAGCCCGCTGCATGGCCAGCGCCCAATGGTCGTGGCTGGCCTGAGCTTTTGACGCAAATAAGGGCTGGCTCGTGGTCATTGTCGCTACCATCGACCAATCACGAACTTCCTTTATTTGTTTATTTTCTTTTTTCTTTTCTTTCACTTATTCGGAGTAGGGGTGTAAGTGGATTGGACTAGATTGGATTTTGTCAAATCCAAATCCAGTCCAAAGTTTTTTGGACTCGAGAAATTGAGTCCAAATCCGATCCAAACTTTTTTTAGTCCAGTCCAGTCCGAAACTTTTTTCATGAGTCCGAATCCAGTCCAGTCCAGTCCGATTATTTTATCATTTTTTTTTTCGATTTAGGTTCACAATGTTTTCTAATGATTGAATCATTGAAATTTGAAAAATTGGACTCATTACATCAATTTCATAAAGTAAGTCACATATATCTTTTCATCTTTAAAGTCTTATCAAAATGCAAATTACAGAATACAAAAGTGGATAGAAGAGTCAAAGTAACTTTCGCCTTTTCAGTTTTCAATTCTCACTTTGGACTTTCGGATGGTAAGTGAAAGTTCTTACGCCAGGTAAAAGAATTTAGGACATGAATGTTAAAAGTCCAAAATTTTAACAAAATTGTTAAAGTTTTTTTTAAAATATACATTATTATATATGTATATGTATACATATATATATGTATATGTATACATATATATGATATATGCTAAAATATTTATTGGACTGGATTGGACTTATTGGACTCCAAAGGGGTGAGTCAAAATCCAATCCGAAAATATTTGGACTCGAAAATTTGAGTCCAAGTCCAGTCCGATCATTTTTTAGTCCAGTCCAGTCCGACAAGTTTGGACTAGACTGGATTGGACTCTGGACTTTTCGCAGTCCACTTACACCCCTAATTTGGAGATTAGATTAGAGGAAAATATAAATAGGGATTTATATATTTCTCTCTCTCATGCTTTATTTTTCATTTAGAATAGTTTTACGTTCTCTTCTCTTTTCCTCCCTGAACCCTGATTCTTGTTTCTCCATTAATGAAATCCTTAGAGGTATTTTCTTCTTTTCTCTCTTTTATTGATTGATTTCTTTAATTATATTTTCGTTCTTAGATTTAGTTTTCATTATTTCATTCATATTTGAGTAGTTTATTTTCTAGGGTTTTGGGAATCTATGTTTATACTATAAATCATTAATAATATTTATTGATAATTTAATTGGTCATTGATATCTCTAATTGATTAGTATCTTCATTGTTAATCTTGCAACCTGATCAATTGTTTGATTATATCTTGCTAATAAGGGTTAGAATCGAAAGATCGACTTTTTAGAGGCTTACCTACAATTAGCACTTCTGATTATGTTAGCGACCGTACTGCATATGTTGAATTGAGAGCGTTAAGACCCGACCATAGGATTAACAATTGCTCTAGATATGTGACTGATTAAATTGTTGATGATAATTTGATTGATTGTGAATTATAAACATGGTGAATCATTGCCCTATATCTTTTTTATTTGATTATCATTATTTCCATTAGTTTAATTTCTTCAATCCCAAATCCGTGACTTTGTTTAGTTCTTCCAAACTTGAAAGTCGAATTAAAATAACCATCTCCCTGTGGATTCGACCCTACTTACCCTACTATATTGTTAGAAGGTTTGCTAGGATTTATTTTTGACAGGTGTACGACAATCTATCAATAGAACCGCGAGGAATTTTTTAATTACTAATTAAATACTTAACCGGACGTGATAGATCATACATTTATATATAATATACAGATAAATGGATCACCATGTCAACTTACACCTAATATTTTTCTACAACTTGTGATGGTATCAGCTCATATAGCCATGTTCCATTCGGGGGAAGAGATAAAAAAAGAATCCAAAAGAAGGGAAGAAGAAAAAAAAAGAAAAAGCACGAATAGAAATAGTGAAACCTGGGATAGCATTCCATTTGCTCAAGTAATAAGGGGTTTCATGTTAGGTTCGAATCCTTCCGTCCTAGAGCATATGTAATTTAAAATTGTATTTTTCTGTTTCTAAAGTTGAATATTGGATAGAATTTGATTCTTTAAATTTAATTTTTTTTCTAAATTATTTATTTATTAATATTTTACTATTCCTATTTTCTTTTCAACGGGGAGAGATGGTTGAGTGGACGAAAGCGTCGGATTGCTAATCCGTTGTACGAGTCATTCGTACAGAGGGTTCGAATCCCTCTCTTTCCGTTTCCATTGATAACTTAGAGGAAGTATTAGATTTGTAATGAAAACTCATAATCCATGTCTTCATTGAGCCCAAACTCCACGCTAAGTGGTTTTTAGTCCAAATTCAGATTATTTTAGATATCTAGCTAAATCACCTAAAAAAAGAAACTTATCTAAATAGGAGTAGCTTCCTAAAAAAAATTAGGAAGGATTTTTGGACCTTTTTCTCTTAATAAAAAATGAAACTTTTTTTCTTCTAGATTAGGCCACGTCCGCTGCAAAAAAAAAAAAAAATTAGTCACTTAGATCACTTTTATTTATCCATCAAAATCAGTTCTAATCAATTAGTTATAAGAGATTGATTTTAACTATAAAACTCGATACCTCATCTTTTGACTTCCAGTTAAAATAGATATTCACCCTTTTTATTCCCCATAACTAGCATTGGGAATCTTTACCATACACCCGGGTTATCATGCTCATAGTACACCCAAGCTATTTTTTTTGCTCATTGTTCATTTTGAAACCTCCAAATGAGCATAATCACATAATAGGTAGAACTCTAAATGAGCAAAAGATAGCCTTGAGTGTATCATGCACATGGTACACCCGGGTGTATACACCCGGGTGTATGATGAATGCACTCACTAGCATTTAATATTAATTTTTCACATATAAAACGATACAGACAAATTAGGCAAGCCTTCCTATCATTCTTCAGAAGTAGGCATTGCCAAGGCAAAATGTTTGGCTTTTTACATGAAGATATAAACATAATAAATGTTCAAGTACCTTTTCATTCCGGAAATTATGTTGTTTTAAATACTCGGAAATTATGTTGTTTTAAATACTCAAAGTTCATGCAAGTGCCTCTCTCTTCCCAACTAAAAAAATCAAAAGAAATGGATGCCAAAATTTACTTAAACTTATTTTACTTTTACATTCACCTTACAGCAAAAAGTAACCGAATCTATCAATCTGACATAAAATCTCTCTGGTGATCCACAGTTAAAGTGAAATTTGTTTAAGGAAAACGACCCAGATCACTTTTTGACTAATCAGATGTGTTCAGGCAGCCAGAAAATAAACTGTTAAAAAAAATCATAAATTCATAATTTACTGCATAATTGTATAAAGATTACAACATGAACAGATATTTTTTACAAATATCAGATTACATAACCCTTTTTTTTCTTTCTCTATATCATCACCTACGGAAAAAAGAATTGCTATGTACATGCACATACAACACCATACTTTTTTTCTGCAATGATAAAAAAAACAAGCAGAAACGCAATAATGATAACAATGGAAATCTCCTTCTATTGCCGGGGAAAGATGGGGGGAAATCCCGTAAAAACCCGTTAATTGTTGTGAGACCGCGGATGAGAATGAATACACGGTTTGCAGGCCCGGATTTCACAATCATACTCTCTGAGAGAGAAGCGGAGTTACTTGATCATCGGAGATATCAGAGAGACTAGGAGAAGCACTATGACCATAAGAGTCTGAGAGCTTCAAAGGAGATAATGCAGGATCCATGTAGGCAGTGACCAGCTCTCTGAAGAACTGGGGCATCTCAGGATCATTGAGATCTTCCCTATCCTTCTTTATCAAACTCTGAAAATATATAACATACGATACGATGAAGACAAATTATGACATCAAGGAAAAAGAAGGGAAAAGAACATTCCAAACTCAACAAAAGAAAAATAAACCATAAGTCAAAAAAGAGTAGAAAATTATATCTTATGGTGAAAAAGGTTCTCTTCTATATCAAGAACATAACTAACCAGTAACCATCCACACTCATGTTCCCATTTCAACTTGTAACACCACAATAGTACCATTCGGGAAAGCAATTTCATTTAAAAAAAAAGGTTAGCTTGGACCTGCACAGGAGGAGTGGAAAGGGGAGGTGGGTAGATCCTCCTATATTGGTGTTGATGCTCAATCTATCATTTCAATACAAGAACCACTGCACCATATACTCCCTCTGTACCAAGATAAACTTCACGTTTGGGATTGTCATGGAGGTTAAGGATAACTACCAAAAGTGAAAATGAAAATACAACAATAACAACAACAAAGCCTTGGTCCCAAATTGATTTGGGTCGGCTAACATGAAGCGTCGTAGAAAATCGTTTCTGTGGCAAATGAAACAATAGTAATAAGTTAAAGAGAATAAACAAAGAAAAAAGTGAAAGTGAGGAAAGTCAGACGAGAGAAATACACAAGAAGAAGCCGAATGAGGTGTAAAGAGCAAACAAAAATATGCGAACATAAACATAAAATATGCGCCTCCTAGAATTAGACATTTTGGTTGGAAATTGAGTTCTCAATCTTCTCATGCTTTGGCTTCAAACTGCAACATTCAAAAAAAAGTTTCAGATGTTGATATCGATGCAAGTTGTGTGGTGCTCTGGAAGAAACTGATGTTCATACGATTTTGGAGTGTCCGATGGTCCATGAGAACTGGTTAGATAGCAATGTCAACAGGAAGCGGTGGGCAGATCAGAGATTTGCCTCGTGGAAGGACTGGTTAGAGTATGTTTCGTAAGCTACAAATTCTGGTTTGGCAGACGATTTGGTCTTTGGCACTACTTGGTGCAGACCTGGTGGTGCGGGGGGTGAAAGCATTGGAATGTGCTGCTGAGCATACTGCTACGCAGCAGACTGCAGTGCGGGCAGCAGCTGTCAATGACATGTTTTGGTGTCCTCCCTCCAGTATGCTCAAGGTCAACACGTTGCAGCAGATTTTATGGGTATGCAATGTACTTTGGGAGTACGCATTCAAAACAGTAGCAGAGACGTGGTTATGATGGCCGTTAAACAGTTCTGGCCACTTTCATGCTCAATTTGAAGAGGCTCGAGCTGTGCTTTTTGGCTTGAACATAGTGCTGGCAGCAGGATATAAAAGCATTGCACATGAAAATGATTGCTTTCAAGTTAGAAAGTTGAACAAAGTTAGAAAGTGCTCAACAAAGTTAGAAAGAAGAGCATCCCTAACAATGCTCTTGTTTTTTTTTTTTTTTTTTATCTCTGACATTCTTAATTTAGCTTGGTCTTTTGAGTTTTGTGCTTGGAGTCATGTTAGATGTGGAATGAAATAAAGTGGTTCATAACTTAGTAGAACTTCATCCTTTAACGGTTGGAGATAGAGTTTGAGTTGATAATGGGCCATAGGAAATTATGTATGTAATTGATCAAGACATATGTAATTTCCTGGAGGTTAATGGATAATTCCATTTTGCGGTTTTCCAAATTGAGAATGTTTTATATAAGAGGGTGTAAATAAAAACGACAATATTAGAATTTAAAAATAAAATGCAAGAAAGTTCTATAAAAGAGGGTAAGGAGAGGAAAACAAATTTGAAGAAAATCAATTGGAAAGGTTTAAGAATACCTTAAAAGGAGAATAAAATAATAATTTATAAGAGAAAATTTTGCAAAACAAGGAGTAAAGTAAAAAGGAACTAGAAAGAATGATTATAAAGTCAAGTCGTGCCAGTAGCATAGATTGTCTACCTTCACTCCCCTCTATCTAATGTCATATTTTCCTCAATTCCAAGTAGACTCATATCACTCTGAATCACCTTCACCCCTTTTTTCTTAGATCATCCCCTACCCCTAACAATCCCATGAATCACTTAGCCACTCTTTAAGCCTCACTTGGTGCATCACTTGGTCTAACATGTCCAAACTCCAAATCACCTTAGGCGATCTCCCTCATCTTGTTCTTAATAGATGTAACCCCTACTTTTTTCTTAATTATCTCATTCTTCAATAGATCCTTTCTTGTATGTCTACACATATAACATAACATACGCATCTCCGCCACATTCATCTTATGGAAGTGACAATGTTTCAGTGCACAACATTAGTCCGGCGGTAGAATTTTCCTTTTAATCTTTGGGACATGTCAGGATCACATAAATCCCTCTTCCACTTCAACCAACTTGCTTATGAGCACATCTCCATCCTTTCATATACTAATTCATAGATAGCAAAAGAAGTCAGAACCTTGGACAATCTTCCAATCTAAAACTCCCACGTTTTTTGCTTCTAAACCCACTAAACTTACACTTCAAATATTCCATCTTATTCTGCTCAACCTAAACCCACGAGATTCCAAAGTTTGTCTCCGCAATTCCAACTTATTATCTAGAGTGTAAGTTGATTGCCAAAAAGAATAAATAAGAATAATTATTAAATGTAAAATGTGTATTCATCGGGGAACAATTATTAAGAATAATAATTAATAATAGTAGTTATTAAATGTAGAAGTATAGTTATTTAGAATAGTTATTGAATGTACATGGTGCAGTTGGTGAGGGTTTCACTTGTAACCGACAGTTGCAATGTAGGTGTTAGGTTCGGCAATAATCATACCCCCCGAAGCTGGTTCTTGGGGGTGTGGATTTTCCTTATCCTTCAAACCTAGATTAGGTTTGCCTGTGAGAGATTCCGGTTAATTAGGGTCGTTCTCTTTACCATATATATAATCTGAAAAAATCTAATTGGAGCCTGGGTGTAGGATATAGTTTTCCTCAGCCTCTATCCATAATAAAAAGTGTCACACTTCAGCAAGACATCAAGACTTTCTACATCGTCAAGTTCACAACGGGGTTGAAGTAAAGTTCTTTCCATTCAAAATGAACATCACCAGCAATCAACTTTGGGGACAATTAAAGAACAATAGGCACATTGCATGGAAGAGTATACCTCAACAGAGTATGCGGAAAAGTTTGGTAGGAAGCGCTTCCGGCAATACTCATTAAATAGAAGTGTAAGTACAGGAAGAGGAAAAATTAACCACGACGCACATGAAAACTTCTTCAGTGTGAAGATGCCCACAGCAATAGCATGCATCAGCACCAGCGAGAATATCATGCTATTATGTACAGTAGGCCAAAATTTCCCGGCAGATTCAAACTTTGGGGCATATACATTTATGAACTGCAAGATAAATGCATAGAAGCCTTAGTCAAAATTTCATCTATCTTCTATCAAATAAAAATAAATTCATCTATCATTGTGATTCTATGTGACGGATGCCAAAGAATGTGAATGCTTGAAAGAAAAGAAATTCTTATGACTTGTCCTAATGATGTGAAGATGAAAGCAAATATAAAACAGGGCCAACGAAATTTCATTTTTTGATATTAAGAAAGAAAAGGAAGAATGATAATCTATACTACTTCCTCCGTTTTTTTTTTACTCGCAACACTTTTTTTTTCATCAACTCCAATGCAATTTTTGGGTATGAGAGAGGCGAGAGAGAAAAAAAGAGAGGGCCCATGTGATTGGAGAGAGATAGAGAGAAAGGAAAAGCAAAAATAGAAAGTGTTGCAAGTAATTAATTATTTCCCTTTTAGGAAAGTGTTGCGGGTAAAAAAAAACGGAGGAAGTATATCTATATGTTTACAAGGCGTAGTCTATTCACAATATACTCCCACATGTCACATTCTTGCTAACAGTGATACAATGTCACATCTTATTTTATAGCTAACTTAAAATATGACGTGGTACCTTATTGTGTAAGTTGTTATATCACAAAGGAAAAAAAACTCTTAACAAGATTCGAACCTCTAACCTCTCACTTATTTCCATGACACAACCATTGAGCCACGACTAAACTTAGCATTATTTGTCAAAAAAAGAAAGATGGGTATCGACTATGTTAGATGTTTCCATCAAATCAATACCACCCTAATGAAACACAAACCTTATGCTCCTCTCTTTTTCAAGTTTTACTTCTATTTGGAAAGATGATATTCCGTATCTGCAAATTCCCTCCTCGTTCTCTTGCAGTATATCTCCTCCCTAGCCTTTTCCAGCTTTCTCTGGGTTTGAAGTGCATCTACTTCCAATATTATATCAAAAAACTAACCAAGATGTGTAATTATCCATTTACCCGACCCAAATTTATGACCCCTTCTACTGTTTTCAGTTATATCTTAGTTCCATGCATGAAAGAAAAAAATCCTAATGAAAATTATTATTTTAATATACCCCCTCTATCTTTATTTAGTCGTTCCTCTTTTACTTTCACACTTGCCGATGCACAGATTTGACCATTAACATCTTTAGCTACCAATTAGGAAAGAATATAAAGAGTTGATATCATAAAATTTTACATTGACACAAATCCAACAACATTTCATACGTAATATCTGCTATTATATATTAGTAGAAAAACAAGGTTAAAGTGGAAGAGAAAAAGTCAAAGTGGAACAACTAAATAAAAATGGAGGGAGTATATTATATACTTTCTCTTTCCTTCCCCCCCCTCCCTATTGGACATCACACCACCCTTTTTATCCTATTTATAAGGACTACTTTGGGAAGACACCCCCAAAATTGATACTATTCCAAGTGAATCAATAGGTAGGACTGTTTAAAGAAAAGGGTCCATTTCAAGAATGTTGTCAATTTTTATAAAGGCAGCCATTTACAGTTTTACTTGTTTAACTATGTATTGAGTAACATAAATCAACTAATCAAGAATAGTTGAGGTAAGTAGCATGTTAACACCACCAATCTATGAGAAGTTATCTGGGAATCTCAAATGGGCCGGGCTTGTTTTACATATGCAGTCAACTAATGCTGGTGAAAAGTCTGGCTGTATTTGCCATATTGAAACATGAAAACATTGTACAAATCAAGCTTCAGCGCACCGCCTGAACCAAACAGGAGATTTTGGGAGTTGTAACTTTACCGTTATGTTACTCAAAATCCAGGATGAATAAGGTATGTAGATCTGTACTTTTAGGGAGTTGTAACTCATAGTGGCCAGGGTCCATATCTTTTTTGGTGTCCAAGCATCAAAGAAAAGTAGGTGGGTTTAAATATCTTGTCCAAATAGCAATATACAAGGTCACATTATGTACATTCAGCTAGCTACAAGGTCACATTGTGTGCCATACACCTACAACACCACCATGGTCAGGTCTCTTTCTTCCCTCAAGGGAGGTAGACTGGAAACATGATATAAGACTTTGAGGTAGTTTATCTTATCTTATTCAAAGAGTTCGTAGTGCAGAATGTTACTAATCAAACACACAACTTGTGCAACAACTTCACAATCATTAGCTTCAATACTGTCTTCTTCGGAAATAAGAAATTCGCCAAGGATTTACAAAAGGTGGTTCGAAAGAAAGGAACCGAGATCCGAGGTTACCTGGTTTTTGTATATGATGTATGCAAGGAAGAAGTAGACCAGCAGGAAAGGCAAGATGAGTGGAGCCAGGAAAAAGTAGGTAATTCCCAGAAGTCCAAAAAACAGAATCCTGGGGATTTCCCTATGGTAATAAATATATGGAAGATCAAATTTGTCTGGAATGTTTCTGTTACAGCAGCAGCACTTTCGCAATAAGCTCTGGATGAATTGAAAAATACGGAAGAGATCAGATGAAGTGCTGGTCCATCCTGAAGTGGTGACATAAGCAATAAAAAAAGATGCCTGCAGAAATATACCAACAGAAGTGTGAAAGTCTGGAAAAGGGATATCACAAGAAATTTTTGTTACTTTCGACATTAAAAAAGCTCATTATGAGAAACAACAGCTTCAAACATATCTTGCGTACAAATAACATGTTGGTCAGTAAGAAGTTAAGAACATGAAGTATAATTTTTGTCCTTATAATACAAATTTTGCCATCATTCTCAACATGCACTCATGGAAGCATGAGAAAGTGTCGTCCTAGGTTTTACTTACATGTCGTTCTTTTGTTGGAGAGAGAGTATTTGCATCTCCAGGAAACATGCAAGCACATCATACATCATGTCTAATGCATATCATTAGAGTTTTAATTCCATGGATTAGACATTAGAGTATCCTTATCATTGTACTCCCTCCGTCTCTCGATCCTTTACCCATCTGGTTTGGCACACATATTAAGGAACGCATATTGTGTGGCCCATTTAGTACATAGTGGGGTTAAAATAAGGTTTGAAATAATTCTTTTATTCATGTTATTAGATGGACCCAACCCATAAAAGGAAAGGAGTAAAGTATATTTAGACAACCCTATGAAGGAAAGTGGGTGAAGTATTGAGAGATGGAGGGGGTATATATTGCTCCTATATCGCAGTTCAGTTTAACAGAAGAAAAAAAAATAACCAGAAAAATTGAAATAACGATCAGGGCATTCGCAAAAAAAAAAAAAAAAAAAAATTGAAAGAGCTCCCACATTCTAAATAAGAAACTTTTACCTGTGCTGGGACAGCAACTGCTAAATGTTCAGGAATGTTTCTGAGATCAAGGAGTTCAAAAAGCGGGTTCAAAAATGAACCGGAAAGCACATTGGTGAAAAAGATGTTCCATATAATAAACCAGAGAAACTTGTCACATGCACTTCTTTGTATCTCACTGTAAGATATATGTCCTTGAATTGATGAAAGGAACTCCATGACAGGAGGCACCAACTTCAAAGATAATTGAAGAATAAGGTTTGGAAGATAGCCTGTAACTATTCGACTGATTATTGGCCTGCAAGAGAACATGCAAAACTTACTAAATGATGTTACAACTTGTAGCTTCAGAGAATAGACTACAAAATACATTGGTTTACTCCTACAAATTAGTGATTTAGATTAAAATCTATAGAGGCAAAGTCAGGAACATCAGGAGAGTGACCATGTATCACAATAGTTAGCCAGGCAAAACAAAAGAATCAAGATGAAAATAATTGAATATATAAAAAATATTAAACAGCAGAACATGTTAAAAGGAGCATATTAGAATGGGTGTCATGGTTTAGCTAGTATTATGACCCAAAGCTGAGAACCAAGTTCATCTTCTAATTACAAGGTAAGGCTCCAATTGATGAAGGCATGAAGCATTCACAAACTTCAGAAAAGGCAGTCAATGAAAATAGATGAATGACAAACAGCAAAATTTCAGGAGCTAAGAAAGACAGCAAAAGTATCCGGGACAGCTAAGAATTTTAATGAGTGATAGCAACATATTCACATTCTGACAAAAGGATCTCTCATAACATATACTGCCTCTGTTCTGTTTTAGTTGCAACATGGGGGGAGGCACATGTAATCAGGAGAGGAGAGAGATAGAGATATATAAAAATGGGACCCATGTGGAGAATAGAGATAGAGAGAAAGAATATCCAGACTAGGTATTGTTGCAACTAAATCGAAACACCCAGAGTGATCGGAACTTCTCTTTCTTACTTTTGGAAAGAAGACTCTCCAAGCTGGATTAGCTATGGCCAAAGAGGAAGTGTTGCAACTAAAAGAGAACGGAGGAGGTATATTTTTATCTATTAGCTGAACACCTAACCTGTTATACCTAATAATACTGCAGAATACAGGGCTAAGAAGGGAAAAGTATAGGGCAGGGAGATTAAAAAAACAGATCCAATGACCAGCTAGCTTTCCCACCAATGGAGCATCAAGTGTTCATCACCCACATCTTCCACCCACCAACAAAAAGATAATTTAATAAGCAAGAAAAGGTTGTTCTATCCTCTCAGATGAAAGGAAAGAAGGCTGTCGGGTATATAAGGTCCAAAGGAAGCATTTCAAGATATTTCTTATGCAAATCACCATGATACCATACATTCAAGTGTAGAGAAGATGAAGTCAGTTTGACACAAATTGTAATAGAGTGGTTGAACTACACCTGATGTATAACCACCACCGACACCTTATAACCTTATATCAAATCAGGCAATGCTCAACATATATCAATTCAACTGCAAATCCCAGTTAAAGGATGAAAGTCAAACATTCCTTGAGAAATTGAAGCCATAGTCCAATCTAAATTGAATTGCATAGTGATTTGTAATCCATACACAGCTATGGTAAGTATCCATTAGCTTAAAACCTTTATCTTGAATTCCATGTAAAACCAAGGAATCGGTTACATGGACATTAGTGCATCTTGGCATCTTCATTTGACCAAGATTATGATGTATACAACAAGGATCGTGGGTAGGTCAAGACAGCCAATGCAAAAAGGGAGAAGAAACTAGGCACCTCTAGGCCCAGTAAAAGTACAATTGCTAACAAAATTGACAAAAAAAATTCTGATTAGTTACATTTAGGATAGAGACATCCAGGGTAGACTGAGCCAATTTTAGGGCCCAACAATAATAACAACAATGACAATAAAAAGAAAAGGATATAACAATCCTAACAATAATCACGAAATTCATGAGATGATATTATCACTTACGCAGACAGAATGCTTTTCAGGAAGGGAAACCAGAACTCCAGTTGGGACAGATTGGCAAGACCTTGCACAATTGCGACTGGTATGAGAAATAGAACAGTCAGAAGTATGCTTGTGACTATTATCACAACTTTAGACATCCATCTCTGCAAGAACGTTGCATGGAAAAATGGCCAATATACATCATTTGGCTCGGGAGCTTGCTCTGTAACCCATTCTGTGGGTTTCTCAGATTGTTGCAAACGTGAAGCAATTGCAGCACCAAACCTAGATCTGAAGGATACAAAAGCAGAACGTACTTCCTTCACCATTGCCAGAAGTACAAAACAAGTATGTCAGCAACACCAGACAACCACCATTACAAGAGACAAATGTCAATCTTAAGTTGTGTGTAGATGCCCAAGAAAGCCCATTTAACATCAAACAGTATGTAAAACTATTCTAGTAATTGTTGTGACTTATCACTTATGGTCTCCGTATAGGCTATAGCCAGATATTAACAAAATAGGAAGCAGATCATAATCCCATCAGAAAAAGTAAAGGAAAAACAAAATCAATCTACAATGTTGTCCTTTCAGGTAATCTTCATAGCAATTGGACAATATTATATGAAGATAACGAGTAATGACTGGAAGGGGAATAGACAAAAACTAGAGTGATTAAAGGTAATCCCTTGGACAACCATTTATCTTCGACGCCTGAGGAGGGGAGCTTTGAATTTTCAAGGTAATACAAGTTCAAGCATTACAGAAAGGAAATCAGTGGCAAACCAAGATTTAAGTGTGAAAGCAAGCTCTATATGTGACAAAGTGATGTACGCTTCCTTCACCCCTAGCAAGAACATCAAAAACCATGCAACTGAGCCTTTTAAGCACTTGCTTCTCACTCAACCCTAAAGAGGAAGGTTTATCTTTTCCAAAGGAGTTGCATCATGAATGGAGATCCAAAGTGGACAAAAATTGTGTCACATCCCTCAATCTAGCCCTAGTGTTCTCGTAACACTCAAAAGTCTCCCAAGCTAACAATCATGGCATAATTCTAAGGGATGCACAAGTCATCCAATGCAAGCTTAGGGTCACCATAACTTATTTTTGTGCCAATTTCCAACCCGATGTCATGTTCAGATGATGACATCCTGATTCAAAAACCAATCACTAAAATCTTTATTTATTATAAGTATAACACAACAATTATAAAGGGTCTAAAGTGGCATGTCGACCCATGTCTATCAATCTATGGATCCTTTTGGCATCTCATTGAAGGAGTTATAGCGTACATCTAAATCATTCCTAAGGTCCAATTCGACTAAATGTGCACAGTCTCTCACTCCAGTCCCTGATATTATTACAAACCCCAAAGATCTCCCCCATAATTAACAATCATGATAAATATACAAGAATGAAGATCACCAAGTTTCATCCATTGTAAGCACCACTCAAACGACCAATTAGTCCAAGCTCTAAACCTAAGTCTATCGTCCAAGTGTCAAAACTCATGCAGCTGACCCCATCCTATTGGAATCAAGGTTCTGACATTGTTGTTATTATTGTTGTTGTCCAAGGATCAAAACTTAAATCCGGATTCTCGGTCTTGTGAAAACCAGCCAGCCTTTTAAGCTCTTCATCTACCCAAACCCTATAAGGAAAAATGAAGGCTTAATGCAACAAGTAGGCCACTCCAGCCAAAATCTGGCATCGCAGAGTTGAGCAGGGCCACATTCTCCCCTACTATAAAAACCACTCGAGTTTCATACCCTCCTTTAATAATATGTACTGTATGTTTCACTTTTCAGCCTGATTGGCTAAACCTAACCATGGGTCACTGGCAAATTCTTCAAGGAAATGAACTGACTACGCAGCATGACACACAAGCTTAAATCACTTATGCAAAACAGAGAGAAATGGCAGCTTTTCGCAAAACACATACAACTACGCACAGATGCATAATAAGAATCTCGATTCCAAGAGAAGATACTGGCACAGGTCATGCTTGAAAAGCTTGGTACAAGTTTGTGACCTCAAATAATAACCTCTCATCATATTAAACTGGCATTCATCTCATATGCAGATGGAGCTCATAGAAGGGATACCGCATAGCTGTTGCTTCAACAAATAAACATTTCAGCTCTATTGACATGTCAATAACTTTTCTGTAGATATATCATCTATGCTATGAGCTCCACTAATGAGCAAGAAAAAAGTAACTATATGATGCAATCTTGAAGCCCATGTGACATCTTGAAATCATAAATAACAGTTAGTACTTATTTAGGATTGCAAATGAGCCAATATATTTGTAAACGGCTCACAAAACCTCGTTTGCTGAGTTAAACAAGTTCAAACAAAAATCTTAATCGCGTTTAGTATATGCCAAACTCAAACAACCACATGTTTGACTCACTAATGCTAGAGAACTCGTTTGAGCTTGTTTGTAAGCTTGTTCATGTTCATACATAACTTGTTTGACTTGTTTAAGCTCAAGAAAATCACAGTAAGTTAAAAAATATTTTAGTATCATCATGAATCTTTTTTTAAAAAAAATTAAATATTTAGTCAAATGCAAGCACAGATAACTGTGGTAATTTTCATTTAGCAGGACAGCTAAACGTATGCATAAGAACATCAAAAAAATCCCCTTCTTATAAAGGTGTCACGATAATGTTTATTAGATCAAGCTCGCTTAAGCTCAAATTGCAAACGACCAAGCTAGCGATTTGAGCTCGAACAAGCCAAATGCAATATGAGCCAAGCTCGAATAAGAAGTCTAAAAGCTCTTTTAAGCTCGAGCCATGCTCGAATATTAACAATTCTCATCAAGCTTAGCTCGAAGAAGCTAAAACTCGACTTGACTTGACTCATTTGCAGCCCTACACTGATTTAGTGAATATATGTACCCAGCTTGATTCAGTGAGTTTTATATCTAACTTGTCACATAAAGGGACATCTATAGATATCTTAGCACTGACTTTTGTCTAGGAGCTGGAATGAGATAAATGATTGGCAGCTGGCAAGAACTTATTCTACAGATTAATAACTTTTCCTCTTTCCTCAAGTTCTTGATTGTGGAGTCCACGATAAACCTGCCTGCAGACACATCACACACTAGGACTCAGAAATTAATCCTAAAGCAAATTCATATCCACGATCTCAGCAGAAAATACTGCTTTGGCAGAACTTATATTTAAGAAGGATTCTGCCAAATACTTCAATCTCTGTCCTCAGGATATATTCCAATAAATTCGGACTCACATATTACGTTTTAGTATGGTGGGGTAGCCTTTATTGCGAAGAAAAAGAATATTGCGTGTGAGTGAGTTAGTGGGCTCCTGTGTGACCCCACATCATATGGGATATGAGAAAGATTGTGAGAGACAAGAGTTATTGGGGGTTTTATGTCCCATAGGTTGGGTGGGTAAGAGTTTAAGACTTTAGTTACACGAGCATTTACACATCCCAAAAAGAAATACAGGATTTCTCAAATCATGTTTCGGTTGGACGGAAGGAGTGCCACAAGCCAACACCAAAATTTATTGGCGTGCATGAGAATAGGTTTAGAGCTTTGCTTAATGACTTTTAACATGATAAAAGAATTAGTCAATTACATTGACATTTCAAAAAAGCAAGAATGAAGCATCTCTCTAAGCCTACTTCTCAAATGCATCTAAGATAGTGAAGAGGTAGGATAATCATGTGGCATAATTTTTGTAGGGGAGAGATCCAATAAAGAGTTTCTAAAACTGAGAAGGATAAGAGGCTCTATGTGCATATTTGTTAAACTCGATATGCATATTATTGTTTTCGGCCCGGAAGTACTTTTTGTTTTCAAAAAAGATGCACAATGTTAAAAAAAATTGCACACGA
Organism: Beta corolliflora; assembly: GCA_947648045.1. Lineage (NCBI taxonomy): Eukaryota > Viridiplantae > Streptophyta > Magnoliopsida > Caryophyllales > Amaranthaceae > Beta > Beta corolliflora. The sequence continues at coordinate 576,644 of CANSZD010003845.1, forward strand.
TAAAAAGTTGCACATTTAGTACAGAAAAAATGCACATTCAGTACAAAAAGATGCAAAAAGATCTTTTCATCCTTCTCATTTTAAGAATCTTCTCATTTGACCCTAAATCTATCTACATATATATGTGTGTGTGTGTGCGCGCGCGCACACACACAAGTGTTTACAGACATGACACACCAATGTGAAATCATATAATAATCAACACTTAATAAGTAAATATCATACGACATACTTGCCCAGACAAAGAAGCATTCAACTGCTCTTCACTCAGATTCTCTCCTGCATCCTCCAGGTTCTTATCAAGGGCAGAATCGTGTAAAGATACTCCAGAACGACCATCATCTCTGGAATATACTTTTTCAGGTTCAGAATGTAAATGCCTCAGTCTTCTATACAAATTCTTCACAAAAATCTAAGAAGAAATACAAGCATACATCAGAAATAGATTTCCAATATAGACTCCTTATGATGGGAACCTTGAAAGATCAATTGGCTCACATAAATAGGAGAGCACATCTAATTGCAGTAATCCAGTACAACTCAAAGAACATTCGCTGTCTAAATTTATATATGCAGAAGTACAAGAGAAAATGATGGAGAAGGTAAACGTATTCAATTAAAGAAAATCTTCTCAATATTCAATCTAATATTATTCCAAATCCAGCAGGGGGGAAAGGAATATAAGTTGTGAGCTACTAGTAGAAAGAAAAAAGCAATACAGTTTCCTAACACAACTAGCACATCAATTCATCAAGCATAACAAAGTAACAGTCCAAGATCTACTAACCTACCAATTATTTTACTAACCATAAGTAACAAAGTATACATTGTTTGACAGATAACCTGCAAGCTATTGTAGAATTAAACTTAGGGATTCAATGCCCTAATATAAATAACAAAATAATCTCCCAAGCATCAAGAGCTAATCATATAATAATATATTTTTTCCATATATAGTCAGAAAATCAAATTTCCAAAGGCACGCCTGTACCAAAAGCTACTAAATTTATGCCGACATTCTCCTATTCTCGAATAACCTTGCAAATAAACTTGCATGCCCAGTGTCTGAAATGAAAGAGATATGACACCTTGATCTACATAGGGTGGACACCAACAGGCATAGAAAAACACAATATTTTGCATGTATCTCAATTCTCAAGCAAGACAATCCTGGGCAGATGTCAAAGATAAACTAAAGAAAATGAAACCTATACTCCTACTAAAACATGATTGAATCCCTAGATAAGGTTGATATATATAGTAAAGTAGAAAGAATCCTGTTATACAAGGATTACATAAGATAACCTAAATAATTACAGATAGGAAAACATCAATAGATCACACCCCCCGCAGCCGAAGGAGAGGCACGGACACTGGGAACGGCCGAAATACGGTAAACAAGGAGGAAGAGAGGCCCTTAGTTAGAAATTAGAATATTTGTGTACAGGGACGAAGAAAAGATATGAAGAATGTGACCCGAGCGACCTTCTCAAGCACAACATGTATGTCCATCTCAGCATGTCTAATGCGTTAACGCTGCGGAAGATCGCAGGAGTTGTCAATTGTAATCGGCACTGATGTTGTCGCAGTAAACCAGACTTCCAGAGGGGTGATGGAGCTCAAGGAGAAAATTCTGAATCCAAGACGTTTCAGCAACAACACTGGCAACACGACGATACTCTATTTTGGCACTGGAGGTGAGTTGCTGTTAAAATGACTAAGAAATTTGATTATCCCCCAAAACACAGTACCCCAAAGGTAAAAACAGTGAGTATCAACATATCCACCCTAATCCGTGTAAGGGTTAGCAATCAAGCTAGTGGTTAAGAAGCCGAAAGGTGTAAATCATAATACTGGAGGAAGAGTTTCATAGCCGTAAGATGCGGTTCAACGGGACTACGGGAGCAAGCATAAACAAAAAGACCTATTGAAAGGCATAGTCAAGATAAGTGAACATTAAGTACTGAAGGGCAACTATCAAGGCACCTACAACACTCCAATACTGGCTCGAACCAGCAATTGGATCATCAAAGTCAGCATAGCCTAGCAATCGGCCATTTCGGACATGTGAAGGACATCTTCGACACACTGTTGCCGAGAGAGAAATATGGTAACGACGGAGCCACCGTAAAAACATAACCAGGAAATAACGGAAGGTTCCCAAATCATATATGGCGATGGTCAAGGAAAGTTATAGATGAAGCAATAAACACCTTAACACCCACATCCAAGAAAAGGAAGCAATAAGAGGGGTTTGAACTTTGAAGACAGCTAATTGGAGACGGCAGCAACCAGAGTAGAAGAGTCGGATTTACGGCTTCGACGGGTCTCCGTCAGCAGAATCATGCTGCACGCAATGTCAAAGGAAGGGAGAGGAGTAGAGTGCCTAATGGTACTTCCGACTGTATCAAAGGCAGGAGACAGGTTGTTAACAAATTGCAAGACTAGTCTTTGATCACTTATCGTTTGGTCTACAAAGGAGAGTTGATTAGAGAGTATTGTAACAGGACAGGGAGGAAGGGCCGGCAGTGGTGGGCCACGGAAGAGATGCTCGCAAGAAAATTCTGGAAAAGTGGCGAAAAAGAGGACAAAGACGGTGAGATCACTGAAGAGAAAAGGATAGTGTAGGGTAAAATTGCTCTTATTACCATACTAGCATATGATTGAATCATGTATTCCACACTATACATAGTTAAAGTACAAATAACCCCAGACATACAAGGACTACATAAGATCACCTAAATAATTGCAGATTAGGAAAACATTTCATATATAAATTATTTAGATATTATAATTACAATCACTATCTTCTATATTAGTTTATACATCCTCTGAAGGGACCAGTGACTGATAGGATAACATTATTAAGCATAGATCTTTCAAACAGGAAATGATGACTCACTAAGTATTATCCAGGACTTCAAAATCTTCACTACGTGCATGCTACTTTAATCAATAAGCATCATATCCTTCTTACAAAAAGAAAACTGTGAATAACTTGCACACAGTAAAGTACTACAGCTAGGTTCTCATCTGGGAAAAGAACATATTGCAATGCAATTGAGTAGACATCTTATTGCTAAAAAGAACTTGGGGGACAGGCTTACACTCAGAACACATGTAGATCACAATAGATAAATAAATAAAAGGATAGACATTCAAATGTTGTAGGACTTACAATGATATTAGAGATTTTATGTGTCCGATGAATCACCACATGAGACAAATAAGTAGATAAATGATACTCTTTAAAGAAACTCTCAACACTCTCACTGATGCTGCTACCAGGAGGTACAGGGATCCCACGAACTAATATTGTAAATTGATGTGGCTCAGGCTTTGATGAATAGAAATATGCATTCCTCCTTGAACAAATATAATCATATTCCTGCAGAATAATAGGTATTTGAGATCCAATACGCACATTATTGTCTTGAAAAAAATATCAAATTTACTACTCTTAGCACATCATCAATCAATATCTAGAGGGGAACATAACAAAGCATAATTAATGCTAGAGATAAGATACAAATTCAGAAAAGTGTAACCTCTACTAACAGTATTTTACGAGCAAAAACTAACACAGATAACTGCAAGAAGCCAAGAATGTCAAAGCTATACTACAAGTCATCATCCTAGAGTCAAAAAACTGTTCTATATACAGTACTTGGCCAAAGGACTTATCCATTATCGTATTCATGCGAATTTCCCAATAGAACACCATGCCGTGCGTGTTGCATGTTCTTCGGTTTTCATTAAAGAGACAAATTTGAGAAATTTGCAGCCACTGAAAGATGGCAGGCGATTTGATTAGTAATGTATGCGTGTTAATAATGCTAAGAGGGGCCTTTTCTGTAAGTTGCTTGAGCATTATGCTGCAAATCTCAATGCAGTCGGAGACTAGTAAAGATTATATCCTCAACTCAAAAGCACTTTACAGCAAGAAACACAGCATTTTCAACAATTCCACTAATATTCACTTTCATGTCAATATCCTACTCAAGTGGAGGAACAAAAGAAGCACTGTGGAGTGTGGACACAAAAACAAATATATCCAGAGTGTATACAGCTGTGACTGGGTGGAAGATCAAGTTGTACGAACAAGCCAACTTAGATGAATAAGTTGTGAAGAAATTATGGAATTTCTGGCACTTGGAGGTGGAACAAAAGTAATTTTTTTCTTACAGAATTCCATAAGATGAATAAATACTTACATAATAAAGAAGAAAACAAACAAAGCCAGTAATCATGTATACAGCAGAACAGTGTGCCCACAACCTGGCACGAAAACAAAATTCTATGATTAAAATGTTCTTATTTGATCAGTGAAAATTTAAAACAAGTCAGCATATTTTCTGAAACTGAAGAAGAGTCACAGAACATTCTAAAGATACTTACCATTTAGACCCATTATTCACATTGGAAATGGTAAATAAATCTAGCTTTTCACTGGAGATTACAGTAATATCGAATGATGCAAGCTGCGTCCCTGCACAATTTATCGGAAGAAGAACAAAGAGTCCTATAGCCCCAGCGAAAGAAAATATTTTCAAACTGCACACAAATGCAGCACGGGAAGTTAGTAAATTAAGAAGGAAAAAAAAAAGGACACCCATAATCCCATATATAATCTCATGAAAACAAAAAATAGACCTGTTTACAACAGTACAAGAATACACTAAAGATAGCATACATCCTCAAAAATAGTGATCTAATGGCTTTATAGGCTTATAGCAACTCAATTGGAGAATGGCATCAGGCGCATGGCAAATCAGCTATGACGAGAAGCCTGAAACTTACATCTATCCTAATGACGAGAGAAGCCTGAAACTTACATCTATTCTAATGACTTGTATAGTTGTACTATGGCTTACACAAACATATACCTTGATATCGTAAAATTATTAGAAACACTAGCAGTGTATCTTTGGCAGTTGGTACAGTAATTGAGCTAGAGTAACCCACCATAAGGTATTCCAGTAAAGGTTTCAGAGTCTCAGACAATAACAGGGTTTAAAAAAGACAAAAGTAGACAAAGCTAAAGTTTGTAATATAGTGCACCCTAAAGAAACTGATGGTTTGGACTTGAAGTTTTACTTTGAGGTCTCATGTTCAGATAAAATACTGATTGATGCATACTCCCTCCATTTCTGAAAATTTACTCACTTCTCTTTTTAAAAGAACCAAGAAAATAGGGGAGAAGTTGGTTGGAGAAATGGTAAAGGTGGGGTTAAGAAGAGAGAACAGTTATAAAGTAAGGAAATGTGAGTTACAAAGTTAAAACTTATAGAGGGCCTCATGTCCCAGATTAGGAAAAAAAAAGTGAGTAATTTCTTGTGAAACGTAGCGAAAAGGAAAGTGAGTAAATTTTTGTGAAACGGAGGGAGTACTACATAATACAAACCACTTCCCCTTTTATAGGCTTAGGTGCTAATCCTAGGAATGGAGGACCCTGCAGTGCAACCAATAAAAAGGTATTTGAGAGAAAGGGAATCAAAGATGTAAGAGTCATGGCGGTTCCTGTTTTCCTCTTCCTTAGAAATGGTTCAACAGAAAAAACGTAATAATAAACCTTTTCTAAAAAAAGGGTGATAAAGTATGTATATCTACCTGAGTCTTGAAGGGATTGATTCATAAAAGTTTGATAGACCTTACAATAATAGTTGAATAATGATAGTTCTGAAAATTCCATTAGATGCATCTACCTGAGTCTTATAGTCCTTATGAAAACTACAGCATCCAGGCCTGAAGTTGACAATAATTCCTCTTCACTAAGTCTCCATGCTCTTTTCACCCAACTAGGGGAAGGTAACAACCGTTGCAGGTGAATATAACGATTCCTTTCAATCCCTTTTGCAGCCAACAAGCGCGGAACATATACATAAGAATACCCTGGTTGTTTCCTTAAAATAGAATACAATGCAAAGAATACTATACAGAGGCCGGAGTTTATTCCAACAGATGTGAGAAGAGCAGAAACAATCATTCTGAAGGGTATCACTAATTATCCATAAAGGACCTGCAAAAGTGCCATGAGAAACAAGATATCAGTCGCACATGTAAAATTTGAAATAGAACTACTTCCTCCGTTTTTTTTACTTGCAACACTTTCCTCAAAGGGAAATAATTAATTACTTGCAACACTTTCTACTTTTGCTTTTCCTTTCTCTCTATCTCTCTCCAATCACATGGGGCCCTCTCTTTTTTTCCTCTCTACCTCTCTCCTACCCAAATTTTGCATTGGAGTTGATGAAAAAAAAAGTGTTGCAAGTAAAAAAAAAACGGAGGAAATATAATAAAATAATTCAGGATTATATTGTAATGCAAGCTGAGAACAGATCTAAGAGTATTCAACTTCGTTTTTCTGAATAATAGAGATATATAAATATATAATAGAAAGACACCATAGGGTATCATCCATGTACAAAATCCGGGAGATTGACAAAAAGTTCATGCCCTCGAACTATCATGGAGGAATCTATCCACAAAATAGTCAAGTATCACTTAGAATCTAAAGCTTGGCTCCAGCTATACAAAAGCCTCAAAGAGGAACCTTGACAAGGAAGAGATGTAGGAAACACAAAATGTCAAACTACTTTACAATATTAGTGCACTATCTAAATGATATTCTTACAGTAAAACTAGGCTAATGCTGCACTTATTTCAGAGTTAAGCAATCATAAACTCTTCTACTTTTCTTTTTTGGTCTTTTTCCATATAAAGAACGTGACTAAGAAAAATAACAAAAAGTACAAATCAAACACAACAAAAGGGATAAATCAAGGATGTGGATTACTAGCTACCACGTTGCATTAGGAAGGGATGTAGTTGTGCAGCGCGCATGCATATGAGGCCAATACCCTAGACCGGAAAGAGATTGATTTGCATCATACTCATGACCGAAAAGACATTTGGCTTACCACTTCATGGCAATAATAAAGAAAAAGTAAATGACAGTATGGAGATACATTCCTACAAAAACAATATCACTAGAAAGAGCCTGATATCCATACACACATCAAATTTTCAAAGACATTACACTTGTGGATACTGGATCGTAAGTTCGCTGGATACATTTAGCAAACAACACTTGAACTGTTAAAACGCTCAACATAACACATAATTATAAGAACAAAAAACAAATGCGTCAGGATACCTCATATAAGACTTTTTCTTTTACATGTTCAAGAACAGCTCAATCACATAGTTGAATAAATTTGAATAGGGATGTGGATTTAGGAGGATATTCATCTTATATAGATATTACACCCATTGTAAGCAACACATTGTATAGAATCAGTTTCATACATGGTAATACGTGGTAAATATATATTTGTGTGTGTAGCCAGAATAACAGTGGAACTCTTGAAAAACTCGAGCCCCAATCAAGAATTTTCTCCCTACAAATATTATCTAGGATTATTTTGTAAATATTTTATCCGAACTTATCTAAACTAATCTAAGTTGCTGAAATAAGTCATAATAAGTTGACTAAACCACTACTATATTATATGGGGAAAAAACGGCTTTTCCGAAGGCTTTAATAACAATTTGTAAGCTACATCATTTGAGCAAAACAAAAACATTATTACTGAAGCAAACATCATTTGAGCAGCTGTATGTAATACTACTTCATCCATTTTTTAAGACTTGCAACGTTTCCAATTGTAGGAAGTTCTCCATTACCTACAACGTTGACATTTTTGACAATATATTCTCTCTACTTAGCACATGGGGGTTCTTTTTCATCTCTCTATCTCTCTCCTCTCCTTACCCTTACGCAAATTTCAACGTTGCGAGTATTAAAAAACAGACAAAGACATGCTATTGATAAAAGGGTCAACTAACTAACTCAAGCAAAAGCATAGAACCCAATTAAGCAAAATTTACTTAATTGCAAAAACACCAATAATTCAGAAGAAATCAAACTAGTTTACAGATAAAGGAAGTAAAAAGAAACCTGCTTTCTGAATTTAACAACAGAGAGGAGGGACCAAAGTTGGCACTGAACATATCAAATCTTCAAAATTCTGAACTTCAGTGGACATTGAAGGAAGAAAAAAAAAAGAGTTTTTTGTGCCTGATTGATTTTTTAACGACTCAGCAATATATTTGGAGAATATTCTTTTGGCCCATTTCTTTCTGTTTTTAAAATTAAGTATGCTATGACTATTTGAAGGAAACGTTTGACTTCCAATTCCAAGTTTCATGGTTGGGAAAAATCGATTACCTGCTACGTCGATGGGTTTATGTCGACTATGGAGATTGGGGAAGGTTGCCCACAACTTACTAGTCATAGTCAATTAGTAGTCACTAGTACTATGGCATTAGCCGGTTATTAACGTGTAGTTGATAGCTTATCTCATTAGTCATTAGTCATTAGTCATTAGTCATTAGTCATTAGTCATTAGTCATTAGTCATTTAGTCATTACACTATTACAGTAGGAATGGCAACGGGTCGGACTTGGACCGGATTTTGCATAATCAGACTCCGACATCCGAGCCTGATCCGACTCAGTATCCTAACATCCGACTCCAACCCGTCTCGACTTTTTTTCCGCCTCATTTTTTTAATATAAAATCTTTTATAATACAAATAATCTAATCATTACTATTTTATTTGATAATCATATGGAAATCTTATATAGTACAAATAATCCAAACATTACTATTTTTTTTAACAACCATTTCTTCAATGGAAAAATCTTATACAATACAATTGCCTCAATGTTTGGAGTCAAATTATACATACATAATACACTAATATAAATAAATAAAAAGGATTAATTGCCTTGAGTCGGATTTGAATGTCGGATTTTTTAATGGGATCCGACTCCGACCCTCCTTCGACTCAGAGTCGGACTTTTTAAACATAGTCGGATTCGAATTATTTATTTTTATTATTATTTATGTGAGAAAACATAAGTCAGTAAGTATTATGTATTTATTTTATTTTATTATTATTTAATTTTTTATAATAATTATATTAATTAATTATTTTGTTTTATTAAATGCAGTAATTAGTAAGTAATGTAGTGTAGAGTGTAGAGTTTGTAGACTGATTTATGTGAGAAAACATAAGTCAGTAAGTATTATGTATCTTAGAACTTTGAGATATGTATTATATGGTGCGGAATGTTTTTAGAGATGATTATCTTTGATAGAGAATCTTGGTATTAATGGTATATTATTTATGTTGAGAAAAATTTAAAATCTAATATATAAATTTAGTAAAATAATTTAATAAAACTTGAGTAACGGTTAATGGTTAACCGGAAAACCGTACCGAAAATCCGGTTAACTGTTTATGCGGTTACCGGTTTGAACAGTTACGGTTCACAAAAAAATAGCAACCCGCTATTTCCGGTTACCGAACGGTTAACCACCCATGAACACCCCTATGTAGGGGTGTGCAGTTTTGGACCGGGACCGGAATTCCGATCCATGAAAACTTGGGATTCCGGGTTTCCGGTCCGGTCCAAACCCGGAATTTTTCGGTCCGGACCGGAATGGACCGGAATTCTTTTTTTTTTGTAAAAATAGGTTTGAAGGTTAAAAAAAAAGTTTAAAACATAGAAATGTTAGAAAGTTAAAACCTCATCTTTATTGCCTTTAAGATTATTGCTTTTAGTATTATTAATTTTTAATCTATTGAATTTATTAATATGTTTAAACCTTAACAAAAAAAGATTTTTTTGAATTAAAAAATATAAATTCCAGTCCAACTGGTCCAAAACCGGACTGGACCGGAAAAATTCCGGTCCTGGTCCAAAAAAAAATCGGATTTCGGTCGTCCGGGTTTGGACCGGTGCACACCCCTATATATATGTGTCTACCAGAGCTACTTTTCAGTTCGAGTGAGAGAGCTGCAAATGAGTAAAATTAAATAAAAAACGTTGGATGTATGGTAATTGTTCAACTAATTCAATTCTAATTCGACCCTCTTATATAGAAGTGGATTCAGACAACATAGGTCTTAAAGAGTTCAAAATCATTCAATCAAAAGCTCGCTTGGAGCTCGCTCGTTTGTTCACGAACGGGTTTGAGCTTGAAATGACAGTTTGCGTATTGAACAAGCCAAACTCAATTGTGTTTGGTTCATCGCCTCTTTGATTTGTTAGTTTTAACATTTATAATAGATAACTTTCAATTTGTGATGTCATAATATAGATCTTTTACCCGCCTAGAATTTATATTAAGTTATCTAAAGAAGGCAACTGTAAACATGATTTATCCAAGTTAAATTATGGTATATAGCCGAAAAGTAACATTATATATAATTTAACGTGCTTATAAATTAGAACATGATCTATCAAATTAACTTCACGTCTAACTCAATCTCAAATTCTTCTTACCATGCCAAGTTCAAACAAGAATTTTCAAATTTACAACGAGTTATTAAGTTCGATTTAAACACAACCATGTTAGAGTTCAACTCGGCTCATAGCTAACCTCACCCTTATGTGCTAAAAATCTTTGTGCCACGTACCGCACTTTTACGGTTGGGTGTTCACGGGTTGGGTTGGTGCGGTTTGGGATGTAACCCAACCCAAACCGCAAATATACGGTTTGACATTTTTCCAAACCAAACCGCACCGCACTTTTACCCAAACCAACCCAAACCGAATCGTGGGAAACGGTTTGGTGCGGTTTGGTTTGCGGTTTAACCATTTTTTCCTCCGCGACATTAATTTTGTAATCTAAGAGTAAAAAAATGGGTAATAAACGAGTCTTGAGAGTTGAGAGGTTCCAAATACTCCACTTGGTGTCCTGCTTGTGAATAAACGAGAAACGACACCAAACATCGTTTTATCTCAGATATTGAGTTGTGCACTGTCGTATCAAAGGAAAAATGTCATCACTTGGAGCAGGGAAAGGGCTTCTGGAGGTAGGAAAGTTTGCCGTCTATGTCAGTGTTCCCATCATTCTCATGTTCTCTTTCGCAAACAATACCAAGAATCTCCAGAAATTTATGGGCGGAGTATGTATCTCTTTTTAATTTAAGTTACAATTCAATTTTTGATTGCTAGGTTTTTATGAATTTGCCATTCAATTTAGTTCTTCAATTGAAGGTTGAATATCTGATGCAATTTGAATCAGAACTTTATATTATTATTACTTGTGAAATGTTGATTTAGAAATTTATGAAACTCATCTCAAAAGGTTTGATTTCGGTAGTTTCTGGATTTAGAAATTAGATGATCAACAATCCTCATCAGCTTCGTTACTAATTCCTCATCTGAAAGCAATTATTTTGCATGATGATAAAAAACTCTAGGTTGTAGGTCTCAAATTAGAGCAGGACGAATCTAGAAACCCTAATTGAAAGAAATTACAAGTAGCAGTTATAACTTCTAAGGAGAATCGATATTCGCTATCAGTTAATGAAAATGTTTTACCCAGAAACATGGAATGCAGCTTCACTTACAGAAACATAACACTCAAAGCAATTGAAGTAGACTTGACGTGACGAGAAAGCTAAAATGATAATCTTGTAAGAATATGTAAATTAAGTTTGTATAACTTGTGTAACATTTTTGCTACATCAGGGATTATTAAAGTATGAATGCTTAGAAGAAACTTATAGACAAACTACCAGATGACCAAAAAATCAAGTCTTTCAGGAAAAATAATTTCCTTTCTAGAACCATACGTTAAATTTTCATCTCATATGGCTCATCCTGTAAATATACATAATATGAATGAAAAATACATGGAATAATTATGACCAAACTCAACCAATTATGGGTAAGATTTTCTAGACCCTGCCAGCAGTGTGCTAGTATTTAAATTGTACTGTAGATGTTACACGCTGGACAAACCAGTACTCTGAAGTGAAAGTGTTAGTGGAAGGTCATCTACTTGGAGATAGCTAGAATGAGAAAGGGGATAAATATTCGTAATAATTTTCATATTATTCTTCCCTTTTCTATTAGGTGCTTGTTTGGTTCAAACCATGGAATAGAAAGGGAATGAAATCAAATAGAGGAGGAAAATGGTAACAAAAATTATTACCTTTATTGGGTTTTTGGTTCAAGCCATGGAAGAGAAATGGAATGGTAACCATACCATCAAGTAATGGACTTTATTACTTGAGGGCGAAGCGAAGGTAATAAACTAGAGGAGTCCATTACCATCAAGTAATGGTAATTGATTGAGGAGAGGTTGAAGCAAACAAGAAGAAAGGGAATATGTAATTGATTCCGTTTCTTAAAGCCCAAGAATGTTGAACCAAACATGCTCTAGAAGTCTAGAACTGCCCCTTCATTTTTTCTCGTTATTGTTGTCTACGCTACCCTTGTTTACCTTTCTGTCTAAGGCCATCTTTTGAACATCTAATTCTTTGTGTATGGATGTTTCAAAGATACATGTGTGAAGTAGCAAGATTCTGTAGTAGATACTTGAAGGCTAGGGGGAATCTTGTTCACACTATGTGCTCAGTTATTGAAAGTTGTGATCTTCAAAGGCAATTAAAATATTAAATAGAAGCAAACAGTAGCATAGTGGAAAACACCATAGTTACTTGGACTCGGCTAGGAGTGTCGGATATGGGTACGGATCCGAATGTCGGGTACGACAATTCCAAAAAATCAGGACACAGGGACTCTGTCCGAAATTTGGACACGGGTACGGGTACGCCAAAATAATATTTTATAATATAAAATTTAATAATTAATCAGCTAATTTATATTTTATAATTGTATATTTATAATATATTAATAAAATTAAAGTATTTGTTGAAAAGAACAACCTAGCCATACTGCCATAGGCTAAGAAGAAAAAAAATGTTTTAAGAAAAGAAAGCAGAAGAAAAAAAGTAGAGAAGGAAAATTAAAAAGAAAAAAGAAAAGAAAAAGAAACAAGTCACGTGGACTTGTGACAAAAAGAAAAAGAAAAAGAAAAGATGAGAAGGTTTCAATGAAGAAACGCAACAGAAGATCGAGGAGAGAGAAGAAGAGAAGGAAGAGAAGTGAAGAAAGACGACACTTACCGGCGAGTTCGAAGCTCCGGCGGCGAGTTCGAAGCTCCGGTCGGCGAGTCAAGGTGAGTTATCCTCTTTTCCTCTTCTCCTCTTCTTCTCTTCTTCTCTTCGAACTCTAGGGTTTGAGAATCTAGGGTTTAGAGCCGCCGTGTCGGAGTGAACTTTGCCGGATCTGACACGTATTTCATACCGGTGTCGGCGTCGTGTCGTACCGACACCGGTATATGGCAAAATTTACCGAGTCCGGGTAACAGAGGAAAACACAATGACTGATGTGGTCATTTCCTCAGAGGCAGATTTAAGTGGAACTTATTTTGGACCTTCATTTAGAAAATAGACATGCACTATTGTTACCACTCGAATATGGTTTGAGGGACGGAAACATGGATCGAGCTATGTTTTTTGAACTCTATATTTTACTTCAAGTCCCCCCTGTCGGATCCTTTAGGACATGGGTATGGACACTTGACACTTCACTTGATATGGTTTTAGTAGATGAGAAGATGTGCTTGAAAAAGTAACATATTGATTCCGGCCGTTAAAGAAGCAATTACTGCGAAAATGAAAGCTCACTCCTTTTTAGGGTGGAGTGTCTAAATTTGTTGTTTGGCTAAGAAATTGTGAATTGAGTAAAGGAAGGTGTTGCTGGGGCAACATAATAGAAGGTGGTCATTTGAAAGAGAACAGAACACCAGGGAAAAACTTTCATTTCTTTGGAAGCTTCTGACTGACGTGGTCAAAATAAGCTTGCCATACTGTCATCCGGGAGATGGAATCCTGTAACAAAACATTCTCCTCATAAAATCTGGGGTAAGCCTTGTGTTTAGGGTTCCCTCTATTTTGCTGCAGATAATAGGAATTATGGGAGTTTGGTGGCTATTGAAACACCCCAGAAGATGCACCTTTAGCTTCCCTTTTGGTGGAGGCTTTTATTTTGTTGCAGATAAACCTTTGTTCATGCACTTACGAGTTACGACATATGTCATTCCCTTCCGGAGTTCAAGCTTCTATAAATACTGTGCCATTAGTTCATGCACTTATAGCTTGATGATACATTGATACTCCTGGTCTCTGATAAGAGGATTTCGAAGGTCTGACACATTTTCTTTTAGAGAATCATTAAATAGCATAAGCCTGATTAGTATACTGCTAAATTGCTCCTTTTCAATCAAACACAATTAAACAACCTGCTTAATAAAACAGAATGGAAAATTAATATTATAAGTTTTCCTTTTGCATTCGACACTAAGATGACACTTAATCAAGTTCTTATTAGAAAACGGTTGGATTAAGTATTGAGGGAAGCTGTGGATTGTTGATGTTTTTTGTTAAGGACCTGAGATCAACTGACTGTAATTTCCATTATAGTGATGAGACCACTCTTTTACTTGTGTGTTCTGTTTCCACTTAGAAGCATAAAAGCAGTTACTTGGTTTCCAGAAGACTGGTTTATTCTCTGTTTTTACTAGTCTAAACATGTGCATACTTTTACTTTGTGCAGCGTTCTTATGTAGTCTATCCGCCAGAAGCACCAAGGCCTCCGTCACCAGAGGAAATGAGAGAGATGGCTCGTGAACTAGCTCATAAGAGGAACATCCAATCATCTCGTGATGCAGGACTGTAAATGGAATTCTACAATGTGCAGGCAAGGATCTCAAATAGGCATGCTGGAGGAGCTTCAACAGTCCTATCACTTGATGCTCTTCCCCTGTCAGTTTAAAAACTTTAGGATATGTACACTTCACATGTGATCAGTTTGACATATTTTATGTATACAGTTACCTCTATGCTATAATAAATGGAATATTGGAATTAATGTATACATCATCTTTGTTCTTATTCTCAGTTCAAGTGGTGCTTGTTGTCTAAGCTCATTGATGGTTGTCTAGGGCTGTTCAGAGTGCGGTCTGGACCGCACCAAACCGCAACCCAAACCGTTTTTCGCGGTTTGGGTTGGTTTGCGGTTTCAAAATTGCGGTTTGGGTTACGATTTCAAGCAAACCGCGGTTTGGGTTGGGTTCTAACTTTTGTAAACCGAAACCGCACCGTAAACCGCAATTTTATATGATTTTTTTAAAAAAAATTTTTTTATCTATTTTGATTTTTTTTAAATACACTTGACAAAGCGACATACAAGTATACAACTGAAAAAAGAAGTTTGAGGTAAAGAACTTGGACACTTTTGATAAATTATTATTTATGTTTAATTATGAAGTCAATGTATTTGGACTCTTTATATTTATTAACAAATTTTTTTTACTCTTAAATTACAAAATTAATGTCGCGGAGGAAAAAATGGTTAAACCGCAAACCAAACCGCACCAAACCGTTTTGCGCGGTTTGGTTTGGGTTGGTTTGGGCAAAAGTGCGGTGCGGTTTGGGTTGGGAAAATGTCAAACCGTATATTTGTGGTTTGGGTTGGGTTGCATCCCAAACCGCACCAACCCAAACCGCGAACACCCCTAGTTGTCTTCCTCACATTTTCTGAGGTTAAAGACGTCTACTTATTGTAAACCTATGTCAATCGTACTTGGGTACTTCAGTTCTAGTCAGACACTCGGCTATTTTATGAAAATTCCATGGTTTTGGCTCGAAATGAAGTGTCAAAATATTCATACCTGTATCAAAGTATCGAGGATTCAACACGATACTTGAGGTAAATTAAAGAGTTGGATTGCCTGAGTAAGATAGGTGTCAACTTGTCGATATTCACAAGTGATTAAATTCATGACCACTTGATATCTCCAATTTCATTACAAATCTAATAGTTCAGGTCAATTGTAATATTGTATTGCATTAGTTCGAGAATTGGAATTTGAATTTTGCCCTCTATACTTGCAATTGTTGGGAATCGAAATTGGGAAATCTCATTTTTGTGCAAATAATTCTCCTTGTTTTTTTCTGGGATGGGGGATGACAGTGTGACACTCAGATAGTGACCAAAGATATTTTAAATACATGATGTAGAAAATTTTTAGGGTAGTCAACATAGAAAGGCTATCTATATCCTGTGATTCATCCTTCATTAGAGGCAAAAAAGATCTACTCTATCCAGTCCACTAGGAGAAAGTACAAAAGGAAAAAAGCACAAAGGAATAAATCCTATTATCTGGTACTAGGAGAAATCTGAACAATGGTGAAGAGTACAGAGTTTTCAGAAGAATCCGATGACTGGGAAGTAATCCAACATCCATCTAGTTACCAGCCATCTTCGCCTCCACCAGAAGGACAGCTATTTGGGTTCGAGTTGGTAATAAGGGACGACTTTTACGATGATAGTTCGTCTATCTTTCCACCAAGCGAGCATGAAGACCTGCCCCTCCTAGAAGATTGTAGTTCACCGCGAATTGTGTCACCATCACGATCACCATCTTCACCTGCATGCTCAGAGATAAAGTCGGATTCTAGACTCTCTATTATGATGAATGATATCCGGAACAGAATGTACACAATTGGAAAAAGGATGTTTCAGGTTTTTATTTGCAGCAGCAGTAACAGAAAGTATTGCTCCATTATTCCTGCCACAATATTAGCCCTAGCATTATTTGCTAGTTTGAGGATTCTGCAGTGGCGCAACCGCCTTTTGCTTCTCATACGAGAAAGAGACCAGGTAAATATAAAGAATCCTCCTCATAGATTGTTGCTCTCTTCATTTCTTTATTTTTCTCTCTTTTTCTGTTTTTCTTCATTTCTGGGGGACGGGGTTTGTGGTGTTCAATGTCTCTGAAACCTGCTAAGTAGCTGGGCACTACTGGGTGGGCTAGCCAGGTCAACAGGCGGTCCGGTTGCATAAACCGGACACATGGTCATACACTATGACACTAAGCTAGTAAGCTATGCTGGTGGGTGGAAAAATAGGCAATTTTTAGTTTAAAATTATACAGCTTTAAATACCCGGGTTGATTGAGGTGGGTTAGGGTGCGACCGGGTCAACCTGGCCCAATGGTCACCTCTACTGCTAAGTGCTAACTCACACTGAATCTGCTGCTACTGTAGAGAATCAGCCAGCTCTTGCATCAGATAGCGCACATGAACGAGATTTTGTCAGCACGACGGAAGGTACCAGTCATGCGAATAAACTAGAAGTACATGAGCATTCAAATACAGTTGCAGCTGCAATTAGTTTATTATGGTTTTTGTAAAACAGCTTATCAATGCTGCAGAATGCAAGTGAAACCTCTCTGGATTTGAGCCTTCGATTTTCCAGAACCCGGTTTCCCACTTTTATGTAGAATATTGTATAACAGATCTCCAAGCTTCAATGTATTATATATGAAAAAAATAAATGCATTATTTTTTGTACATCTAGTTCATAAACACTCCCAATAAACTCTTGATTTATGAGAGAACAAAAATACAAACCCAATGCAAATATTGTCCAATCTCAAGGGCATTTTAGATATTATAACATATTGGAATTCTCCTAACAAAATACAGATTCTCTCTTTGGGTGCATGTTCCTATTTGCGATGGGGAACAACATCAACTATACTGTAGAATGCCAAGTAATTTTTTTTTAAAACATGGTAAGAATTTCCTTGCAATACGGGGGGAGTAATTGGGAATCTTTTTGCAAAGGGTTCAGGGTGAGAATCGAATCCTTGTTGCACAGGTGGAAAGAGGGTATCACAACCACTAGGCCAACCTTGGTGCCAAATAAGTAAGTGGGACTGGATGTATATTGATTAGTATTCAAGTGCAGAAAATGAAGCTTAAGATATTTTGTTCAGAAATAATTATCACATTTATACAATCTTTTAGCCTCTTCCAGGAAGAAAAAATAGAGTTACATGCGTTTGGTTACTTTTGTGTTCGTGCCATGTCAGTTTCGGTCAACTAACAATGAGTGAACAGATTTGAGGATCTGCCATCCATTAATGCAACAGCACACCAAATGCAAATGGCATATGAAAAGCAATTTTTGCCACGATCAGCCGAGAGCAATATGTAAATAACTCCCAACAATAAAAGATTTTGCAGATCATTGTCTTCGAACAGTAAAGAAAAGTACAAAACAGTTTCATAGTAAGTCATAAATTTCTTTCACAAAAATGTAATAAATAACCAGACTACAAGAATGTGTGACAATTTGACAGCTTCGTTTCATAACATATGAATACAATTTGTGTAAAAGAATGAGAAACTGAAAATAAATATTTCATTTCCAATCAAAATGATGGATCTTCTTTTCCACATATCCCAGATGGAGAACAGAATATGAACTGAAAGCATAAAACTTTCTTCTCCTTTTCTGTCAGAGGACTTTTGAGTCCTGGACAATTGTGTGAGCTTAACATGTAAACACTGAAAAGAAGAACCTCCTCACTCATGATCACTATAATCATGTTACAATCAGCAGAACCCAACAAGGTTGGTTAGCTTGTATTACCCTCAAAAGGAGGAGTCTTAGTTATAAATCATGATTTTGATCCACCACGTCGAATGTCAAACTGATCTACATACACCAACGGTGTAGCCGTCTCATTCCTTGTCCTCTTGATATTTGGACTCAACAAACCCCTATGCCTAAAGCCATACAACTTCAACACCTGATTATCCGCAAAGTTAAACGCTCTCTCCATACTCTTCAAGCATTTCTCAACAGGATAATCCGCGTAACTCCCACAAGGCTTACAACCCACGAAATGGGTCACAAACGGCCACCTCTCATCCCCTAATCCCGGGTGGTACTTCTCCAACATCTCCTCATACTTATCCACCAACCCAGTCCAAAACCCGTGCAAATAATACGAATTCTCCACAAACACCTTATTCATCCAAACCTCCTTCTGAGAGATCAACAAGTAAATCAAAGCGGACTGATCATCGGCCTCAAAAGCAGGTCTCCCACTCAAAAACGCGGTCACCAACCTCCCCGCCTCATCCCTAGTAGGACCTTTGGGACCCATAGGAGCCCAAGTATCAAGCAAATCCAAAGTCCACTGACAATTCCTAAACAAAACACTCCCAGTATTCAAAGCAATCCAAGATTTCTTCTCAAACAACAAATCAGGATACCCATGAATCACCAAATTATGATCCTCATACTTACTAACAGGAATCTCAAACACCATATCGGTAAACAAAGCATCACTATCCATCCACCAAATCCACTCGATTTCGGGGTGCGACAACATAAGCCGTCTAATCAAAGGCAATTTAGACCAATACCCAGATAAATCCTTATCTAAATGAGCCATATTATAAACAATTTCAATCCCATGAAGTCTACAATAATCAATCTTATTCTTAATACTCTTAAGCAAATAATGATCACCAATTGGATTATCACAAGGATTAGGAGGAGACCCACTTACCAGCAAAATCCGAGGTTTCCCATTAACATAATTTGGGTACTCTTTATTCAATCCAAGCCACTCTTTTCTTTGATCATCCCAATTTGCAATCTTGGGCCCAAATGTAAATGTAATGTTTGGGTTAAATGGTGGCTCATCATCAGGTTCAGCTCCATCGGATCGAATCTCGGCGATTACTCGCATCGCTTCGGCTTCGAGATTCGATCTCTCCGCATCGGAACTAGTTCCAAGATTCAGCCCTATGGTGCCTCGAAGTACCAAGATGGTAACAAACCCACATAAAATAGTGATCTTTATGTTGTTCATGGTTTTAGCAATTTGTCGTCCGCGGGGCCCACGTGAGCGGTTGTTGCCGGAGGAAAGTGTGGTGGTTGGAAGAGTGGTTCCGGTTGGGCCGGCTGTGGGCCGTTTTTGGGCCGTGAAACCCTCTTGGCCCATGATTGGGATTTTAGAGGAGAGAGAAAAATGGAGATCTGATCAGATTCAGATCAGAAAGATGTAGCAGTAGTAGTGGAAGATTATGAGAATTGAGAAGAGAGTGTGAAATTGAAATGGGGAATTTAGGAGTAAAGTAATGGAGCGTGGTAGGGTGTAAGAGTAGGAGAGAGAGAGAGAGAGAGAGAGAGAGGAAGGAGGCAGGAGACACTAGACAGCACCGACGATGGGGTTGTCCACTCTTTGTCTTTTGTTTTGAGAGTTTTTTAGGTTTTGATTATTACAGTACCAAAGGCTAAGATGTGAATGTCTGAATTTTTTTAAGCATAATTGGCGGAAATCAGCTCAAATAATTTGTTTGTGCATTGATGAATTCTAATTTAAGAAATTGTAGTTTCTTTGAAAATTTTAAATATAGTATAGTTTATTATAGACCTGGTTATTGTGCGGGTCGGGTCTTAAGAGGGTCGCAACTTAGAGGGCCAAGCGGTTAGCGGGGCGGGCCAAACGCGTAGCGGGTCGATGATGGGCGGGTCGGTGAACGGACAAGAAAAACAAGGAACAAAGAGAGCAAAAAGTGAGTATAAATGAATATGAATCCTTACATATAATATTACTTAAAAAATCTATTTTAGTTTTTAAAATTATTGGGTTTTTTTATTGGCCTAATAACAACCCTGTCCAATAACGGCCCTGTCCAATAAAGCTCTGTCCAATAAAAGCTCTATAAATTTGACCCTAACCCTTTAGTCATTGGCTACCCTGTCCAATAGCCAGGTCTAGTTTATTAATTTGAAGTCGTATTATATTTATAATGATAGTGAAACTTAACAATTACTTTTTATATTAAATTGGATCAAATATAATCGTTGATCAGATCTAGAACTTCTGCAAATACTCTTTTATATCATTGTTTCATACAGTCTTTCATGAAGGGATTGTGAAAATTTTCATTTAGGTGATTGTAGATGAACATCTGGAATTTGCCGTACTTTATACAGATCTCATCAACAAATTAATTTGTAATGAAACGCGAAAAACGAACTTCTCCGAGTTACTAAAAGAGAGATATAACATTCAATATATATGGGTAAACATGACCCAATATATGGGTAGAACAACTTACACCTTTACCCAAAATTAGTTTGTACACTTATCGTAGCACATGGTTTTATGAGATAAGTTGTTTAGTGGATATCAATTGTTATTTTATTAAAACTTGGATGTAATAAGACTTAATTAGTGGGGTGTATTTTTATTGAATGATAGAGAAAATGAGGTACTTTTTATTTACAAAGACAATTAGGTGAACCAAAAGGGTATCAGAGAAGTATTAAAAATATTAAAATGATCACTGGGGATGAAGTGGGGTTAGACATGCGTTGTTATATGGTAAAGAATGTTGGGCCAATAAATAAATCCACGTTTATAAGTTGAATGTGGCGGGCTATGTGTATTATGTTAGATGTGTGAACATAAAAGAAAGGATCGGCTGAAAAATGAGATTATTAGAAAGAAGGTGGGAGTTACTTCTATTTAAAATAAGATGAGAAAAAATCACTTGAGATGGTTTGGATATGTCAAACGTAGACCAAGTGATGCACTAGTTAGAAGACTTGAAGAGTGGCAAAGTGGTGCAAGGGTAAAAGGTTGGGGATAGACCTAGGGGTGTTCATAAAAATTCGAAACAGAAACCGAAAAACAGTAACGAAAAACCGAAAAGCGGTCTAAATGGGTGGTTACCTTACCGATAAAAAAAAAGTTTTTACGGTACGATTACCGAACCGATAAAGTAACGATTAAACGGTATGGTTACGGTTATGAATTTTGAGTAAACTGTTAACTGAAATATTTTGTTCTCTATTTAACTATTGTGAAACATTTTTCAACAATTACATTAATTCTAATATTTGTTACTAAGTAACAACAACTAGAGCCTTAGAGGAAGTATGTGATCATTTGGAAACTCTAGTACTAATATAAACACTATAATTAGGAAATGGAGTGAATTCTTGGTGTTAGTTATCTTTTCCAATGGATTCATTATCCACATTATAATACATTTTATATTAGAGTATATATAATATTAAAAGTATATGCACAATAAAGAAGAAAATATATATGTACATTAAATAAAATGTAATAGTATAACTTAAATAACTGTTAATGGTTAACCAAAAAACCTTATCGAAAAAATGGTTAACCGCTTAGGTGGTAACCGGTTTAAATGGTTACGGTCACGGCTCGCAAAAAGAGTGAACCGAAACTTTCGGTTGCCGATCCAAAATGTTGTTTCGAGACGGTTAACCACCCACGAACATCCCTAGCGTAAACCTACGAAACACATGGATTCTTGGTGTAAACACAAATTTTAAGATCTGCAATATACAAAGTTAAAATATGTGAAACAAATATAAATTTTATCGGATTTTTCACCAGGTACCCCTGAGGTTTCTTAATATTCACCTGGTACCCTCGCGCTTTCCAATATTCACCACGTACACCTGAGGTTTGGTAAAAATTCCTGAAATGCCCTGCCGTTAAGTTTCCGTCAACTTCGTGAGGTTTCCGTCCAAATCATTCATATTAACCCAAATTAACTCTAATTAACCCTAATTAACTCTAATTAACCCTAATTAACTCTAATTAAACTTTAATTATTCCTAATTAACTTTAAACCTCCACCCACCATCACCCCAGCCCCCCCAAAACCACCCACCCACCTCCCCGCCCCCCCAAAAAAACCACCCACCCACATCCCCCGCACCCGAAAACCCTCCACCACCTTGCGAACGACCCCCAACCCTCCATCCCCTTGCAAACGACCCACACCCCCTCCACCACCCCCTGCGCAAAACTCCCGCCACCCCTCCCTCCCCCTGCGAACGACCCCACCCATCCACCACCCCCTGCGCAAAACCAATGCACTCCGCACAAACAATTTAAGAACAAATGTTTGTGTTTAATCTCACGTTTGAATCAAACCCATTTAGAACAAAATTTGTGAATCAAACGACCTTGTTTTCCTGCTTTTGCGTCGATGTAAATCTAAAGCAAATTCAAATAAAATGAGGGGTTTAAAGGAACTGGGTTCTTGAAGAAGGGTTTTAGAGCTTCATATAATGTACTACCCATGAAAGACAATTCTCAGATTTTGGCACCAGTAGTGGAGTATATCAAGCTACTCAAATAGAGCCGAAACAGGAGTAGTCAAGTAGCACAAATTCTGTAACTTTATATGTGCTACAAATTTAAGCCTATTTCCAATTAGTCCTGAATATTGTCGCGCCATACCGAGCAACAAACGGGTATTATGATGCCGGTAATTATCCATGCCAGGTCTATTTTCCTCTTCAACATCCGATAAAGGAGGGAATGTTTTAGTGTTGCTCCCACCTCTCATCTTTAATACTTCATAAAGCTGCTTCACGTTTGTCTCGGTCTTGCGAAATGGTGTGGGGGAGGGGGGCCGTGAGGCCGGTGGTTGCCACGAAGAATGGGGAAGGGTTTCCGGTGGGGTGGGTGGGGTGGGGAGGTGTGGTTTCCGGTTGGGTGGATGGGGGTGGGGGTGGGGAGGAGGGAGAAAGTGGTTGGAAACTTATCAAACCTAAGGGGTATTTGGTGAATTAAGAATGTGACGGAAACTTAACGGCAGGGGCATTTCAGGAATTTTTCCAAACCTCAGGGGTACCTGGTGAATATTGGAAAACGCGAGGGTACCAGGTGAATATTAAGAAACCTCAGGGGTACCTGGTGAAAAATCCAAAATTTTATTGATATAAATATTTGAGTACAATTTCTAATGTGTATCCACTGATTCGATCTCGAAGAATGATTTGACTTTCTTCAATGAGGGCCTCCGGGCTTGATCTCCTTCAAGTTTGGTCGTCTAGAATGGAACGACTTTGATGCTTGTTGTTTTTCTTCTAGGTTGATTGGTTTGATTTGGATGTGTAGACTTAGAGAGTATGTGAACTCTGGAGCAGCTCTCTCTCTTCTTTTTTTTTGAGTCGATCTTCTGTTTTTCTCCTTTGACAAATGAAGAAGAGCTCTCTATTTATAGAGCTTAGTTGAACCTAGGGTTTCCAACTATCCTGCCTCCTGGGCCTCATGGACATAAAGCCTTTTTTAGCCCAACTTTCATTTAATGTATGGGACCTTGACCCAATTAGAGATGACTTAATTAAAATAGGCCTAATTTAGTGATAAGCCCAACTTAATTAAATTTGATGATCCCTTATTTATTTTAAGTCAACATTTAATTTGACGGGACAAATAATTAATTAACGGTTAGGCATTATATAATGTTTTCATGCCTACAATATGACTTTATTTAGAATTGAGGTAAATATGGCGTTGGATAAGGCGAGGTGGATGAAGAATTTATGCCGATGACACAAGTTGATTTTGTTTTCACCATTTTTATTTCTTTTATGTTTTTCCGTGTATTTCATAAACTTTTTCCCTCAATGTATTTTCCTTTTATAGTTTTCTCAAACCTTTCAATTTCTTTTTCTTTTTCTTTTTCATATTAATCTTCTCAAAATTTATTTTATATTCCCATATTTTGGTTTTTTCTTAATACCTCAATCGACAATCGTTGTCTTTGGTTCCTTATGTTTTCTCTCATCTTAATCCGCTCCCATTTACTCCCTTAATTTTCTTTATTTAAACTCTTATTCTTGTACTTTTAACGTTTCTTGACAATTCATGTTAGTCAACCCCATGATTACGGCTTTGTTGTTGTCGTTGTTATTGTTGTTGTTGTATGGCGGGCAAAGAGAGGGGCATCAAAGAGGGAACACAATCTACCCTAAATGGTATAGAGTAAACTAGGAGAAAATTTCGTGAACAAACTAAAACTAAAAGATGTATGGAAGGTTTTTGTAGAAGGGGAGGAAGAATAGGGTTTGGTTAATAAAAAAAGTTTAATCAGTTTGACATTTTATGTTGATGTATAATTTATTAACAAGAGTTGGATGAGGGAAATACCTAATCGTTTTTTTTGTAGGGAAGCCAAAAAAGTATAAACATTTTGGGACCACACTAAATCCAACAAATTAACTGCTCTGAATACAATGTTAAGCATACGATGGTACAATCATATAAAGTAATGAGTATGATTAGGTGACTACCAATTATTGTGGTTTAGCCCATATAAAAATTATTAGAATGGGTGGTCTAATTTTAACATAAAATTAGACAAAACCCAAGTCTACATTCTCCGAACAAGTCATTCCATTTTACTCTAAACCAACACCATCCATAGACAACTCGCTCCAACCTAATCAATCATTCTCTTCCTTTGAATCTCAAACTACAACATACAATTTTAAATAATAATCCGACAGTCTTATCAAAGAGGTTAAATTAATAACTAAATGGATTAAATTAGTCACCAGAAGGATTAGAAAATGTGATTCTTGGATGGATTAAAGGCGGTCACTGGATAGATTAAGCCTGGTCACGAAATAGATTGAACTAATCAATATATTAAAAAAGGTGGTCCATTATTTTTTTAATATTGGGCTTGGACCGTTGCCTGATTTTAAATTAAAAGTAGGCGATCTCTTATAAGACCAACTCTATCCCATATGCTACACAATCCAAATATCATGGACTCAAATAAATAAATAGGTCTCACTGTAATGCCATTAGGTTTGGTTCGTTTAAGAGTAAAATAAAACCATAAAAATAAATTTTATATAAAGTATCTAAAGTTGACATTATACACGATTTCGTATGATATAAGCATACTTATTTCTAGGAGTGTAAATAAGACGAGACAACTCGCGAGCTATTCGAGATCGACTCTGTGAAAATTGAGTCAAAGCAGGACTCGACTGAGCTCGAATCGAACTTGAGCTTGACTCGAGATGTTGACGAGTCAAGTTGAGCAACTCGATACTTGATTTGAAAACTCGTGAGAAGCTCAAGTACCCAATTATCTATAACGAAATACCTAAATTGAACATATTTTCTACCTTGGGGTTGCTTTTAACACGAGACACTTGAAAGCTATTGAGATTTATTCGGTCAAAACCTAACTCGGTTAAACCTCGACTCGGTCAAAGTTCTGACAAAACTCGACTCGAGTGAGTTCAACTTCAACTCGACTCGAAATACTAACAAGTCGAACTCGACTCGCATAATTTACTCCCCTACTTATTTCTAACAAAGTCAACGAATCCACATTGTCAAAACTAGCTACCCTCCCACATTCTCGTACAATTTTATTAGATAGCTTTTGACTTCTTTGTCAGACAAATCTTTACAAGAAGTTGGTTTTATTAGGTAGTTTTTCACAATTTTTTTTTAAAAATTAAGTATTTTGAAATGAGTATTGAGTAATACTAAAAGATATTGTTTTCCCTCAAAAAAGATACTTATTGTTTGTTACCTTATTACCCTTGTTTTTACCATCTTCCTCTACCCTCCTTCCATTACAGTTTGCATCAGTCTCTCTAGATTCGTTCTCTTCAGATTTTTATCTAAAGGGTTGACGAACTACGACACACTATTTCGAATTATCAGCTTCAAATCATATTCCCTAATTTGAGGAAACACTGAGAGAATCCAATTGAGGGCGAATTCAACTTCTTCCGACGCGATCGGATACTTGGATCGTCCGAAAATCTGAAGGTTTGTTCTACCACTGATTCTTTAGATTTAAATTTGGATCTTAAACATATTTTGAGCAATAATTCAGAAATTGTTTTATTCAATTTCTTCATTCATTGGTAAGCTCAACAAATAATTTAGATTTTGGGGGTTTAGTTGAACCCACTCAAACCCTATAGTAGTAGATATTTCATGTTTGTATGGAATGCAGTGCATTTGGTTAGGGTTTTGAGATTAAGTTTTAGGAAATGTATGGATTTCTTGAATTATTCTTCAGCTTTTGGCTTGGTATTCAATTTGTTAAGGTTAAGATCATAAGTCACTAATACTTTTGTGTGATCTGAAATGGAAGGATTGCAATCAATTTAACCCTTTTCGGATCGAATGTTCCTTCGACTGTTCGGAGTTTATTTATTGTTCCTTGCAATCCAATTAGTAGAATCATTTTACCCATGTTCTTTTTGTTTTTTTGGTGATCAAATTCTATTAATTTCAAAACTGAGAAGTACATGAAGCTCAATTGACAACCCAAAAAACTAACACTTACCGAGGAAATGGAAATCTGGAATTGTATGAACCGTATGATAGTTGGAATTGTCATTGTAGTTAGCCAAATGAAAGTGTATAAATCGTATGGAAGTTGGAATTGTATAAGCCAACATATCTTAGGTAATGAATTAGAGGGATTATTGTTGACATTTAAATGTTTAGCTGTCAGTTTCAACTTCCAAGTGAAAATAACTTGGCTGTCGTATAATGCTTATGTCAGATATTAGCTCTGGACTGCTGAGAAATTCTGGGTTTCCAAAACAAATTTGTAGTGTGAACATGGGTCGTCTCAAGCTACAATCTGGTATAAAGGCGATTGAAGAAGAACCTGAAGAATCTGAAGTTACCTCATCTCATAAAGATGCTTTATCTTGTATGATTAACTCAGAAATTGGTGCTGTATTGGCAATCATGAGAAGGAATGTGAGATGGGGTGGTCGATATATGTCGGGGGACGACCAATTAGAGCATTCTCTTATTCAGTCTTTGAAAGCATTGCGTAAGCAAGTCTTTATGTGGCAGCAGCAGTGGCATAATATTAATCCTGTTCTGTACCTCCAGCCATTTTTGGATGTAATTCGATCTGATGAAACTGGTGCTCCTATTACTAGTGTTGCTTTGTCATCTGTTTACAAAATCCTAACACTTGATGTGCTTGATTTAAACATAGCAAATATTGAAGATGCCATGCATCTGGTTGTTGACGCTGTCACCAGTTGTCGGTTTGAGGTTACCGATCCTGCATCAGAAGAGGTTGTACTGACGAAGATTCTTCAGGTTTTACTGGCTTGTATGAAAAGTAAAGCATCTGTTGTATTGAGTAATCAGCATGTTTGCACCATAGTTAATACTTGTTTCCGGATTGTTCATCAAGCTACAACAAAAGGTGAATTGTTGCAAAGAATGGCAGCACACACAATGCGTGAACTTGTGAGGTGTATCTTCTCACATCTTTCCGAAGTTGAGAGTGTAGAGTATTCCTCGGTCAATGGAGGTCCAATGAAACCTGAGGTCTAGCCTTTCTGCCTTTCTGATCTTGTTGCCTTTTGTTGCACTAATGTTTTTTGATTTTACGTTGTCCTTCGATTTTACTCTAACCATCTTTACTTATAGGCTTTTGTGTTCTCTTTCTTCGAAATTGATACAACAAAGTCTTTTGAAAGCTTGTTGCTTAGTTAATACCTCTATTGTCCCATATTGTTTTTCACAATAGGCTATATGACTAGCATTAGGGCTAGGATATAGGTGGAGTATATCATGTATGAATTGGGATACTTGAAGTATTTAGATTTGTGTAGTGGGGCATGTGACATTCTTAAAAGGATAGAGGAAAAGTCATGAGTTGAGATATGTGCCTATTATGGTTTGGTTGATGTGAATAAATGACGGTGATGGTAATGAATTTATATGTAATTATGAGTTGACATTGATAAGCTATATCACTAATACTTCTCATCTCACCATCATACTCCATACAACGAGTATTTTAGATGAGGGTGGGAAAGGCAATGTACTAGTAACACTAGAAGCTGAAAAAAGAATAGAAGTTTTTAGCTAATAACCATAAAATATTGGAGAAAATATTAAGAGACAGAGTGAAGTTCCCAATTCTTCTTCTAGATCTTCTGTGCTCAACCTTTCTGTGATTCTGGTATACCTTTCTGTATCCTTTACCTTGATTCTCTTTCTCTATACATATACAGTTTCTCACCAGATTTTCCTTGTGTAGTAGAGGGAGGGAGGGACCTCCCCTTAAAAAAAACTTACTTTCAGGTACATTAGAAAAACCATTACAGGCTAAATAAGTTCAGTTTGAGCTTGATTCCAATACGTTCAGACCTCTTCCAATAAGTTTCAGTAAGTGTGGATAAGTTCTATTAAGGGCCATTTAGGGCTACCAATCTTCAAACACCACTACAACAAGTTAAGTCCATATAAGTTCCAATACGTTTATACTCACATTAGCTAAGATAAATTTACATAAGTCAATTTTAGGTGAAAGAACCCACCCTTTCGGACTTTTTGTCAATTGATCCTCTTCCTTTTGTAGAATTTAACTCTCCTTAATGTGTCTGCCAAAATCATAAACACCTTTCAGAAAGAAAATGGAGAGAGTTACTGGTAAATATTTTATCAAGTGTTTCTTAATTAGTCGTTCCTTTTATTACGGGTGAGGTTACTATAGTCAGCAGGTAGCCTTCTTTTTGTTGTACTACTAGTCATCGCCTTCTTCTGCCACCTCCACCTTATAATTGAATGATAAGACTGGGGATAAGGTTTTAATTGTGTAGATTCCCCAATGGAGAACTTGTTTGGCTATGCTGAAATGGTGTTTTCTTTAATGGTTTGTCTACGTTCTTGAATCTTGATTTTGTGGCAATACTTTCCTCCCGTACAGCAAGAAGGTCCATCTCGCTTCTATGTCAGTGTGCATGTAGGAAGCATGGAAAAATCTGAAAAGGCAAGGGAAGTCAAGGAATGTTAGTTTTTTAAGAACTTGGAAATGGGGAAACTATGCGCAAAAAGAAAAATAAGAATTACATGAAATAATTTCTATGACCATAAGTGTCAAGTATAATGCCAAATTACACTTTGTTGGCATCCATATACTTCCTTCGTTCTTATTTACTTGCAACACTTACCATTTTGGGTTGTTTTGATATACTTGCAACACTACCATTTTTGGATGTTCTTTATTTCTATCTCTCTCCACATCACATGGGTCACCTTTCTCTCTCTCTCTCTCGCACCTAAATTATTGTGCCTCCCCCCCCCTTGTTGCAAGTAAATCAGAACAGAGAAAGTAGTTAATAAAAATACTAAGGCACCAGATAGCAAATAGACTCAACGAACTATTATCAAATAAACTAAACCACACATGAGCATGAATTATGCGATTTACAGGGAGGTCGGACTGTCAAAGGAAAGAGAAACCATGTTAGTGAAGAGCTGTTGTCATCTGTTGCTGCTGGAGAATCACGAGAGCAGAGCTGCAAAGGACCTTTAGTTCAGTGAAAATGCAAAATGTTAGGACTTACGAGTTTCAGCACTTCATAGGTGTGCCGTGTGCATACTTCTTTCTTATGATCGGGCATGGGCAAGGATAGTCACAAAACCTGATTGCAGCATTGCTAGGAGCTGCCAAGGTTGTGGTCCAGCCATCCATTCAAATGATGACTACTTTGGGAAAAGGGGGTGGTCAGGTGGCTGGTTGGCATCGGGGGGGGTAGGGTTGGGTGAGGGAAGGGTTGGTGATTCGTGACCATTGCTTGCAATGTTTTAGATGTTGTAAGTGTGCTTTTGATTTGATATGTGTGTTTGTTGCTTATTTTATATTTTTGAAACACGTTGGGTAGACATCTCTGATTCAAAACTTGATAGAAAAGCTCATTAGATCATCAGTACTAACTCTCTATGATCCTCTTGTAACCCTCATTTTTCTTTTGAGGTTCTTGGAGCCTGTTAGAGAGGCATGGTTAGAATGTAATCCCTTTAACATCTAGACATGCCCTACTTAGAAGGCAATCGACTTTTGTGGTGATTAAGTTTCCTTTTACCCCTATTATTCTTGGATAAAGTTTCAATCCAGTTAATATGTCATTGTGCCAGATAATCGATCAGGGGTGCAATAATATGACTAATCGCTTCTGAAGAAATAAATTCTTTTCCAATCTTTTTTAAATTGGGTAGAAAATAATTTCACATTTTATACATTAAATCTACTTGTGTTGTAACTATTATCATTATACCAGGGAGTCAAGTCATTGTTAATAAACTTTTCTATCATGATGCAGATTGGAGGCCTTGATAACGAATATGCTAACGAGTTTAATAATGGAAACCGTAGTTCAGAATATGATGGTCAGTTGCCCACTACTAATTTTGGCTCCAATGTTCCTGTGGGCGTGGGTGGTGGTATGGTGGATGAAAATGGTACTGGAAATGGGAAGGAGACCAGGGCATATGATTTGCATGTGATGACAGAGGCATATGGTGTACCCTCCATGTTTGAGATCTTTCATTTTCTATGCTCTTTGCTGAATGTTGTAGACAATATTGGAATCAGTCCTAGATCTAATGGTTTGGCGATTGATGAGGATGCGCCTCTTTTTGCTTTGGGTCTCATAAATTCAGCTATCGAGTTAGGTGGAGCTTCTTTCCTCAGGCACCCCACCTTACTGAATTTAATACAGGATGAGCTCTTCCACAATTTGATGCTTTTTGGTCTGTCACCAAGTCCTCTGATTCTCTCTATGGTATGTAGTATAGCTCTGAATCTATATCATCATTTGCGGATGGAGCTTAAACTGCAGCTTGAGGCTTTCTTTTCTTGCGTGATCTTAAGACTTGCACAGAGCAGATATGGTGCTTCCTACCAGCAGCAAGAGGTTGCAATGGAGGCTCTTGTTGACTTCTGCAGGCAAAAAACATTTATGGTAGAGATGTATGCTAACTTAGATTGCGATATAACATGCGGCAATGTGTTTGAAGATCTTGCTAACTTGTTGTCAAAGAGTGCTTTTCCTGTAAACTCTCCTCTGTCTTCTATGCACATTCTTGCTCTTGATGGGCTGATAGCAGTTATTCAAGGAATGGCTGAAAGGATTGGCAATGGATCTCTTGGCTTAGAACAGGCACCAGTTAGTCTTGAGGAGTATACTCCATTTTGGATGGTCAAATGTGACAGTTATTGTGATCCTAATCACTGGGTTCCATTTGTCCGTCGTAGGAAATATATCAAGAGAAGATTGATGATTGGTGCTGATCATTTCAATCGGGATCCGAAAAAGGGTTTAGAGTTTCTTCAAGGTACGCACTTGTTGCCTGAGAAACTGGATCCACAGAGTGTGGCTTGCTTTTTCAGATACACTGCTGGGTTGGATAAGAATCTTGTGGGGGACTTTTTTAGGGAACCATGACGAATTTTGTGTTCAAGTTCTTCATGAGTTTGCTCAGACTTTTGATTTCCAAGATATGAATTTGGATACAGCTCTGAGACTCTTTTTGGAGACTTTTAGACTTCCTGGAGAATCACAAAAGATACAAAGGGTGCTTGAGGCATTTTCCGAGAGATACTACGAGCAAACTTCACATATCATGGCCAACAAGGATGCTGCATTTTTACTGTCATATTCCCTTATTATGCTGAACACAGATCTGCACAATGCACAAGTTAAGAAAAAGATGAGTGAAGAGGACTTTATTCGCAATAATCGACGCATCAATGGAGGCGAGGATCTCCCACGTGAATTATTGTTGGAGTTGTACCGTTCTATCTGCAAAAATGAGATCCGCACTACACCTGAACAGGGTGCTGGTTTTGCTGAGATGAATCCAAGCCGGTGGATTGATTTAATGCACAAATGCAAGAAGACTGCACCATATATCGTGGCAGATTCCAGGGCTTATCTTGATCATGATATGTTTGCTATAATGTCTGGTCCAACAATTGCTGCCATTTCTGTGGTATTTGATCACGCAGAGCATGAAGAGGTTTACCGAACGTGCATCGATGGTTTCTTAGCTGTCGCAAAGATATCAGCTTGCCACCATCTTGAAGATGTTCTTGATGATCTTGTTGTTTCTCTTTGCAAGTTCACTACGCTTTTGAATCCATCTTCTGTTGAGGAGCCTGTTTTGGCATTTGGTGATGACATGAAAGCAAGGATGGCCACTGTTACAGTCTTCACCATTGCGAATCGCTATGGTGACTATATTCGCACAGGATGGAGAAACATCCTGGACTGTATCTTAAGATTGCACAAACTTGGTCTTCTTCCTGCTCGTGTGGCCAGTGATGCCGCAGATGACTCTGAGTTATCTTCCGATCCTGGACAAGGGAAACCCCCTCACAAATTCATTATCTGCATCTCACTTGCCGTCCATGGGTACTCCTAGAAGGTCGTCTGGGCTGATGGGCCGGTTCAGCCAACTGTTATCCCTAGACACAGAGGAGCCAAGGTCTCAGCCCACTGAGCAACAACTTGCTGCTCATCAACGTACACTTCAGACAATTCAGAAGTGTCACATCGACAGTATCTTTACAGAGAGCAAGTTTCTTCAAGCTGAATCTTTATTGCAGCTTGCACGAGCACTCATATGGGCTGCTGGTAGGCCTCAAAAAGGAGCCGGTTCACCAGAGGATGAAGACACTGCAGTGTTTTGCCTTGAATTATTAATTGCAATTACATTGAATAATCGGGATAGGATTGTTCTTCTTTGGCAGGGTGTGTATGAGCATATTGCAAATATTGTGCAGTCCACTGTCATGCCCTGTGCCTTGGTGGAGAAGGCTGTCTTTGGACTTCTTAGAATTTGCCAGCGGCTGCTTCCTTATAAAGAGAACCTAGCTGATGAGCTTCTTAGATCTCTCCAGTTGGTGCTCAAGCTTGATGCTCGAGTTGCTGATGCATACTGTGAGCAGATCACCCAGGAGGTGACTCGCTTGGTCAAAGCAAATGCTACTCATATTAGATCACAAATGGGTTGGCGCACCATTACTTCTCTTCTCTCTGTAACAGCCCGACACCCAGAAGCTTCTGAATCAGGATTTGATTCTCTGGTGTTTATGATGTCTGAGGGGGCCCACATGTTGCCTTCTAATTTCATTCTTTGTGTAGAGGCTACTAGACAATTTGCAGAGTCACGTGTTGGACAATCTGACCGATCCATCCGTGCTTTGGATCTTATGGCTGGCTCTGTTAGTTGTTTGGTGAAGTGGGTTCTTGAGACTAAGGAAGCTGTGGAGGAAGATGCTGTGAAGATGTCTCAGGATATTGGGGAGATGTGGCTGAGGCTTGTTCAGGCCTTGAGAAAAGTTTGTTTGGACCAGAGAGAAGAAGTCAGAAACCACGCTATTTCGTCATTGCAGAAGTGCTTGACCGAAATGGATGAAGTCCATCTCGCACACAGTCTGTGGGTGCAGTGTTTGAAGTGGTTATATTCACTATGCTCGATGATTTGCTTGAAATTTCCCAGGGGCACTCACAGAAGGACTATCGTAACATGGAAGGGACGCTTACCATTGCTATGAAGCTGCTTTTTAAGGTATTTTTGCAATTACTCCCTGAACTCTCCCAGTTGACAACATTCTGCAAACTGTGGCTGGGTGTTCTCAGTCGGATAGAGAAATATATGAAAGTCAAAATCAGAGGGAAGAGAAGTGAGAAGCTCCAGGATGTAGTGTCAGAACTATTAAAGAACACATTAGTTGAGATGAAAAACAGGGGGATCCTTGCTCAGAGGAGTGCTTTAGGTGGAGATAGCTTGTGGGAATTGACATGGTTACACGTCAACAATATCTCTCCATCTTTACAGTCTGAAGTATTTCCAAGTGAAGGAGTTGATGTGAGTAGTAATACAACTCCTGCTGAACCTGTGGCCTTAGAAAGTTGATAGATCTGAATCTTTATCCTGAAAATCTCTGTTGAGAAAATGTTCCCATTGGATCACACATCTGCTGAGAGAGCTGAAGTTCCGTTTAATCGCTGGTTTATACAAAGGGTGTTTGATACTTAGGGGAGAGAGAGAATAGGGTATGCAGTTGCGTCGTGTATTTTTCACTAAGCGAGGTGTTGTTGAAGATGGAATTTCGACTTCAGCACTTGAAGTTCTGTAGTGTTTTTAGGTTTTACAATAGGAGTGTATTGAATGTACCTTTTTTTACATTTGGATTAGCCAGTGAAAGAGGATACCTGGTCGTCCTTGTGCTAGATAGTTACAAGTTAAAACGTAGAGCATTATATTGCCGTGTAATTGATGTACAGATATTCATCCTGAAAGTATCTGTCCTTAAATGTTGAATACTATCCTGTATTGGTAATTTTGGCATATGAACCTTTCATGTGTTAACTGCTAAATCGCATGGGATAGCTATGAATTTTTCTGTGTATATAGTTGCGGGGATTACCAGAAGCTGGTTACATTAGCATGGCCATTATGCCATCACTCTGTATACACGGCGGCAAGCGGTTTCTGGGTATCTTTTACCCATTTGTATTGCCTCTCGTCTGGAAGAGGCTTAATAGTTGAGAGTTAGAAATCCCAATACTTAGGCCCTGTTTGACACTAGCGTTTTAGGTAGCGGGTAGCTGTTGGACAAAATCAAAACGCTACTTAAGAAATTTATGAGTGTTTGGTAATGTAGTGGTTGTAGTAGCGGGTAGCGGTTGGAGTAGATTATGGGTAGCGGTTGTAGAACGTTACTAATAGTAACGTTGAGATTTATAGGTAGCGGTCTAGCAAATAAACACTATATAATAGCATAAGTTAGAATTGTTAACTAATGTTTTTAATTTCTTTTTCCTTTTTTTTGTTTATTAATTGCTTTATTTTATAGCAATTCATTGTTTTTTTTGTTTACAATAGCAGTGATGTGATTTAAATACTTATTTATTTTAAAGATAAGATATAACTAATATTTCACAATTTTTTATACTCCTCATTCCACAAGCATTTTTGTTAAAATAGCTAATATAAATTTTTAAGGGTTGAATATTGTCTTAAAGTTATACATTTCTTTAAGCAGTTAAAAAGTAGTATACTCCTTTTTGTGTAAGTTCTTTGAAAAGATAAATATTGAATTTAATTATTCAACGAACATATGAAATTATTGTAGTCCATTTCATATTTGAATAAATGTCATTTATTGTCTTTTACCATTTCAACAGCTACTTTTGCCAAACACTTCTAATTAAACAACTATTTTAATCGCTAATCGCTAACAACTACTAGTAGACAGCTAGCCGCTACCCCCCAACAGCTACAACTACTGCAACAGCTAACCGCTACTAGAACCGCTAGTTTTGCCAAACATGCCCTTAAAGAGTTGAGACTATTAAAAAAAAAAAAAATATCCCAATATACTTAGTGCTCTCTACTTCTCTTTTAACCGCATCCTAAGTCCTAAACCAAGGCACATAAGGTGTGCAACTGCCAATCGTTCACTAACGTGATTAAGGGTATGTTCTCTTCAATTTATTTTTACTTATTTTGAGAAAAGTTGAGGAAGGCTAAGAAAAAATTATAAAAAATTTAGAAAAAATAATGAAAAGTATAGAATTTTTTTTTGAAAAATCAAGAAAAGTTCATTCGGAAAAATTCATATAAGTTGAAGTTAAATAAGTTAAAGTAATACACATTGTCAGTGGCGGATCTCCGAACTATTGCTATTAGGGGCTAATTACCTACTTTAGATAGTTAGTTGATGTGTATGTTACATGGACACGCTTATGAGTATCGGATACGGGTACGAGTAACGAATACGGGTGCGAGTATCAATCCAAGTATATATGATATTTTTCTAAAAATTAAAAATATGGGGACACCGTCCTAAATTTGGACATGTGTATGGGGATAAGACTTTTTCTTCATAGATATAATTTTTAAATAATTTTTAGCTTTGCAGAAAGACGAAATAGGAAAGCGAAAAGTTCAAAGCTTTTAATAGCATAAGTAAAACATGTATAAGAAAAATTGGATAACGATAAAAAAATCAATAGTAATTAGGAAAATAAGAAAGGAACCCTTTAAAAAAAGAAGAAAAGAAGAAGAAAAAGTCAGAGCACGTGATTAAAAGTAGAATAATACAAAAAAATAAAAAAAGCATCAACATGACAACATCCTCGTAGTTCTGTGCATCACTATTAACCGTTATATAACTTGTATTCCACACCATGTGATCCCCTTTCCCATGTCCTATTTTCCTTTCTAACACACAGTTGGCTATTCTGTCTCGTGCTTAGCTATTTTGGGCCTTTTTTAGTGAGCTAATCAAAATAGTAAAGTTGTAAAAAAAATTCCCAAAACCTTTTAGGAGTCAGGCCAGACCCGAACCTGTCCCTTGAAAGGCCTGCCCATGCTCATTGTGTCATTAATGATGCTAAACAAGTTTTATTGGTAGTACCCTAAAAAAAAGTTTTGTTGGTAGTGTTGTAATTTATATGAAAGCTAGACTATATATATATATATCAATTTATATGTCTTTCATCATTTTATACATTATTTTATTGTTGCTTATACGTACATTTCATCATCTGAGTTATACATATTTCATAGCAATATATACATATTTCATATAATTTTAAACATGTTATTTATACACATTTTTCATCAATTTATACATTTTTCATCTTTGTTCCTACATATTTTATAACAGTTAATTCATATTTCATCTCTGTTTATACATAATTTTTATATCAGTTTATACATACATTAAATAAGTTTATATATATTCTTGGGACCTATATTCTTTCATTAGTTTATGCATATATTTTCAATAATATATATAATCATATCTGTTTACACATATTCCATATCAGGAGTACATATTTTAGAGCATCCTTAATGGTGAAAAAAAAAGAAAGATTATGTGCTTGATCTTAAATGGGCTCCCTTAGTGGTGATTGAGAATAAGATTGTTGGTTGATTGGCAAAAAAAATTTGTATCCCACGATTGAAATCATGATCAGGCGTGGGAGTGGGACCCACTGCCTGATCCGACTTTTTAAATTTTTTTTTGCCTCTCCAGCAGTCAAAACGCTGCGTTTTGGCTGGCGGAAGGCAAATAAAATTTGCTTTATGCGTCAGCTTGTCAGCGCTGACACGCTGACGCGTAAAGCGAATTCAACGAATGGTTGTGCGCCAAATGTCTCCCTTTCCACATGTCAGCTTACTATTGGGCATTAAAAATATAACCGTTGTAAAATTTGCAACGGTTATATTTAAAAAAATACAAATAAAAAAAAAAAAAAAATTTACCAACGGCTCTATTTTTTCGAGTTCTATAAATAGAGACCCCTTTTGCTATATTTTGGACACACTTAATTTTCTCCATCTTCCTTCACTAATTTCTTCTACTTGTTCTAATTTATTTCATTAACCCTAAACACAATTAATAATGAATATTTCATATCATTAAAAATTAAATAATACAAATATTGTATAATGGTGGTTGGGTGATGAGAGAGAAAAAGTAGTTGGGTGGGGTCCAAAAGTAAGAGAGAGAGGAAAAAGTAGTTGGGATGATTTTTTTTTGGAAAAATTCATACCAATAATCCCAACTATGGTCGTTCTTCCCAAATTAATCCTAACTATGAGTTATTCTAGTATAATCCAAATTATAGGATATATTTTCCCAAAATGATCCCATTACCTCTAGATACCAGTTGAACAAGTAAAAAAGACCACGTGGCACATTGTGACTGGTAGAAATCTCTACTAGTTTTTCTTTCATTTTTTTCCCTTTTTCATCATCCCCATTCTCTTTCCTTCGGTGTTTTTCCTCGTCCTTCGTCTTCTATCACCACCTACACAACTACTGTCAACAAAAACAACCCACCAGACAACCACCACAATCGCCCCCGTTCCCACCTGAAGATATGACAACCATCATCGCCGCCTCCTCTCTCTTTTCTCTTATCACCCACTTTCCCCTTACTCCTATACCGCTGCATAATTGCCACATCTTCATCTCAACCACTCGAATTGTGGACTTTTATGGTAGATTTCGACCATATAAACTGCAGGTTTTAAGTTTATATGATCGGATTTGACCATTTTAAGCTTTTGTTGAAGCAATATGCAAATTAGTATCTCTCTCTTGTTTTATTTTTTGGGTTTGAATGGTTGATTTGGTGGTTGGGTGGGTGGTGATGGAAGTAAAAATTTTAGCAGTGGTGGTATGGTGGAGCGAGGAATGTTTGGCACTTTGGTGATTGTGTCAGGTACAAGTGGTGGAGGAGGAAGATTTGGTGGTGGTTTATTGGCCGGAGGTGGTGATTTTTAGGTGGTTTGGTTTGATTTTCGAGGCGGTAAGGATGGTTAGCGAGGGTCAAATGTGCTTCTTAGGTGGATGGTGATGGTTTTCGTGAGGGGAGGGTTTGGTTTCAAGGTTGTTCGACGAGGTGAGTTGGTTTTGCGAGGCTGGTTCTGGTTTTTGGTTGGGTCGAGCGGTGCTCGGGTTAAGGGTGGTGGTTTTTGGGTTGTGTATGGTGGGGGTCAAAGGTTGTTTATATGGGTGTATTTTGGTGAAGGTGGTTTATAAGGAGTGGGTTTCAGGTGGAGGTTGAGGCGGTTCAAGTGGGGCTAGATGGTTTAAATAGGGTGGTTTGGGGAGGTGGGGGCGTCGGTCTAGGTGGTGCAGGTGTGGCTAGCTAGATGGAGGGGGTGGTTAGGTGGTGGGTAAGAGAAGAAGAGAGAGAAAGGGTGAAATAAAAAGAAAAAAACAGAAATTTGTTTTTTAAACCTGTTTACCAGGTAGCTGGTCATATGGGATCATTTTGGGAAGGGGTACCATTAAGTTGGGATTATACCAGAATAAATCATAGTTGGGATTAATTTGGGAAGACTCCCAATAGTTTGGATTATTCCTGTGAATTTTTCCTTTTTTTTTTTGGTTCATTGTTAAGAAGAAAGTGGGAAAAGATTGTGGGATGTAATTTTTTAGAGAGAGAAAGTTAGAAAGAGAGTGGGATGATCTTTTTTTTCATTCATCATTAATGGTGCTCTTAGAAGCATATATACCCATTTGTGCCTACAATAACTTTGATTCAAAATTCTTTTCACTTTGTTTACATTTTTGCCATTGCGTTAGACACTCTTTGTTTCACACAATGCGAAAATTAGAGTTTTACCCACACTACCTTCTCGACGTTGTTGTCACATTAAAACACTCACATATCTTACCCTCTTTCGAAGGGAATATAGTCCACTTTTTCCTCTAATTTTTCCTATCTAAACATAGTATTTAGTAAATACATACTTAGGTACTAAACTTTGATTTAAGTTGTAGTTTGGGTACCCTAGTTGCAAAAAGGGTACTCAAAACTAACTTCTGTTAACTTTTGTCAGTTTCTTAGTTTGGGACACTGACTCGACTTCCTAGGCGCACGTACCAAGGCAAGTACAATTGTATGGTTCATTTTGGCGCCTTTCACTCCCTCTTTTCTGTCTCTTGCTAATACTTAACTCCACCCCCTGTACTTTCACCCTCACAAAGTACTCCAAAATTCCTTTTGCAACACCCACTTTTCTCCTTCCGTCATCTTCCCCAAAAGGTCATTTTTTAACTCTTTCTTTTTCAATTTTTTACTCCATTAACATGGCTCAACACAACCCTTGATACCCTCCTAGAAGGAATGTTCCAAACTTGCCTCCTCCTAATGATACGTCTTGTGTTTTTAATTTTTTTTTTCAATTTCTTTTGTTTATTGTTGTGTATTATTAATTATTTGGATGTTGTTTAGAATGTGTGAAACAACATTTGTTTATTTGTTTGTGGGTTAAATAATCTACTTATGTAAAGAAATAGTAGTTGTTGGTTTAGCCTGGTTATTAGGATATTCTTACCTTTTGTGAGTGTTTAGGGTTTTGTGCTAAAACATAATTTACTTTTGTTTTGTGATTTTAATTTAATGTCTTTCTCTTTTTAATTATTTCTTTACTGTATGTGCTAAAGATTCAATTTTTAATGGTTTAACTAATTGTTGAAGTTGATTAATTTAGTTGTTGAGTTGTCAAATTGTTGTTTGATAATGTTAGTTAAGTCCTCTGCTTTGTGCTATGTTTTTCTATGATGTACTAGGTTTGACAGTCTTAGACAATGCACACAACCTCTTCAAAGAGCAAGAAGTTATAACCTTTCACATTTTCTCCAAACCGGATTGAGAGTCCAAACTGAATGTAGAGCTGATGTGCAAAAAATGGTGCATCTGGTGCAGGCTTAGGCATCTTGGTTACCACAACCTAATTTTGGGGGCCAAGGAGTAGAACATTTAAGAGTTGGGCATTTCATGACATCATCAGAATGGCAGGGATCTCATGGCTTAGCTGGAGAAAGACATGACGGTCTATTTTGATGGCTTTTCCCTTACTATTTAAGGAGGGTTAGATGATGTGAAGGTGGTTGTTTTTGGGATGGTAATGGTGGTTGTTTTTGGGATGGTAATGGTGGGTCTATTTTGATGGCTTTTCCCTTACTATACACGATAGCAGTTTTTTGGGTTTAGCTGCCATGATCTTATTTACTAGTTGATAGGCGTGTCGTGCACCTAACAAAAATAAATAACCTAACTAACCTCCTAACTATGTAGTAGGGCAAGTCAGGGTCGATCCCACAGAGAGAAAGTTGTTCTATGATTAGCCCTTAAATAATGGTAAGACAAAAGGAGATTAATATCAAGAATAATGGTGGAATAAACTCTAATCAATATCAAAATAAAAGACTCTAAAGTTAAGTATCCCCACTAGCATGAATTAATACAATAATAATTCCTACCCCAAACTAATCATTTAAATGCTCACAAGGAAAAGTACACCCTATAAAATACCATAAACCTCTCCCGAGTATCTATGGCTTCTCTAATATGCACTCAAGCCTACTCCCGTGGAATCATGCAAATTAAA
The DNA here is from genome assembly GCA_947648045.1 of Beta corolliflora. Lineage (NCBI taxonomy): Eukaryota > Viridiplantae > Streptophyta > Magnoliopsida > Caryophyllales > Amaranthaceae > Beta > Beta corolliflora. Next base: position 617,952 of record CANSZD010003845.1, read on the forward strand.
GACATTAAATGCGGCACTCTAACTTCCTAACAATCTATTCTACCTACTCCCGTGGAGAATTTCATATCCTTAATTGAAATACCCAAATCCGTCAAAACCCAACTCCCGTTGTGATCAAGTCAATGGAATGATAACAATACTAATTATCCCTAATCTAGTATTGGAATATGCACAATCAATTAAGCAAGAACAATTAAACAATTAATTTGGGAATTTAAAGGCATAATCATGAATTAATTCATACTAGGGTTCAACTTAACAATAGATAAAAGAACTACTCAAGCATAATTGAAATAAATAAAGAAACTAGAGAAGAATAATTACAATTCATAATAATTAACAAAGAGAAAAGAAAGAGAGAATAAATACTTGAATTAATGGAAGAAAGGTACAGTCTTGGAGAACAATGAAGATCCACAAGTTTCTCTCTCTAACTTCTCTCTCTAAAAACCCTAAAAAGTGTATACAATAAAACTCCCCCCTCCTCTACTCGTCATTCAACGAATAAAAGGTATTTGTAACTTCCTAAAATATAAAACCGACAAAATAGAAGGCGCTACGGAGCAGACCAACACGGACGTGTCAATAATGACACGGACGTGTTGACCTGCTACTACATAAATATGCTACGACAGAAAAGCTACTGCCTCGAAGAAATCAGAGTGACACAGACGTGTCATAAGTGTCACGGACGTGTTGTCCTGTAGTCGTCAGATTCTCTAGCTCAACTTCGAACAGCAATAATTTTTGATCCAGAGCTTTGTTTGGTGCTGTAATATATCGTTGGAAAGATATTCAAGTCTAGTTTTCAACCCAGTTGGAATCACCTCATTATCATTCTTGTGTCAAAAGTTATGAGTGAAATGGTGCAGAGGTGTCATATTTCGCACAAGTACATATAGTCCTTTGTATCTTCTTCAATTCCAATCCGTTTTGGGCACATGATATATTGTTTTGGAGGTAATCTACGTGCCTTAATAGTCATGTCCTCAAATAGGAGTCCAAAGTACCTGAGATTACATCAAAAGACCAAACAACCCGTGAAAGCATCGTAGCTTATTAAAATGGACCTAAATATGCATAAATGCAATGTAAATGCTCTAATACTACATAAAAATGCACCCTAATATGCAACTAAATGATGTTAGAATATGCACTTATCACTAGTTGTTGAAGATGTGTGTCTTAGCTAGGTGTAGTATGAATGTGATAAATGATCGTATTTCTTTTTGTGTTTGTTACTGCTATGACGTAATACTAGTTATATGATCTGCTAAACACTAGGGGGGCGTTTGGTTGGGGAGCTTCAAGAAAGGGTAAGGGAAACAAGGCTCTTGATTCCCTTTGTTGATGTTTGTTGGGTCCTTTTATCATTCTCTTTACCCCTCCCTTTCCCCCAAAGTCCTCTACATCCATTCCCCCACACCCCCTAGGGTTTCACTTACCCTTTCCCTCATGCTACTCCATGGTCATCTTGACTCATTATTGACCACCAATCAAGCCACCACAACCACCATTCATGCCACTGAACCACCACTGCAGCCACCAAACTATCACCCCGTAACCCGCCCACCACCCAACCACCCCACGACACACCGAACCACCACGAAACCAACACCCACCACCATCCAACCACCGCATGAAAAACCCAACCACCACGAAACTAACATCCACTGCCATCCAACCACCACAAGAAACACCCAGCCACCGCGAAACTAACACCCACCACCATCCATCCACTCCACTTAATCAACTACCCACCACAAAACCAACACTTATCACCACCCCACGACATACCAAACCACCACGAAACCAACCCCCACCACCACGTAACCACCTCACTGAGCATTCAGCCATCACAAAACCAACACCTACCACCACCTAGCCACCCCACGAAACCACCAGACACCCGAAACCAAAATCAAACCACCACCCCACCACCATCACAGCCACAAAACCGCATATCATCACACCAAGAAAACCCAAAAACGAAAAAAAAGCCAAAGTAAAAAAAAATTACCTTTTCTTTTCTTTAATTATGGTTTTATATGGTTAAATTCGGCCATGAAAACTTCAGATCTGAAGTTTTTATGGTCAAATTTGACCTTTAAAACCTAAGATTTGAGTTTTTATGGTGGTGGAAAAAAGAGATGGCAAAAGGGCACCGACGGCGGCAACAAAGGAGAGGCGTTGATGGCAGCAACGAGGGGGGCAGCGCACCGGTGCGCTGACGAGATGCCGGCAGCGGCGAGGTGGTGGCGGCGACGAGGTGGTGGCAGTGGTTATTGGGGGAAAGAGAGTGTGTATGTATGTTGGAGTAATAGTGAGAGGAGAGAGATATATTATTGATACTAACCAAACAACTCTTTTAATCAAAGGGTTTACCTTTCCATTCTCCTTGTTTCTCTTTCTTAAACCCTTTCCCTTTCCCCTTCATAAACCAAACACCCCCTAGGTGTGTATTAATGTAAAGTATTTAAACCACTAACTACAATGTAATGAATGAATTTGATGAATGAAATGACTACTCAATCAATATTGAATAGTGAAAAGCAGAGCTATGAATGAACATAGAAATGACTATGAACTTTTATTATAAATACGGTTTTTCATCAAATTCTCCCGAGTTTTTACATAACTGATAATTCACAATATACCAAACTTTTGAAAATTCACCAAATAACCCGACTTTTACACAAATAACACAAGATGCCTTTTGACTAACTAAAGGCAAACAACGTTAACCCCTAAACCCTAATTAACCCAAGAACCTTAACGAATTAGCCCTTTCCCCATAACCCTCTTCCCTTTCCTTTCTTTCCCCACCAAGCCCACCACATCACCACCCTGTCGGCTGCCATTGCAGCCTACGAATATCGTCGCCTCTTAAGCGCCACTGCACTCTTTTCTCTCTCGTGTTTCTCCTTTTCTCGTCCTTTGCTCCGTGAGCTGCTACTCACCATCGTCATAATCGGAGCTCTGCATTCCAACTGCCATCATAGCGCTCTCTCCACTATCACCAATAGAAGCTCATCCTAATATCCGTATAGTATCTCCAGTAAATCTATCTTTTGATGACTTGACAGGAGAATTTTGTCACTGTTTTTGTGTGGACTCGACCATTTTTCTAGGAAATAATGGAAGAGAGAGAAAATTTACAAGGAAATCGAGAGGTTGAAGGTGAAGATGTACTACACATGATGGGAGTAAGGAGGAAGTTAGGGTTTGTGTGAGTGGTGGTGGATTTTCCCATATATCTTTCATTTCTCTCTATCTTTCTAACGAGAAAATTAGAAGTTGAAGATGAAGATGCGCTGATGAGTTTATCAGAGGTATGCGCCGAAATTACTAGGTGTGGCTTTTGATGGTGGTGGTACGGTGGCTGGGTTAGTGTAAGCAAAGAGAAAAAGTGAAGGGTGGTGGGGTGGTTTATGTGTTGGATGGTGGGATCGTTTTGGTGGAAGAAGATGGAGGTGGTAATGGTGGTGAATTTGGTGGAAGGAGATGAGTGGCTGTTAGGGTGGTTATGGAGGAAAGGTGAACTAGAGTTAATTAAGAGTTAGGGTTACTAAGTGTTAGGTGCGCGACACGCCTATCAAATTTTGGCGCCGTTGCCGGGGAGATAGTTTGTTTTATTTAGTTTTTATTTTTTGGTGAGACTAGACTGTATATATATTTTTTTCCTTTCTTTTGTGAATATTTTTTTTTTCTTTTTTTTTTTCGTATCATGGAGTCATATTATTATTTTGATGGGGATAATTCTTCTGATAGGCACCATAGTCATAATTCTTGTGGTTCTCATATTTATAGTTTTGATGCATCATATCAAAATTCTCCCAATTTTTGCATGAGTTCTCATGAATTACCATACATGTTCCATGAACCCAATATTTTTGCTAGTAATTCTAGAGCAATTTTTTCTTTTCCTCAATATGAGAATGAATTATTTTGGAAATACTATTATAGACTTGGCGATTTTGTTGGTCCTAACCATGGAATTGAAATTTGGGATATGTGCCTAGTGATTTATGAGGGTTTAAATGAAGAAACTAGGGAGGTGTTGGAGTCTATGTCTAATGGTCAATTTCTATCTCAATCACCTGATTATTGTTGGGATCAAATTGAGTGGTTGGCTCAGAATAATTATGAGTGGGATATGTCTTTATCTTCGAGACCATCCTTTTCATCTGAGATGCATATTACAACACCTCCTTATTGCTCAAATTGTCAATCTACTTCACATGATTTTTCTTCGTGTGATGTGACGTTAGTGAATGATTTTAACCCCTCACCCCAATATGAATTTGATTATTACACTCAAAATTCTCATCCCCAACCGTATATTTATGATGTTGATGATGCCGGTTGTATAGAGAATGAGAGTTATGAGGATGATGATCAAATTATAGGAGAGAGCAATGTGATGGATATTTTAAAGGAGGAAGAGCCCTTTGTTGAAATTTCCTCTTTGGAGGAAAGTCAAGTCGAGAGTGAAGTGATTTATGAGTCTTTATCGGTACCACCTATAGCTTTTGAGTCTCATGTTCCTTTTTCTAAAAAACTTGATCTTATTCCTTCTTCCCCTATATTATATCCTCCATCGTTCCTTCTTCCTCCCTTCTTGAATGACTTTTATGATAATGTAAATTTAGTTTCTTTTCCTTCTTTTGAGTCATGTAAAAAGACTAACAATTTTTCTTTTTCTTCTTCTTGTAAATATAATTTTTCCTTTGATTTTTCTTTTTGTAGTTTTAGTAATTTTTTAGTACTAATTTTTTTCATTTTTCCTTTCCACTCTTATATAATATGCTCTGAGATGTTTGCATGAACATATGATAAGCTTCTTAGAGCATTGAACTATTATGAGTGATCTACTAGTCTTAAACGGTCATGCAAGACCTTAAATCAGCGCTTATCGGGAGGCAACCCGATTTTGTTCATTTTTTTTTATTTTTTTTGGTTTGACTAACTTTGCTAATGTGTGACGAAGTCTGTTGCTAGGTACAAGCATAGCCAATTTTTTTGGCTAAGTTCACTGCCTCATTACAACTATCGATTGTGGTGGAGGTGTCGATGCTTTTTGACACTCCCTTTGATTACCCACCCCTTTTGTATGTTGTACCTCTCCCTCATTTAATTCCTCTTTGTTCACATTGAGGACAATGTGTCATTTAGCTTGGGGGAGGATGTTTGTCATCATTACTTAGCGCATGTTAGTTGCATCTAGAGTAGTTTTTTTTTTCATTGCTTTCGTAGGATGTTGCACGGTTTGTACCGTTCACTAGGAGTGGGAGTTTACGTGTAACCAAAAATATTGTATTGCTTTCATAGTTGCATTGGCATATTTCATCTCATATTAGATTTCATGTCATTTTAGTTGCATCTATGGGACTATTGCTAGCACTTATTGAGAACCTTGCTGATATTTTACTACAATTCCTAAGCATAATTCATCTTGTTCATGATTCTTCATAGCACGATTGTTTCGCAATTGATTGTTTGTGGTAAGATTGATTGATCTCTCTCTGGCTCGATTTAACTTTATTATGCAGACACCTTAAACTAAGTGAGCTTTTGTGCCTATAAACTGATGTATCTGTGTCAGTTATGTTCTTTCATGTGTGATTAGTTCCTTAGTTGTCGCATTGATCTTGATTTTGACTTAGTACTCCTTGATATTTGCTAGTGCATACATTTTGATATGATTGAGGCATTCTATTTCATGATCTCGGCTCGAGTTATTCTTGTTTTCATATTATCCTTCCTCTAACCCCCCCTGAGCCTTTCTGACTATGTTTGATTGCTACCTACATTACAAGCCATTGGCCTCATTCGATATTTGTCCTAAGCCTAGCTTGGGGGAGCGAGTATTAGTTTTGGTTTGGTTTGTATTGAATTGAAGTGCTCTATTTGTAGTTTAGAAGGATGGAAAAATATGTTTAGTGAGCTTTGAAATTGAATTGAAAGTTCGAAAAAAAAAGAAAAAAAAAGTGAAAAATGAAATGAAAAAGAAGAAAAAAAAAGTTGTGAATAAAGTGAAATAAAAAGGGTTATGATTGAATTTCTTGAGTGAAAAGTGTTGTTGATTATATTTGGAGATTGTTGGTTGTTGCACGGAGTTGTTGTGACCTTTCTTGGTCATATTTTCAGTTATATAATGCTCCCCCTTCTTGGTTTTTCCACCACAATTCCCAAATTATTTTCCATACCTTTAACCTCAACCCCATTACAACCCTTAAAAGTCCTCTTGATCATTGTGTATTGTATTGTTGAGTATTAAGTGAGTCAAAAAGTCAAAGTTAAAGAGTTTATGTTTCATCTGAGTCGACTTGTTTTAGGTTGAGTGTTATCATTTATCCTTTAAACACATGAGAGATTTGAGCGCACATGACTATAGTGAGGTCTGTCAGGTTTGGTTAAATCCAAATTGGGAGAGATGGTATGTGGTATGATTGGAGAGTCGATTGCGATACATGGCATGCTATGCGGCTTTGTTCGAGCTTGTATTGATGCTTGGTTTGTGTAGTGATTTTATCTCTTGTGTTTTCAGTTGAGTGTTTAGCCCTGTTGTAGTCCTATATTGTAGGTCGTCTTTCTTTTCCAATGTTTATGTCTTATTGCTTGGGGACAAGCAATGGTTTAGCTTGGGGGAGTTTGATAAGTGCATATTCTAACATCATTTAGTTGCATATTAGGGTGCATTTTCATGTAGTATTAGAGCATTTACTTGCATTTATGCATATTTAGGTCCATTTTCGTAAGCTACGATGCTTTCACGGGTTGTTTGGTCTTTTGATGTAATCTCAGGTACTTTAGACTCCTATTTGAGGACATAATGATTTAGGCGCGTAGATGACCTTCAAAACGATATATCATGTGCCCAAAACGGATTGAAAGTGAAGAAGATACACATGACTTTGTGTACTTGTGCGAAATATGACACCTCTTCACCATTTCACTCGTAAATTTTGACTCAAAAATAAATAACCTAACTAATCCTCCTAACTATGTAGTAGGGTAAGTCAGAGTCGATCCCACAGAGAGAAAGTTGTTCTATGATTAGCCCTTAAGTAATGGTAAGACTAAATGAGATTTAATATCAAAGATGGTTGAATTAACTATACTAATCAATCTATAAATAAAAGACTCTATAGTTAAGTATCCCCACTAGCATGAATTAATACAACAATAATTTCTACCCCAAACTAGTCAATTAAATGCTCACAAGGAAAAGTACACCCTATAAAATACCATAAACCTCTCCCGAGTATCTATGGCTTCTCTAATATGCACTCAAGCCTATTCCCGTGGAATCATGCAAATTAAAGACATTAAACGCGACACTCTAACTTCCTAACAATCCATTCTACCTACTCCCGTGGAGAACTTCATGTCCTTAATTGAAATATTCAAATCCGTCAAAACCCAACTCCCGTTGTGATCAAGACAAAGGAATCATAACAATACTAGTTATCCCTAATCTAGTATTGGAATATGCACAATCAATTAAGCAAGAACAATTCAACAATTAGTTTGGGAATTTAAAGAAATAATCATGAATTAATTCACACTAGGGTTCAACTTAACCATAGATTACAAAATTATGTAAGCATAATTGAAATAAATAAAGAAAATAGAGAAGAATAATAAAACATCATAATATAAAACAAGGAGAAAAGAAGAAGAAAAGAGATACTTGAATTAATGGGAGGAAGGTGGATTCTTGAAGAACAATGGAGATCTACAAGTTTCTCTCTCTAACTTCTCTCTCTAAAAACCCTAAGTATAAACTAATTATGATGATATAATATCTATGCTGCTCAAAATAATGTTTAAAGTCCTATTTATAAGCTAAGATTAATATAAACCGACATAAGTTAGGTCACGCGGAAGATACGACATTACAGCAGGTTGCACGGGCAAGCAACATATTGCACGGGCGTGCAGGGTCATGCACGGTCGAGCGAAATCTCGCTCGGTCGTGCGAGCGAGGCAGAAGCTTCAGTGACTTTTGATTGCAGGTTGCACGGCCGAGCAGATATCCGCACGGGCGTGCGGTCGAGACAGTGGCTTCAGCTCAACTTTGAACAGCTATAACTTTTGATCCAGAGCTTTGTTTCACACATGCAATATATCGTTGGAAAGCTCTTGAAGTCTAATTTCCAACCCAGTTGAAATTACCTCATTATCATTCTTGAGTCAAAATTTACGAGTGAAATGGTGAAGAGGTGTCATATTTCGCACAAGTACACAAAGTCATGTGTATCTTCTTCACTTTCAATCCGTTTTGGGCACATGATATATCGTTTTGAAGGTCATCTACGCGCCTAAATCATCATGTCCTCAAATAGGAGTCTAAAGTACCTGAGATTACATCAAAAGACCAAACAACCCGTGAAAGCATCGTAGCTTACGAAAATGGACCTAAATATGCATAAATGCAAGTAAATGCTCTAATACTACATGAAAATGCACCCTAATATGCAACTAAATGATGTTAGAATATGCACTTATCACTAAGTTAATTAGATTTAATTAAAGTTAGGAGTTAATCAGGAGCTAATGACGAATGACGTTATCCATTAGTTACAAGTGAATGAAGTGTTGTTGTGAATTATGTGAAAACTTGGAGGCATTTGGTGAAAAACCCATTATAAATAATACTTCTTGTGCCTAACCAAAATAGTTACACTTTGACATTTTACGATTAGTAATAAAAAATTTAAGCCTTAATATCTTTCATTATGTATTTGTATAAATTATAAAAGTTGATATTTTAAAATTATTTATTGAAATAAATTTAAATGGATTACAATGTGATTATAATTTCGTAACATATAAATCACAAACAATGATCAAAATATAGTATATGGATAATGCTAAATAAAAACTTATGCATCTTTACAATTCTCAAAATCTTCTTCGGTAGTTCACTTTTTTTTCTCCCTAAATTTGGCACAAGTTTGTTTAGATTCCAAAAAATTTGTATTATAGAAACGGATCGAAGACCAAAAAACTCAAAAATTTTGAAACATTATAAGGATTTGAAAATGCTGGTCTGATCTCGGTCTGGATCGTTTAGACCAATTTTTACTTGAAAAAACTTATCTTATTTTTAGGTTTATAATCATATTTATTTCAATATTTGAAATATATAGATATTTATAATATAGTAATAATTTTTTAATATATTATCCATAAAAAATATAGTAAAATTAATTTTATATATTATTTATGTAAAAGCAAAAAACAGAAAAAAAAATCGTTTGTCTAGACCTAAAATCGAAACTTAAAAAACCTTGGGCCAAACAACAGACTAGTTTTTCGATCCGGACCAAAAAAGTCGACCATTCAAAAAACTTGGATCTAATCAAGGCCACAATTTGTAAGTTTTCCCTTAGCTAGGCCTCTAAATTCTCAGAATTGGTTTGATATACGTTAGCATATTCTTAGTCATTACTTTTCTCTGCTATAACCGAACTATAATCTAGGAGATTTTGTCTCCCATTACCCACTGTAATTTCCTTCTACTTACCAATATAATGGCAGAATATTTCAATGTAAATTCAATACTTTCTTCTTAATCTTATACTTTAAGTATTTCAAATAATATGGTAAAGATAACCTGATGCAAGACTTGTCCGAATTTGATCACCACACCAATCGCATGAGATGATATGTACATCAGCATGTTTTGCAACTTTACACTGAAAATTCTGACAGTATACCCGGAAAACTATATAATTCCTGGTTGCTTCAATTTCTTCGTATTCAATTTCTCAGAATATTCCCAAATGAATCACTCTTGCATTGGCATCTCTCTCAAAAGAGTCCAACATTTTTATTGCCTTACCCAAGCTTTCTGATGTCTTGTTTATTACTTTACTTTTTGATAGTTTTTAATTGGTTTTATAGTTGTTTTTGAGTTAGTTTAGGCTAGTTTGTTAGCTATTTCCTTAATTTGTGCAATTTTCCTTCCTGTATGCATTTTCTTTGGGCGATTTGTTTCATTTCAGGACTTAGGAGCACGCTTGGAGGACATTTGCATACTCCCGAATATTAATATCGAAGAGGAAGATCAAGGAAGCATCAAGGAAGCATAACCCAGTTCCGGGGGCAAATATAAGAAGTTTTGGAAGAGTTTGCGCACAAGAGTCAACTTCAAATGGCCATAACTTTCAGCACACAAAACATTTTTGAGCAATTCAAGTTGGAGATGAAAGTTTGGCTCAATATCTTTCCATCAAGTGGTCACAAGCTCAATTCTGATGAAAAACGAGTGAGATAGAGCCGTTTGAAAATGAACTGACGAAACTGAAAAACTGACCCGAGCGCTCGGGTCAAATGACCCGCCCGGGTCAATCTGCGGAGAACACATATTTCTGTACTGATCAGCTGACCCGCCCGGGTCAGGTGACCCGAGGGCTCGGGTCAGGTCACCCGAGGGCTCGGGTCATCCAACCCGCCCGGGTCGGGTCTTTTTCCGGAACCTTTTTTTTGCGACTTTGTTTGTTTTAATGCGGGGGTTGTTTTGTAATTTTCTGTTTTATGTCTTATGACTATATAAGAGGGACTCCTCTTATTTTAAAAAAGACTAATTTACATTATATTTTAATAAAGAGAGATTTGAAATTCTTAGAACCCTAGGAGAGAGAAAATCTCATTTCTAGAGAGAGAAGTGAGAGAAACTTGTTGAAAGCTTGGAATTTGAAGAATCTAAGAAGGAAACTTGAAGATTTGGAGGCTCCTTGCAACTTTAATGAGAATTTCTTACTCTCTCTCATATTTTATTGCTTTATTTTCTTATTTTCATGTCATTTTCACTCTATTTACTTGTTCATCCTAGATTATTGTTTTAGTTCATGTTAATAGTTATTAATGTCTTTTAGTTTATAATTTATCATGATTTGTGAGTAGCTATTTCTTTGAGAAGGGTTTGAAGCCATTAATGAGTTCATGAACCTCTAAATCCAACATTGGGTTTTTGACTTGGTATAATTTTGGCTAATTGATTTGGTATTTTCATGAATGTTTGTGTGATTGGCCATTATATGAGCATAATTTAGGTACCCTTAGTGAAGGATCGAGAGATGAAGTTAAGGGGTTGCCTCAAATCGATTATTAGGCTTGAAGGACCATGAGAATAGGGACTACCTAGCCTATGGGACTTAGTTTGCTTGTTTAAGTTCATCATGTTTATGGATATGCTTGGTTAAATGCCTTAGCCATGAGAATAGGTCTTCGGTAAGAGACTAGGCCAATCTAGCTAGCTCGAGAGAGTGGTTAGAGTACTAATGGATGAACAATTCCCCTCAATTGATCCCCATTGTTGATTCCCATTGTGATTGCTTGGTTTGTGAATGAGTTGATTGGTGGATACCCCTTCCCAAAGCCATTTTTCTTATTGTCCTTTCATCTATAAATCTTCAAAAACATAGAGTTTGCTTAGCTTATCATAAATCGATACTTATTGGTGCTTTCCTTAGTCCTTGTGGATTCGACCCTTTACTTGCCCTATATTGGGTAGTTTAGGTATTTTTGACGTGTTTACAACGAGCGCGTCAAATTTTGGCGTCGTTGCCGGGGACTTCGGCTTGCATTGATTTGTGTTGATTAGGTAAGTCTAGGCTATTTGTGAATATTCTTTTTTTTTTCTTTTCTTTTTTTTTTCTTTCTTTTTTTTGAAAAGAAAAATTCTCAAAAAAATGGCAAGTACTTCTTTTCCTCAATATGACAATGAATCCTTTTGGGCATACTTTGATAGGCTTGGGGAGTTTATAAAGTTCCATGACTATGATATTGGGGAAGCTTGTGAGATTACATATTGGGGACTAAATGAGCATACTAGAGGAGTTGTTGAAAATATGTTTAACGGTGAGTTTCGAGCGACATCTTCGGATGAAGCTTGGAATTTTTTTATGTGGTTAGCTAGGGACACTTGTGATTCCGACTTTTATGCAAATTGTCATGATTCCTCTAATATGTGCATGAATTTCAATGATGTGTCACATGTCCCCAATATTGATTCTCATATGATTGATTGTGATCCCTCCCCCAAAATTGATTTTCAAGGTTCCTTGTATTCCGAATCATCGAAATCCGATTTGGAGCTTACTCTTGAGCGATATCTTAATGGGGCAAATTCTAGTGCTAATTATGAGCCTCTCCCTAAAATTGACTCCAAACCCATTGAGGATCTCTTTTTACAATTGAAAATTAATTTGAATTCACTTAGGGAAAATCGGGGTTGCAAAAATGACATTCTCAAGTTTGATTATGTTGATTCGAGGGATGTTGAAAATGAAAATCAATTGGGAAAGAATAGTCTAGATATTGATGATGGTTTTTGGAGTAGTGATGATGAGGGGTATGCTTTTGAGGAGAAAATGCCCAATATTGAGGATGTTATTGAAAGTAAGGATGTTTGTGAATCTTTGCATTCTCTTTTTGAGTATGATGTTCCTAACTCTAGTGGGTTTAGCCTTACTTCGTCTCCTTCCATCTTAGAGCACTCATCATCTCCTACCAATTCTAGCTTGAGTGAAGATCTTGGCCAATTAGAAAGTAAGATACCTCATTTGGTGGTTGGTAATGATTTTGAAGTTTTGATGGATAATGAAAATGTTGTTGATAATAACTCATTGGTGGAAGAAGTCTCCCTTCTTAAGTCTTGTGATGTGAGTGAAGTGGTTAGTGAAAGCTTTGTTTCCATCTCTTCCCCTCATATTCCATTTACAAGAAGGATTGACATTATTCCCTCTACTCCCATTTCATATCCATTTTCATCTCTCAAAACTCCACCTCTTGTTGAGTTTCTTGCCTCTTTTGACATTCAAGTGCCCAATTTGTTTATTTTTGAGGAAGAGAGTGAGATTACCACAAAAAAGAGTTTGTTGAGGAGAGTTTGTCATTTCATTTTTCTTCTTATTTTGATTCTTCTTCTTCTTATTTCTTTGTTTTTCCTTTTGTTGCTTCTTTTAGGCATCCTTCTCCGCATTTGCATGGAGTTGCATTGCACTATATGCACACTTTACATTTTGTCATTGCATACTTAATAATAATGGAAATGTGTGCTAGTGCATTTGACAAACTCTTGCGATCTTTGAATTGCTATTTACTAGAAAGGTCAAGCTTAGGACTTTAAATAAGCCTTTCTCGGGAAGTAACCCGTGATTTATTGCTTTCATTTTTTTTATTTTGATTTTACTCATTTTTTTTCTATCTTTGATTTTGATTTAGGCACATAGTTCGAATGACAACCATTGTCAATAGTACGTGGAAAGCAAATCATGGTTTTGAAGAAGTTTATTAGCAATGGAGAAATTGGGTCATTTGCGGGTATTTGCACCCACCTACTATCCGGTAGCTTCCTTCCTTTTGATATTTCTTAAATGCTATATGATTTGTGGCACATATGTTTGTTGGTTGAATGTTTCTTCCCTCCCTCCCTCCCTCCCTCCCTTTGCTTGTCTTGTTCAAGCATTGAGGACAATGCTTTATTCTAGCTTGGGGGAGTAGCTATTTGCTAGCATGGGGGAGGTGTATATAGTTTTTATTTTTTTGTTTTTCCCCTTTTTCACAAAAAAAAAAAAACTAAAAAAATCATCTTATTTTCATTTCTTTTCTTGTTCTTTCAAGTTTTGATTTCCTTCTCTTTAGTTGTAACAAAGTCAAAAATGAAAAAAAAATGAATTGAAAAAACAAGAAAAAAAAAAAGAAACAAAAAGAGGTGTTAGTTTTAAATAAAAATTTGGTTTCCTTGCCTAAGGAAGATGCTAAGTAATGATATGATGTGGATTCCTTGCTTTGACTTTGAGTATATGTTTAGAGGCTTCTTTTGGAAGAGTGTGATCATGGGTTAAGGTGTTTTAGGAGTTGATTAATCTTGATTGCATTAGAATCTACCAAAATGAAACTAATGAATGCTCAATTGGATGCCTAGTCTTGAACATTGACTAATTTGCTCATGCTTGGATAATTTTAGCTTCAAATTTGCGGTCCCTTGTGTCCCTAGATGTACTCATTATGTCCCGAAACAAAAGCTCTATAAGAAACTTAGTTTTTATTTCTCTTTGTATCCAATAAGTGGCACAAAAAGCCACAAGTTCTTATGTCTCTCTTTAGTGAGTAACTTCACATTTGTATAGCAAAAATTCCCATAATAAGGGAAAAAGAAAAAGCCAAAAACAGTCAAAAAAGGCGTGAAAAATGAAAAAAAGTGAAGAAAAAAAGAAAAGCAAAAAGAGTAGAAGAATTCCAATAAAAGAGGTCAATTTGTGGATGCCTCCCACACTTAGTACTATTTTTCTAAAGTTTCGAGTAGAGTGGAGTCTAAGGCCTATTTGTGTGTCTAGGGATGGTGGACTAGTGGTTTGAGCTTTTTATAACACTTGAAGGGCCCTAAGTCTTTTGGATAGCTAGGTGTCCTCTAACGAGCGAGTAAAAAATCTAATTAGGTGTCCCATTGCAATCTTGATTAGTTTCTTTCTCTACCCATAACCTATGAGTACACTTGGAAATTAGTTGTTTTGAAAGTTGCTCTCTATCTTTGCTTGTGAACCATTTCATTGATAGTTGACTTGGGCATTAATCTTGAATTTGATTGAATAAATGGTTGATGAAAAACTAGAGTTGTGGGTTTGAAAACTCTTTGGAAACCCTCGCGAGATCCTACTCGCCCTCTAGAGCGATCTAGGGGTTTAAAGAGCTTGTTGCATGTGCTAAATGCAATCGTGATTCCTACGAAAATGAGTTAGTGTAAATTCTTTATCCTTCATTCCTTTTTCATTTTTTCTTCCCCCTTCCTTCTTCATTTTGTTTTCAAATAAGTTTTCATTCTCCTACTTGCGTTTTAATCTATTTTGCTTGAGGACAAGCAAAGATCTAGCTTGGGGGAGTTTGATGTCTTGTTTATTACTTTACTTTTTGATAGTTTTTAATTGGTTTTATAGTTGTTTTTGAGTTAGTTTAGGCTAGTTTGTTAGCTATTTCCTTAATTTGTGCAATTTTCCTTCCTGTATGCATTTTCTTTGGGCGATTTGTTTCATTTCAGGACTTAGGAGCACGCTTGGAGGACATTTGCATACTCCCGAATATTAATATCGAAGAGGAAGATCAAGGAAGCATCAAGGAAGCATAACCCAGTTCCCGGGGGCAAATATAAGAAGTTTTGGAAGAGTTTGCGCACAAGAGTCAACTTCAAATGGCCATAACTTTCAGCACACAAAACATTTTTGAGCAATTCAAGTTGGAGATGAAAGTTTGGCTCAATATCTTTCCATCAAGTGGTCACAAGCTCAATTCCGATGAAAAACGAGTGAGATAGAGCCGTTTGAAAATGAACTGACGAAACTGAAAAACTGACCCGAGCGCTCGGGTCAAATGACCCGCCCGGGTCAATCTGCGGAGAACACATATTTCTGTACTGATCAGCTGACCCGCCCGGGTCAGGTGACCCGAGGGCTCGGGTCAGGCCACCCGAGGGCTCGGGTCATCCAACCCGCCCGGGTCGGGTCTTTTTCCGGAACCTTTTTTTGCGACTTTGTTTGTTTTAATGCGGGGGTTGTTTTGTAATTTTCTGTTTTATGTCTTATGACTATATAAGAGGGACTCCTCTTATTTTAAAAAAGACTAATTTACATTATATTTTAATAAAGAGAGATTTGAAATTCTTAGAACCCTAGGAGAGAGAAAATCTCATTTCTAGAGAGAGAAATGAGAGAAACTTGTTGAAAGCTTGGAATTTGAAGAATCTAAGAAGGAAACTTGAAGATTTGGAGGCTCCTTGCAACTTTAATGAGAATTTCTTACTCTCTCTCATATTTTATTGCTTTATTTTCTTATTTTCATGTCATTTTCACTCTATTTACTTGTTCATCCTAGATTATTGTTTTAGTTCATGTTAATAGTTATTAATGTCTTTTAGTTTATAATTTATCATGATTTGTGAGTAGCTATTTCTTTGAGAAGGGTTTGAAGCCATTAATGAGTTCATGAACCTCTAAATCCAACATTGGGTTTTTGACTTGGTATAATTTTGGCTAATTGATTTGGTATTTTCATGAATGTTTGTGTGATTGGCCATTATATGAGCATAATTTAGGTACCCTTAGTGAAGGATCGAGAGATGAAGTTAAGGGGTTGCCTCAAATCGATTATTAGGCTTGAAGGACCATGAGAATAGGGACTACCTAGCCTAGGGGACTTAGTTTGCTTGTTTAAGTTCATCATGTTTATGGATATGCTTGGTTGAATGCCTTAGCCATGAGAATAGGTCTTCGGTAAGAGACTAGGCCAATCTAGCTAGCTCGAGAGAGTGGTTAGAGTACTAATGGATGAACAATTCCCCTCAATTGATCCCCATTGTTGATTCCCATTGTGATTGCTTGGTTTGTGAATGAGTTGATTGGTGGATACCCCTTCCCAAAGCCATTTTTCTTATTGTCCTTTCATCTATAAATCTTCAAAAACATAGAGTTTGCTTAGCTTATCATAAATCGATACTTATTGGTGCTTTCCTTAGTCCTTGTGGATTCGACCCTTTACTTGCCCTATATTGGGTAGTTTAGGTATTTTTGACGTGTTTACAACGAGCGCGTCACTTTCATAATCAAGTTTCCCTGCTCCAGGCAAGGATAACATCTCTCTGATACAAGCATCGTATCCTTGGGCATATTGCCAAGACAACATACTCCACGTTTGCATAAGAACAGGAGATCGATAGAATCAACCAACATAAGAGAAGAATCACTAACAATGCACGTACCATTGTAATCTAGCCGTGGAACTAGATTTTGACCGGAAGCTTGGTTTTCTTTTAAAAGAGGCAATGCAGTTCGAAGTTGGGCTGATATTGAATTCTTTCAATCTCAAGCTCCATAGCTTCTTGATAGAGCTTTTTTTATTACAACAAGCTCTTCTTCTCTCAAATCACTGCAAAATATATCTAATGCTTCTTCAATGTCCAAAGCCAATAACTAAAAATAAATGGAAAACCAGAATTTAGTCAGTTAGTTTCTTTCCTTCAGAGTCGATAAAAATAAAATATAAAACAAAAAAATAAAGTTTGACATACCTCTACATGATTGGTAAAGTACATGTCAATCCAACTCTAGTAAAAATTAGCACCAGCTAAATTAGCTTATGCAATTCTTTGCCCAAATATGCGTTGAGCTTGACACAAGGTGTCATAGCTGCTATTAAATATGCTAGTCTCTTGCTCTCTATGACCTCCATCAAAAATCAATGTATCTCTTCGTGGCTTATTTCATTGTCACATGCGGATTTATTTCTTAGTCACATCATGTTGTCTAGGAGTATTCAATTCGGATAATCCGAAGCTAAATTTCAGATCATGGAAAAATGCGATCTAAATCCAATCTGACAAAATCGGATATCCGAAATTTCGGATCGAGTCGAATCGGATACCGAAAACTAAATAAGTGATTTTTTCAAAGGAAAAATTCATAGAATAAGTTTCAGATCGGATCGGATCATCAAATATTTCGGATATCCGGTCTTGAAAATGGATATTTAGGTTTGGATATTCGAAATATCCGAAAAAAATACCAAGGTTTCGGATATCCGAAAATGAAAAATTCCTTTATGAAATTTTCGGATATCCAATCCGAAAACTAAAAAATCAGACCGCATATCCGATTTACCGGATCGGGTCGACCGGATCACGGATCGGATCAACCATATCATATATTTATGAACACCCCTAAGGTTCCCTATAGCGTCACACTCTCGCGCGGACAACTAGTCAAGGCACCCGATAGGCTTGGTAGGCTTTGTAGGCTATGAAATTTGGCTAAATGTGGAAACTAAGGCACAAGTGGGATGCTTTGTAAAGAATGCTTTCTATTATAATAAGAGAAATACAAGCGATGAGCTGTCTAAGATGTTTTGTATAAATGAATGAGGATGCCTATTTACAGGCCACCAACCTACCCTTCCCTGATTCTAGAGTCTTCCACAACCGTCTCAATTGGAGTATTCTACACAAGGCTGCCTAGAACACTCTACACACCCTACAAGCATATGTACGGAGGATCATTGAAGGCTTCTCTATAAGCTTCTCATGCACCACCAAAAATGCTCATGCACCAACATATGTTTATGGGTCTCACTTCCAAAACCTAGCTCGACCATTTTTTTCATTGGCCCAAAATATGGTAGACCACCAAGTTTGAGCTCAATTGAAGCCCCACCAGATGCCTCATGGCAGCAAGGCCATCTCTAGGTCATTACTTATCGTCTAGCCTATCATTGCTGCCCAGCGATCCTGTTGGGGTTTTAGCGACGAGTAGTGATCGACATTCTCCCCCTCTAAAACTTTTTACGTCCCCGTCAAGAACGTCCTTTGAATTCCATAATCTTGTCCCGGAGTTGCCACAATCGTCAACTTTTCCCATGTTGTCTCGCTATCCGAGGGTCCCTTCCAACTGATAAGATTCTCATGGTAACTCAGCACGCCCCTCCGTCGAATTTGACATTTTGCTTCAATTTTGTGGATGTAGATCGCCATCGGCGGTCGCTGCGACTCACCCCTTTTTGGATCCTCGTTATCTCCATGATAGGGCTTGAGCATGCTCACAAGGGACACCGACTGAATTTTGAATTTTGGTGGTAACTCCACGTATATGAGACCTTCCCGACCCTATGTAGTACGGTAAATGGACCCTCGTACTTCCGCACTATCCCCTTGTGTATACTGCAAAAGACTTTGAATTGTTGTGGTAGAAGCTTTACCATCATCAAGTCGCCTGCTGATACTTCATCTACCTCTTACGTTTGTCCTCCCATTTCTTCATCTTTTTTATCACTTTGTCTAAGTACGCCTTGGTTACATCGAGTTGCTCGTGCCACCCTTTTACGAGATTATATAGCGGGTCGCTCCTTTGTAGCCCGACGCAATTGATTGTGGCGTCGAGGGTTGTTGACCCATAACGGATGAACAGACTTTAATTTGTTGTATCGACTCGAACCACTGTAAGTTGAAGGAGAATTGGGCAACGTTCATCTAGTTGGCCCAATCTAGTTGATTGGCACTCACAAAGTGTCGAAAATAGAGCTACAACAGTGCATTCACCCTTTTCGTCTGCCCATCGCTTTGTAGGTGAAAGCTTGTTGAGAAGTGGAGACCCGACCCCAACAGTTTGAATAACTTTGTTCAAAATTTAGTTGTGAAGCAAAGGTCTCAGTCACTGATAATGATCCGATGCAAGCCCTAATACTTCACCACATTCTTGAAAAATAGTCTAGCGGCTTGCTCGACTGTACAATCTCGTAGAGAGGAGATGAAGGTGTCGTACTTTGAAAAGCGGTCGACCACCAGCATGATAGAGCCACACCCATCGGACTTGGGTAAGGCTGATATGAAATCCGCCGAGACGCTTTCCTATGGCCTTTTCAGAATTGGCAAAGGCTCTAAAACCCATGGCAAAAACATGTCATGTTGTCCAGTGCGGATCTTGACCAACTATTTTACGGGGACCGAGTACACAAATTAAAAGTATAACGGTAAAATTTAAACGATGAATAAAAACAATAATAGAAGCACATCAAAGTTTAAGTATATAATTAGTAACTAAATTAATTATCAAATTGCTTTCTTAAGTCTCGACAAAAAAAAATGCATAAGTATATCATTATATTGCTACAAAGAAGTTGTAGCTAATGAAATTATTCTAAATCACAACCCTTCAATTTTTAAACAGGTTTATCCATTTATTTGTTTGACCATTATCAAATCTTCAAGGAATTGAAAGAATAGTTCACAAGTAAGTGGGTAGATTTTCTAGAAATTAGAGGAATAGTTCATTAGTATTATTAGTAGGAAAAATTGATATAACAGTCGCAACTTCGCTCAATCTTCTTTAAACAGTCCCAACTTTTGATTAACTTAGAACAGTCACAATTTTAAGGGGCATTTTACGAAATGTGTCCTGAGTGACCTTTGACCGGAAGAACAGATAATTCTTTTTTTATTAATTGATTTTACTCCTAATTTTTCTTACCTCCTTCCTCACAACTCTCGTTCGCCCACCACCATTATTCTCCTCCCTTACCCCCGTGTTGTTGCGCCTACCCATAAGGCCATAACCACAACCGTCACGTTTACCTCAACGCAACCACCACCACCTCCTATTACTGAAGTTTTAGGTCACTCAAGAGTCAAGCCTAAAAACAAAAAAGGGCATTAGGAAGTTTTCTAATCTTTCCGCAAGTACCAGCAAGTGGGATTTCTTCATTTAAATGCTTTTTGTTATTAGACATTCAATATTAAAAGAACCAACATGAATTTGAGAAAAGAAAATGAACTTTGATGGCGGGTTCGCCATAATTTCCTTCGACCTTCCTCAATTTTGATTTGTTTTCATCGCTTTTGGGTTGAGAATTCAGAAAGAAAATGTAAATAGAAAGGCCAAGAGAGGAAAGAGAAAATAGAGGTTGAGAGTGGTTGTGGACAAAGAAGAAAGACAACATTGGTGGCAGGAATGGGAAAGGCAAGGGGTGGGGAGGGAGTTTGATGGGTATTCGAATTTCGACACTTTACAAGTTACAACACAATTTCACAAAGAGGAAGGGTGGTAGTTGAGAAAGACCTGGTGGTTGATAGCCTGATACGGTGGTGCAGCTGGTGAAAGGGAAGTCAGTGGAAGGAGAGAGAGAATGTGTGAGGTTTTTTCTTTAATATTCTTTTGTAACTAAGAGATCATGTTATTTTCACAAAAAACTAAAAAATTATACGAACCAATTAAACTGTAACATATGTCATATATTACCTTTTTAACCGGTTAAATAATTATTGAGGACCGATCAAAGAAGACATCCTTTAAAGTTGGGCATGTTCACAGTTAATCAAAAGTTAGGACTGTTTGAAGAAAATTGAGTAAGGTTAGGATTGTTTATATCCATTTTTCCTTATTAGTAACTAAATCAATTATCAAATTGCTTTCTTAAGTCACGGCAAAAAAAAAGGTACATCTATCATTTATGATTGTTAGGAATGATTTTAGAAAAAGAACTTATTACATTTAGAAACTAAAAAAAAAGGAAGATACTTAAAATAAATGAAAAAAGATTTTTCAAAATTAGGAAAATAATAAGCCAAAGACGCAAGGATATAGGGAAAAAGTAAAAAAAAAAAAAAGAACAAGATACTAACAGTTACATAAAAGATTTTTCAAAATAAGGAAACTGGCATGCTAAAGATTAAGGGAAAAACCCTCCTTATATCCTCTCTTCTCTGGATAAAAACTATAGGAATTTTCTTTGGAATAAAGATACGAATTCTAAAGCTCCTAACTTGATAGGTTGGGATAAGATTTGTAAACCTAAAAAATTTGGAGGTATGAGGTTGAGAAAAGCTAAAGTTAATAATTTAGCTCTTCAGTTTAAACTTCTTTGGAAAATAATTAGGATGCCTAATAATTTATGGGTCAAACTTGTTAAGCAAAAATATTTAAAACAAGACAACTTATTCTCTTATAAAACTAAAGCTAATGTCTCTTGGCAATGGCGTAAACTAATGACGCTTCGTACGCCTTTTAAGTAAGGTCTTAGATGGATGGTGGGGAATGGGGAGAATATATCGTTTTGGAATGACAATTGGGTGTTTAATTACCCTATTAAAAAGAAATACTCGCCTATTATTGGGTCAAAGGAGTTGATGGTTAATTTTTTCATTACAGATGCTGCTCAATGGAATAAAGAAATTCTCTTAAATTATGTTCCGATTAATGTAGTGGATAATATCATAAAAAAATTTATCCCTTCTAATGAAATGGCAGATAGGGTTTTTTGGGGTCTTACTGCAGATGGAGAATATTCGGTTAAATCAGGTGTTGCACTGCTTCAAGGGTATGGCTTAGATCCGCCCAACCAGGTTAGTTTTGCTTGGATTTGGGGTTTGTCCATTCCACCCAAGATTAAATTCTTTTTGTGGAAAATTTGTCAGAATGGTCTTCCTACTAAAAAGAGATTAGAAATGAGTCATATTTTCCTTCCTTTAGAGTGTATTTTTTGTAACTTCCACTCTGAAGATGACCATCACTTATTTCTTGATTGTCCTTTTATGCATGATGTTTTAGAGATAGTTAATGTCAATGGGGTTTTTTCCCCCCTTCCTATTGATAATAATGATCTCTCTTTCATTGAGTATTTTTGTAATCTTAAGTCTTGTTTGACTCTTAAGAATCTCAATTTCTATGCTATTGTTTGGTGGTTCATTTGGTATGCTAGAAATAGTATCACTTTTCGTCAGGAAAGCTTTTCTCCAGCCAAACTAGGGGCTATGATTAAAGCTTATATGCATAATCTAGATTGTTCCCAGTCTAAGTTTTCCAATGTTGGACATAGTCAACAAGTTGTTAAAGATTTTAAAAAGCCTAGGCCTAACATTATTTGGTCCCCCCTCCTCCTGATTTTGTTAAACTTAATTTTGATGGTTCCAAGTTGCAGAATGGTAGCACAGCTTATGGTTTTGTTATTAGAGATTTTGGGGGGAATATTTTGCTTAGTGGTGCTAACGCCATTGCTGAAAGTAATTCTATTTTAGTTGCTGAGGCCTGGGGACTAAGAGAAGGTATTAGGGGAGCTCTCTTTCTGGGGGCTCATAATATCACTATTGAGGGTGATAATCTCTCGGTTATTCAAGCTATCAAAAGAATCTGGAAAATTCCCTGGTCTATTAATGCTCTTATTAATGATGCATCAGAGGATCTGAAAAAATTTGATAATTAATATATTCAGCATGTTTTTAGAGAAGCTAATTATGCTGCCTACTGGATGGCAAATCGTGGCCATTCCACTACTAATCTCTGTTATTGGTTTAAATCTCCTGATATTGCTTTTTCCAAGATCATCCGTAAGGATGCTTTAAGATGGCCTGTTAATTGGGTTCCCCCCTAGTTTCTTTCTTTCTGGCTAAAAAAAAAGATTAAGGGAAAAAAGAAAAAGCATGCATTGAGGATCGAACACTATACCTCCTTGTTATCTAAGAGTAATGATGCTTCGTGCGCCCCCTATGCCAAGCGCAATATAATGCAATACCTTGTAGTTGATCAGATGCTTTATTCTATGAAACTAAGAGGGGCCAGACCCTTACCCGCGCCTAGAAAAAATGAAAAATGTGTGTTTTAAGACTCAAAAGTCAAACCTATGACCTCTCATTTGAAATGCAAATGTACTAATCAACTACTCTAAAATCCCATATTGGTCTTTGTGGGAAAAAATTATTGAAAGATAAGATAATATTTCTATGTTTAAAATAATTAAATACAAATGTATATGTTAATACTCATTAAGCTAATGCTAATAATAGCATGACTTACCTTTTAGTGCTCTTATATTAAAAAAAGCTCTTCAAATTTTTATAATCTCCATAATTAACACTACTAAACCATTTACTTACATCAGTTATATTTTTACAGATTAACCTAAATTTCAAAAATAAGATTGTATCATATATATATATATATATATATATATATATATATATATATATATATATATATATATATATATATATATATATATATATATATATATATATATATATATATATATATATATATTCTTTTGAAGCCGAGGGTTATATTGATGAATAATTCATATTGTAATTATTTACTATGTAGAAAATTTAAAAGGAACAACAAGATCATTTGTTGCATGCAATACAATGCATATAACTCTTTTTTCCCACTTCTCTCAAGTGTTTGATTAAAGACTTCAAATTTATATTGATAAATGATCTGGGGCATCGCCCAAACAAACAACTACTTTTAGGTGATAATGCCATCATTCTACCACTAAACCACATCTCTTTTTTTTTTGAATCAAATATTCTATATCAATCTACTAGATCTTAAATTAGGAAATAAAAGAGGAGGGATAGATTTGGTAAGAATCTATACTAATATATTAAAAGGCGTTCCTCAACAAGGAACTATGTCACGTGGTGCTATCCCTTATAGTTTTGACTTTATGTACTCCATATACAATAAAAAAATTAGATTATGCATGGTATAAGATTTGATCCCATGACCTCAAGCTTGTGTACTAATGTCTTAACCACTAAACCAAGTAATATTTGGTGTTATAATTTCAATGTAAAATACTAATAAATGAAATATATAAATCTTGGAACGTTGCCGGCCTAAAAACTAGTTGTTATCTGTTATGTGTCTCTCTCTCAAGTACTACAAGGTGTCACATCATCCTTGACATATAATCTCTTTAGAATTAAAATCGTGTTACTCAACAAAATAAAGTTTGTAGGAGGTTTCGAACCCATAACAACTTACCTGAAATGTGATTGTCCAACCATCAAACTATTTGTAATAAAAAGCCAAGATTAAGTAAATATATAACTTGCTTTTTTATTATTAAAAGTTAATATGAGAAAGGTAAAAACCTATGCAATAGGAGACTATGCAAGGGGAATAGGAGAGCATGAAGTCAACAATATATTAAGTCAGCTCATCACCCCAATCCAAATGACGAGTTGGAGTATGTATTTTCTGTAAATAAGGCTAGCAATCCAATATATTTCTCCTTTTTTTCCCCCAAATCCTCATATTATGAAGGAAAATTTGTCAGAAAAACCTTATAAATGTATGTTTTTTGTAAGAAAAAATCTTTTTAAAAACTTCTGCAACATAAAACCTTAAACGAAATTTCTTTGCAAGATGAAACCTTAAATCATTTTCGGGTGTTGACCCAACTTTTCCGACGTTGACTTGCAGTACAGGTGACGTGACCTTTAAATGCCTAATTTCCTAATTTTCTCACTCTTCTCCGACTCCATCTCGTCACTTTCTTCACGCACACCCTTCTCTCTATTCAAAGCTAGCAATTTGTTTCTTTCTTTTGTAATTCAAGCACAAAAAACTTGAAAATTGAAGCTAAGTCGACCAAGATAAGGTAAGAATTCCTCATTAAATTGTTACATTTTTTTCAATATTTTAAATTGTACTTAAATTTAGTGTTTTTTCCCCTAAATTGTCGAATTTTAATTCCTTTAAATTCGAACCACAATTGCAGCAATCGTGGTTTCCTTTAAACATATCAAGTGTGGGTGTGGGTTTCCTGTTGTGCAAAGGAATTCTTGGACCCATGAGAATCTAGGGAAGAAGTTTTATTCTTGCAAATTTGTACAACCATGAAACTTAGCAGGGTTGCAAAACCTTTGAATGTATTGATGAGGGCTTAATTGAATGGCACTTAGATGTGATTAATGTATTGGTTCGCTAAAAAGCATAGTTTGCCAACTGAAATGAGCATTTTGAAAGCCCAGTTTAATTGTGCTGAGCATGAGAAGAATAGGTTGGTTGTTAAACTGGAGACCAACAATTTAATGTGGAAGGGGGCCTAGTAAAGAAAGTGACGAGATGGTGAAGGAGAAGAGTGATAAATGAAGGGAGAGTGAGTAAAAAAAAAAGGAAATTAGGCATTTAAATGTCACGTAACCTGCACATGACAAGTCCATGTGGGAAAAGTTGGGTCAACACCGAAAAATGATTTAAGGTTTCATCTTGCAAAATTTTTTTTTTTAAGGTTTTGGTGCCAGATTTTTTTAAAACGTTTTTTTTTACAAAAAATTACATTTATAAAGTATTTTTACAAATTTTCCTATTATTATAACTAGTTTTGAAGCCCGTGCGTTGCACGGGTTCTTGTTTATATTATTTTTTTGCAAATTTTTTTGTTAATATTGTTGATTTTGTGTTGCTATAAAATGTGATTTTTCAACACCATTTTATTTACATACTTCCTCTGTTCTTTTTCTATTGCAATAATCACCACTTTGGGTAATTTCATCTATTTGGACCACTCCACTTTTAGTAAAAAAAACAAGGCAAAATTAGCCTCAACACCCTGAACTATAGCTCGGGTGCATCCAACACCACCAACTACGACTAGTAGCCTAAACCCCACCAACTATGGGGTGGGGTGCATTCCGTACCATAAATGAGCCCGGAAGCCTAAAATGTTGCCGAAGACGGTGGGTTTTTATGGTACAGACTGCACCCCACCCCATAGTTGGTGGTATAGACTGCACCCCACCTCGTAGTTGGTGGTGTTTAAGCTACTAGTCATAGTTGGTGGTGTTGGGTGCACCCGAGCTATAGTTTAGGGTGTTGAGGCCAATTTTGCCAAAAAAAACTATAATTGACAATATTGCATTTACTTTATGTTAATAAAACCATCATTAATTACTCATCAAATTGCCTCATAAAGTTGTGTTTACTTTATCAAGGATTTACTTATCCCCTACTCTTGTTACTTAAAGGGGTACCTCTATGCTAAACTAACTATTTTCATTTCCTTAAAAAAATTGTTGCAGTAGAAAAAGAACGGATAAAGTATTTGTCATTATACTCTAATTTCTAGTTTTGTTATTGCGATATATATATTTTATATTTTTTAATATTCAACTAAATATTGTAGCTAAGTCTATTATTAAATGGTATCCCTATAATTGGTATGACTAATATAGTTAACACATTTTTAACATGAAGAACACCCAATGATACTTGAAGAAAGTAGAGGGTAGTCATTTAATAGATGCATGACTGAAAAATTACAGAAAACATGAGTATCAGCCACAACTTCAACTTTTAATGGCACATAAACACTAACACATATAGAATGGAAGATGGAAAAGTGAAAAAAAGATCATAATGACGGTATCGTGAATAAAATTAATTAAATATAAAACTAACCTCTACTAATAATTGAAAATATTGTTTAAGAGAAAAATATACCTCTTCATCCATCATGACCATATCAAGACTTATCAAACTTTCTCCTTTTTTTTTATGATCCGTGACCTCAAATAGTCTAGAAACGCGAACCTTGATTTCCCAATTAGTTTAGTAGAATCAAGTTCATGCAGAAAAGAATAAGATCTGACATATAGATATATGTGAAAAGACAAACATAAATAATTATGTATACAATAAATATTCTATGAATAAAATAATTAGAGAATTGCATAATACCTTTGCAATGTCATTGACAAACTTTCATTTGATTCATGTAATGCCACCATAGTAATTAGTATGCTATAGGTTCAAAATTATAAATATGTATTTTTATCTTTATATAACTCAAATTTTAAAAGTATGATTTTCAAAGATATAACTGATATTGTCTCATATAATACGCTATTTTTATAGTTATTTTTACATGTAATTAAAATAAAGAATAAATAATACGTTATTGTTCATCCAAATAAATAATTTTTCATAAGTTGTAAAACTATATTGTATATGGAACTTATTTCGAAGCATATTTCGAGCACTCTCCAATTGTAATAAAAATTATAATATTGCGAATTTGTAACAAAAGTGATATTCAATTTACATGGTATAATAATTTAGGTTGTTTATCTAAAATCAAAATGTAATCTTTACTTATCCAAAACCTTATATGTATTTATATCTATGGTGAACACTATTAAAAAAAAAATTAAAATTAAAAACTATAACATGACATGATTAGATGGAACTATCTATAATATTCTAAGGTTGTTTTTTAAAATCAAACTCTAATTTTTTCATCATCCAAAATTCTAATATATATGTAACTTTATCGCTATAGATTTTAGTTTTTGTTGTAACAATAAATTTTACTTAATAAATTTTGTTGCAATACTAAATTATTTTGGTTAAGTGGAGCAATTAAGGCTGAGGTTTTGAAAGATAATATGTCTAATTCTGTAAATGGGACCTATAATAAAATGATATAATCACATATTGTACACTATACTTATAGCTTAATTATTATTATATTTATCTAAAAGAAAGACTAAAAAATGTCTTACCATTCATCTAATTAAATATAATTTTATGAGTTGTAAAACTATATTGTAAATGGTTGTCATTTTGAAGCATATTTTAAGCACTCTCCAATGGTAAAATTATAATGTTTTGAATTAGGTAGCAAAAGTTATATTCAATTTACATAATATAATAAGTTAGGTTGTTTATTCAAAACTAAACGTAAATATCTCCCTATTCAAAACTCCTTTTATGTATTTAAATATGTGTAGAACTCTATTTTTTATTATATTTAAAATAAAAATTAATGACATGATAATCCTACGTGACACTCTCTATTCATAAGTTGTAGAACTATTTTGTATATGGATCTTATTTCGGAGCATATTTCGAGCACTATCCAATGGTACAAAAATTATAATATTCCGAATTACGTAGCAAAAGTTATACACAAATTACATAATATAATAATTTAAGTTGTTCATTCAACACGAAACTCTAATTTTCGCTTATCCAAAGCTCCTTATATGTATTTAAATCTATGTAGAACTCTATTTTTGTAAAAAATAAAAATAAAAATTAATGACATGACAATCCTACTTGACGCGCTCTATGAGCTCGAAATCTTGAGGAGCTCCCTAGGCTCTCGAAAAGTTCCTCCTTTATATATATATATATATATACTAGTTTTATATGCACGCGATGCGTGCAAAAACATGTAGTAAATTAAATTATTTGCTAATTACATTTATAAATTATGAATTTTTAAATTTTTAATCATTTTATGCCACTAAATCAGGGATATTTAAATTTTCAAAAAAAAATTGAGAGAGAAGTAACTGATCGTGCTGTAAATATTCACTGTTTTCTTTTTATAGTGCCTTTTTTTTAATTAAATAGGTAGTTACCTTTTTTTATTTTTCCTTTTTTTATTCTTTGAGTTAAGGTAGGTAGTTACCACTTTTTTTTCTTTTTTTCTTTTTTCTATTTTTTGGTGTCCTACCCCTCTTCACATATATAATAGAGATATATATATATATATTGATTCATATTGATGATTAAGTATTAGGAATACTTTCCCTCTTCTTTCTTTCCCCCACCGCTCTTTCTTTGTCTCACACACTAAAACACACACACTCTCTCTCTCTCCTCCGCATGTGAGTTGTGACTGCTGCAATGTCAATCCCTCGCGAATTATACCCTTCAGAAGATGACCTTCCATACGAAGAAGAAATCCTGAGAAACCCCTTCAGTTTGCGACTATGGTGGCGTTATTTGGTCGCAAGAACCGAATCTCCCTTCAAAAAGCGCTCAATCATCTACGAAAGAGCCCTCAAAGCTTTACCTGGAAGCTACAAACTCTGGTACGCTTATCTTCGTGAACGTCTTGAACTTGTTCGTAATCTTCCTATTACACATTCTCAATATGAAACCCTAAATAATACTTTTGAACGTGCTTTAGTTACTATGCATAAGATGCCCAGAATTTGGATTATGTATTTACAAACCCTAACTCAACAAAAATTGGTTACTCGTACTCGTCGAACCTTCGATCGAGCTCTTTGTGCTTTGCCTGTTACTCAGCATGATCGAATTTGGGAACCCTATTTGATTTTTGTAGGGCAGAGGGGTATTCCAATTGAGACTTCACTTAGGGTTTATAGGAGGTATTTGAAGTATGACCCATCTCACATTGAGGATTTTATTGAGTTTTTGATTACTTCTGAGAGGTGGCAGGAGGCTGCTGAGAGATTAGGTGGGGTTTTGAATGATGATCAGTTTTTTTCGATTAAGGGGAAGACCAAACATCGGCTTTGGCTTGAATTGTGTGATTTGTTGACCAAGCATGCTACCGAGGTTTCTGGGTTGAATGTGGATGCTATTATTAGGGGTGGGATTAGGAAGTTTACGGATGAGGTGGGTAGGTTGTGGACGTCATTGGCGGATTATTACATTAGGAGGAAGTTGCCTGAGAAGGCAAGGGACGTGTTTGAGGAGGGGATGATGACAGTGGTGACCGTTAGGGATTTTAGTGTGATTTTTGATGCGTACTCGCAGTTTGAGGAGAGTATGTTGGCGTATAAGATGGAGAACTTGGATTTAAGTGACGAGGAGGAAGAGATTGATGGAGAGGACGAAGAGGAAGAGGAGGAGGATATTAGAAGGGATGTTGAGCTCTCTGTGGGGAAGTTTGAGAAGAAGATTCTAAAGGGATTTTGGCTGCATGATGATAATGATGTAGATATGCGGCTTGCTAGGTTGGAGCATTTGATGGATAGGCGGCCCGAGCTAGCTAACAGTGTTCTTCTTCGACAAAACCCACATAATGTGGAGCAATGGCATCGCAGGGTGAAGCTCTTTGAGGGTAATCCAACTAGGCAAATATTGACCTATACTGAGGCAGTCAGGACTGTGGATCCCATGAAGGCCGTAGGAAAGCCTCACACTTTGTGGGTAGCTTTTGCTAAGCTTTATGAGAGTCATAAAGATCTTGCTAATGCTAGGGTGATTTTTGACAAAGCTGTGCAAGTGAATTATAAGGCACTGGACCATCTTGCTAGCATTTGGTGTGAATGGGCTGAGATGGAATTGAGGCACAAGAACTTTAAGGGAGCGTTGGACCTGATGCGGCGTGCAACGGCAGAGCCCTCTGTTGAAGTTAAACGTCGAGGTAATTGATTTTGTTTTAGACATGTGATACTTTTAGTATCTCCTTTTTGCCATTGCCACTTGCAGCAGGTTTTACTTTGAACTTTCCTCTTACCTTTAGGCTCCATTAAGCCATGAGATTTCACTATGGTAATTATGGGTGCAGAGGCTGTGAACTTAATTATTTGCTTACTCTCTAGCACGGGTGCTTCTTCTAGATCACTTACCCGTACCTGATACGGTACATTTCCATTACGCGCACGCGTACCCATGTCCTAAAATGTCAAAATCTTGTCGTTTTTCATTCCCGTACCCGAATTGGAACCCCTAATGGTCTCTGTGAAATTAGTTTGCTCACTATGCTTTGGCTTTATTCAAACTTTCTAGAAGTTCAAGGAATTCGTATGATATCAATTTTATTATCTGGTGCATTGGAGAAATTATCTTAGCTGACTATTTTTTGCTGCTCAAACTTTTAGAAATGTATTCAAGGGCTATATTTGCTCTCGTTAATGTACGGTTCGGTAAAGCTATAATAGAATTTGGCTTAAAATCCATGCATGTAGTGACATAGAGTTGATTTATACTATTGCTTTGGGCAGTAGAGTGGTTTATACATTTCTGTACAGACTTGAGGGTTGGGGAAACATGGATTTTTCCACTGATACTTAATCTAGTTAATGCTGTTGTTTGATTTCTGCATGTCCTACGGGATCATGAGCTGACTTTTGTGCTTTCTTGATCAGTTGCTGCTGAAGGTTATGAGCCTGTGCAGATGAAGCTGTACAAATCATTAAAGTTATGGACATTCTATGTAGATTTAGAGGAAAGCCTTGGTACCTTAGAGTCCACTCGTGCTGTGTATGAGAGGATATTGGATCTAAGAATAGCAACTCCTCAAATTATTATAAACTTTGCAATGCTTCTGGAGGTATGACATCTCATATATGGTTTACTATGACTTGCTATCATGATGCTGTTGCGTAGATTTTAATACTCTCTCTGAATGTCTATAGGAGCATAAATACTTTGAAGATGCTTTCAGAGTGTATGAAAGAGGTGTGAAGATCTTCAAATACCCTCATGTGAAGGATATATGGGTTACATATTTATCCAAGTTTGTGAAGAGATATGGGAAGAATAAGTTGGAAAGAGCAAGAGAGCTATTTGAGAATGCCGTTGAAACGGTATGTCCAAGTTACTTATTGAATATGATAATAATGGTCTGTCCAAGTCACTCCAAGTTATTAGTTTAGCGGTACCTATTGACCATCTTTTATTGATTTGTATTCTCTGAGGAACTAGATTTTCCCCTTCTTTGACAATGTCCTTTTTGGAATAAGCATGATTTATTATTCATATGGCCATATATTGAAAAATGAAATCTCTTTAATTGGTCCTTATAGAAGGGCCTTTGTCTAGCCGTGTTTCAGGGTCTGCTTTGATGTGATTCTGTATTCTGGGAGATGGCAGAATGAAAGGTCTCACTGATTCTTGGTGTGCCTCCAGCTTTAAACATGTGATGTGTGGTTGACTGGACGGGAATGAAATAGACCCTGATGTATTTCAGTTAGTAAATATTTGTCTGAAATTTGAACATAAATTGAAACAAGGTTTCAGAAATCTATTATATTATTGATTTCTATTTCTGTTTCCTAATGTTTTCATCCATTATTATGCACATCTATGATCAGAAATATTCATGTCTTTAGTTTGAAATGTCTCAGAAATATTCTTTTTTAAAATTTCTATTTCAGGCTCCTGGGGAATGTGTAAAGCCTTTGTACCTGCAATATGCCAAGTTAGAGGAGGATTATGGCTTAGCAAAGCGTGCAATGAAGGTTTATGACCAAGCTACTAAAGCTGTTCCAGCTAGTGAGAAGTTGAGCATGTACGAGATCTACATAGCTCGTGCAGCAGAAATGTTTGGTGTGCCAAAAACTAGGGAGATATATGAGCAAGCAATTCAATCTGGTCTTCCTGACAAAGATGTGAAGACCATGTGCATGAAGTATGCTGAGCTTGAAAAGAGCCTTGGGGAGATTGATCGTGCTCGTGCAGTCTACACATATGCCTCCCAGTTTGCGGATCCAAGATCTTATCCTGATTTTTGGAGTCAGTGGCATGAATTTGAGGTCCAACATGGAAATGAAGACACCTTCAGAGAAATGCTCCGCATCAAACGAACTATTGCTGCTAGTTACAGCCAGGTAGGTCCATCTTGTTTCTCACTTCATTTGGTTTTTTTTTTTCCAATAATTTATTCAAAACTTTTGGTGTTATGGTCAGCAATTTTTAATGCTCTGAGTACGAGGCTTTCTTAATAGTGACATCCATGTGCTTTTTGTTTATATATGTCTTTGCTATGAATTGTAGATATATTGGTGTGTTGCCTTTTAGCTTTGTCTGTTTTCTGTCTGTTGGGTACCTTCCACTTATGTTTCGGTCAATGGATTGGTCCCTTTTTGCCTAATATTGCCGGGAGTTTTTCTTCTTTAATCATTCTAATAATCCCCTAGTATTGCTTAAATGTAAATCCGTGTGATAGTACACTGTGATCCTTACTGGCTTGAACTTTGGCAGTTTGGCTCGCATATCACTTCTGTCATTGCCGTCTGAGAATATCGTTTTGCAAGTTCGAGACATTAACTTCACGACTTTTTTTACGTATTCATGAGCCCTAGGAACTGTAACCATTACCGCCTTATCTAGTGTCAATGTAAAAGTACAGTCTGAAGTGTACAACTTTGTTTCCAGTCAGGGTGTGTTGAACGCCTCATTATCATGACCTCTCTGGACCTAGCCAGTAAGAAACAATGTCCTTTTTTCTGAGTGCTATTCTAGTATCTGTCTTTGTTTTGTGATGCTCTAGGAACATACTTTTTCATTGGTTTAGTAAAATTTCCTTGCTGTTAAATGTGCTATAGGAGTAATCAAGCATTATGTTGTGCAATATATTGCCCTGAAACGCTATGTCTCTTCTTAAATGCAGTGTTACTAGGATTTAGCATTAGCCATTTAAGTTAATTATAGGATGATAATTGATTCAAACCCCTCTCTTGATTCCTGACTGATGCTGGAAATTATTTAATGAGAATATAATCAAATAATTATATCTAAATAGAAAAAAATACCAACCTTTTCACCTCGCTGTAATGCAACACGACTGGCTGTAAAAGACCTAGACTGGAGAAGTGACTGGGCAAAGTCGTGTAAAATGGAATTATGAAGCTAACGATGTTATTTTTGTGCAAAATTTATAAATGATAACTAATAGAGAATTGATTTTTTTTGCTGGAAACGCTAATGGCATTTCTTATAATAGTCGTTTCCCTATTGCTGTCTTTTTCAGATTTTTACCCTTTATTGTGTCCATTTTCTTATCTTCATACCACCAGAAAGGCTGCCTGTTGATCAAATCATTCACGTTCTCGAACTAGGATAGTTCATGTTAACTGTAAACTAGTAACTTGTGTGCAATGTTGTTACCCACTTTGTTTGGTGTAAGATAGTTTTTGAATTTTATGTAAGCAATCAGGCACGAAACTAGAAAAGGGGAAAGTAATTGAATTTTAAGCTCAATTAGTCCTTAATGCTTGAATACTTGAAATTTTAAGCTCAATTAATCAATACCACTAGCTTATGTGACTTCGACCTGAAAACTTTAAAAATAGAGGGAAAGCGAAGAGAAACTGAGAATGTTTTGAGATACGAGTTTTACCTATTAAGTAATGAACAAGTAAATCTAAAATGTGTATGAATGTATTTATAATGTGAAAAGAATCTATTTTATGGATACCAGCCTACCAAGTCCCTGCACTTGTGTTGTGTGATTGTGTCCACTTCCAGGATAGTGCTCCTGTGTGTGAAGTTTTGAACTTTAGCGTGTCTCGACACTTGGGTTTGAATTTATATGCAGCAGTCTACCTGTGTGTGTAAAATATAACAGCTCCTTACCTGTACGATATGTCCCTTCTGTTTCCCTGCCACAACAACCTTGTTCTGGTGTTCCCACATTGCTCCTGTCCCGCCAACTGTACACTCCACCTATGGCTTCTGGCTGGCAGTGTCATCTGGTGGATTTGGGGTTGTCAAATGTCAGACCTTAAATCTTTGAATCTTTTCAGACCGTAACTGCTGGCAGTATGCTGTTGGTGGTGGTGTAAGTGTGTTACCCAAAACTACATACAACTGTGCAGGGCTTCCAAATATAGTATAAAAAGGGAAAAGAAGCAAGTGTACACCATCCAAACAACCCAAGACCAGCATATCACTTACCGTTCAAACCCCCTCTTTAATGTCACATGTTAACTTCTTTCATTATCTGCAAAGCGAGCCACATATGGTGCCACAGCGGCCCTCATTATCGCGCAAGTCAGGACTTTATAACTCTTGGTACTTCACACGTGCCTTGATGCCCACCCGCAAGCATGACCCTTTTGCCTAGCGCACTTGGCCGCCAGACACGTTCCTTCGTGCCTAGCAGCCAAGGTTAGCTCACAGACCTGACGTGGACACATGTGCGCAGGAGCTAGTATTAGGAGCATCTATGCACACTTGGGTTTCCACTTACTCGTTCTTTGTGGCTGAAGTTTTATGGGAGGATGGTTGAAGAGAGAGAGTTGTAAGAGCACACAACTATGTAGAGTGAATTGCTCACTCACTCATTCATTATATGTATGTACACCCTAATACACTTTGGGTGCTAACATTCTAGATACATACATCCTAGAATGTCCTACACACTATGTACTTAAAAGACCACTTGAATGTACTAGATCCTTCTACTTAGAACCTCCTTGGATGTTACCACAAGAGCCCTCGTGACCATATTCTAGAGGCTTCCCACATCCAAGCTTAGATGCCCATGTCCTAGCACATTCGACATCCATATAGGTCCATCACGACCCACTTAGGGTGCTTTATCTTCAACTTATTCTGGCTTATTAGAACTTATCCGAACTTATCAAAATTTATTGAAACTTAACATAATTTGTTACAACTTATTGGAAGATTTTGACATTATAAAGAAATTTTTAATTAAATTACTTATGATATTAAAATTATCATTTTATTAGCATTATTACTAGTATTATTTTGAAAATTTTATATACTCCCTCCATTTTTAAATAGATGCTCTATTTTGACTTGCACACTTGCCGATGCACAACTATGACCATTAATATCTCTAATCATTCATTATTTGAAAAATTATAAAAGTTGACTTCATTCATTATTTGAATTTTTTTGAAAATTGATTTTTTTTAAATATACGTCGAGACAAATTCAACATCTTGTATGCTAACACTGAGTTTTATATATATGTAGAAACCATAAGTCTCATATAAGATTTGTCTTACCATGATTTATGGTAATCATGGTAAGACGTGGGTAACTTGTTGTCCTAAAGGTCACTTATGGTACAAGTGACCCTTTTAAGACACGGGGTGACTCATTATCTCAAAGTGACCCCGTTAACTCATAGAATGACCATTTTAACTTACAAAGTAATCCTTTTAGGGAACAAAGTAAGCTTGACTTACACTAATTTAATGGTAAGACGGACGTACACAAGACTTACTAATGTAGAAAAATATGGTCAAAGTAGAGTATGTGAATAGTGCAAAAGTCAAAATGGAATTTCTATTTATAAATAAAGGGAGTAATATTTAAACTATTAGGACTTATTGGAACTTATCTAAAACTTACTAGAACACATCTGAACCTTTATGAACTGATGTGAAATAAGTCAAAAAAGTTGACAAAGACAATGCTCCCTAGTAGAACTTAGCATAGTGAAGTTGGGGGGTGTAGGAGACGACCAGTGAAGAGAAGGGGGGAGAGAGAAACAAAGAGAAAGCTACCATAGAATTGCTGAGTTATCATGTCTTTCTGTCAATGTAGCTGGGAAAATTTCCTTGGTGTTGGTTGTATGATGGCTAGGTATGTCCACATGCGGACAAAGAAATCATGTTTGGACCGAGGCTGCTGCTAGGTTAGGGGAGGAGAGAAACTGCAAGGAAAATGCAAAAGGTTATTCTTTAATTCTCGGGGGGGGATTGGAGGGAAATAATGATTGATGGAGAGTGGTCACTGATAGGTTATGACTGAGGTAGACTGCAGGTCAAGTGTTTCATCTTCAACATACCAAATGTTAATAAAGCAAACCCAAAATCTTTACCATTCCCGAACAAAGTTTCTGTAGTGGTCATTCCGTGCTCTTCTATCCTTTGTAGTTTCTTCCACGTGAAGCTCTTAATGTAGAACTTTTTTCAAGGAGAAGCAAATTTCTTGATCGCTGATATGAAAAGACTACTACCACGATAATTGATCTTGGCTTGGATTTCAACTGGAAATCTTGTGTTTGAACTTTGACCATCCTTTCTTTGCATCTGGTGCTATATTTGATGTTCAGATTTGAGCCAGGTTTTCATTATTTTGATGGATTTCTGACTGTACTTTATTTCCTGCAGACACATTTCATACTTCCTGAAAATCTGATGCAAAAAGATGAAAAGGTAAGCCTTGATAAGGCTGTGGATGTACTAAGACAAGCTGGGGCTGGTGAAGATGAGATGGCTGCTCTAGGAAAGGCAGTTGGCTCCTGTAGATGATGATGTTCCAGTCAAGGACAAAGCCAGGACGGTCGGGTTTGTCAGTGCTGGGCATGAATCTCAAGCTGATGATGCTGGTAGAAGAAATAATGTAAATCAGGAGGAAATCGAACTGCCAGAAGAGAGTGATGATGAAGATGTAGAACCGGTTGAGATTGCACAAAAGGATGTTCCCAGTGCTGTTTTTGGTGGCTTGGCTAAGAAGCGGGAAGACCCTGAGAAGGATGAAGATTGGGAGGAGGAGGCCAAAGGGGCTGCTGATTCCCGTCTTGGTGCTCTTGAAAGATTGAAGCGCAGAAAGAAAGAATAATGAAAATCCTTGTAAGATTTGGTAAACCCAGTTAGATGAATCAAGTTACACTTCAATACCTCGGACTTTATAATATTTTTTGTAGCCTACTTTTTGGTTGTAGATTCATCAATATGTTGATCAGATCATCTTCTGTTATGTTAGAACAGTAGATTTTTTTTGTAACATTTGTTTATAAAGTTACTGAAATGTGAAGTAAGCCCCATTAACAAGTAGAATTTGAACATATCTTGTTTTGAGTCATTCACTTGGACGATATGATATGGCTTTTGATGAGGAATCTACGTCACAGCGCGTTATCTATATAACATGCATGGCCAATTTGGCATATATAGCAAATAAATGCCATAATGTCTCTAGAATCAGCGACACAATTTTGCTTTTAAATAGCTATCCACCTAATGGGTTAATGCTATAATATTTTGTTAGTAGTGTTTCAAGTCATATATCTTAACTAGATTAGTAGATTTGTGGTCCGTGTACAATGATGTATATTTTCTGTAGACAAAAATCATAGATTTTTTGAAAAAAAATCAAGTAACTAAATAATACAATGACCCTCTTAATTTATTTTTAATCTCTTCTCTTTTGTTTGCATGATCTTCAATGCATAATCTTAATCATCCATATCTTCGACACTCGACTATACATTTGTGTAGAAAGTTAATTCTTGAAATATATATATTAAGATAAATTTAATTCGATTATACACGAATTTTCTATATATTGGTGATTATTCTTTTTTAACCATAAAAGTAGTGAAAGAACAAAATGAAACTGAATGAAATATGATGGTTAAAGAAGTCTATATGATTACTAATTTACTAATTTTAAGTAATGGATTGTGATTTGTGTTTTTACTAATTAGAATTTATATATGATCAAAGTTAGTAATATAATCTACCGTCAGAATTTACTAATTTAATCATTTACCTTGATGGAGCTACATTATAATGTTGTTGGCATAACTTAACTGTCACTCCGTGATCAGCAAAGCAGGAAGCTGGGAGGTCCTCCTTTCGGTTGTCTTCTTCACCTAACGGAGTTTTTAGGGCGGCGCTTTTTCCCGTATCCGCCATTAACAACGTCGCCTAGCTTTCTCTCTCCTCAAAAACTTCTCTCAATTACGTTAGGAGAGAGAAAATGAGTGAGGTTTTCGATGGCTACGAGCGCCAGTACTGTGAGCTCCTCGGCTAACCTCTCCAACAAATGTTCTTCTACTTCTCTTTTATCAGATCAAGGTAATTCTTTTTCTCTCTCATCTTTTCCCTGATTCATGTTTGATTCGATCGAATTGCTAGTAATTAATTTTATCGCTTCAATTTGTGAGAAAATGTTTAGTTGTATGATTAGGGTTTTTGAAAAGAGAATTGGATTTGGAGATTGTAATCGTTGATGATGTAATTCTAGGTTTTAGCGGAGGGATTTGTTGGTTCTGAGCTTGTTATGAGTGAAATTTGCTGCGTTTCCGACCTTTATAATGTCCGATCGATCTACGTTGGTGTTGATTCTGGAGCTGGAGGGGGGTGGGGGACTAAGAAACAACATTTTATCGGGGATAAGAATTATAACATATGTGATCCAGGAGCTTTGATGAACATCATTTTCCGGTGAGTCGATGCGAGTGGTTTATTGATTAGTGAAGCAGTTGATTCTGCTTTATTTTGAAATTGGGCCAGGAGATTTTTGTGTTGTAATTGAATAGTATGGCGAACTCATTGATGGGTAGATGTCATGTTACTATTGGTTAAACCAAAGTAATTTTGGTTGAGAGAGATTCCAGTATAGGTTTGTGGTTAGGTTCAATTTTGTGTATCTTGTGAAACAGTTTCATCTCTATGGAGGTAAGAAAAAGTTTTAGGCAAGTTTGCATAAGGTATCTATTGAGCAGCATGCCTGAACAGGAAAAATTAGAAGAAAAGAAAAAGGAAAATTGTTAGGTGATATGGTAAGTTGGTAACCATGCTGATGTAGTGCCCTAGATTAAGAAATTGTAATAATGAGCCAATATCATTTTGTTTCCGACAGGTTATTGATCCTCTCATAGGATTAAATATGATTATCATATTATTTAGGTATACCTTGTGCTAGTGCTTTATGAAGTTTATGTGGTCATTTTCTTTACTCGATTGCCATGTTAGTAGGATGACTTGATGATCTTGGTTTTTCCGTTCATCCCATCCAGGGATGAGATGGATGCTTGCGATTTCAGAAAATGTGCTATGAGGTGAAGAGGTGTATGTTTTTTTCCTTGTGTGTGCGTTATGGGGAGGGGTAGGGTGGGGAAAAGGGGGAAAGGGAGGGAGGCTTATGCTCTTTCCCCCATATATTATATGGGGTTTGTTGTAAAGCCAACTTGTCAATTCAAGGCCATGATATACTATTGATGAGGTTTAATTAAAAATAGGAATCCCTCTGTTTTGTAATCCCACCATTACCATGACAATTCCTAATAAACCTTAAGTAGAATTCGAGTGTTACACTTAGATACCTGGATCATCCTTGTTTTATTGTGTGTGTATTTCATATCATTTTCACCTCACATAAAGAAACCACTTTTTGTCACTGTATCAGTTAGTTTTAAATAGATATGTTGTTCCCCTATCTCCTACTTCTACGTAAATGTATATTATCTAACGTTACACATTGGTTGAAATATTATGCGAAATTCTCTGCTACAATAGCCAAGTGATGTCTCGTCCTTATTGCATCTGAGATGTATAGGGTCTAATTATTATGTAAAGTCTCTAGCATAAATTTGTTTCCCTGGATTGATTTATTGAAAAATTAGCCAATGTTCAGAAAATCATCAAATTGTTTTGATCGCTCTTCTCAAACAATTGTGCAGATCAGCCTTTTTCCTCGTTGTATGCAGTTATTCAGTAAAACACAAAAAAAAAAAAAAATTCTTTCTTTTGCACCAATCATTCTGAGCCAATTTACTTTCTTCCATAGTTGATAATAAGATATCTTAACTGATGTTAGCTTTAAATATCCTTGCTCTGATACTCTGCACACAAAAAGTTTGATACTATGTCTTCACAATCTAGTTGGGGCTCACAGAAATGTATAGCAAAGGCTGCATATGAGAAGGATAAGCTGTCCTTGCTACTTGCTTGCTGGTTTTACCTGTGAGTCTGTGACATCTACGATTATATCTGTAAAAGCACAAAATTAGAGTGACAGTCTACTAAAATAATTTTGACATGGCATATAGTTGAGGCTGGTGTCAGATTATGGTGATAGGAGAGGGTATACCTATATTTATATGTTTGAGAAACTTTGTGCTCTGCAGTTCTTTGTTTGTTTGTAAAACATATTCATTTTTGTACTTTTGTGTTCTTTTACAGTTGCAACATTTTGACTTTTACACTTGCTTATGTAACTAACTTTGACCGTATTTATTGCTAATATATATATAGAAATAAAATGTTATGAGATAATATGTTGTTGGATTAATTTCAATGTGTATTTTCATAATATCAACTTTTAATAATTTACTAATTGAATATTAAAGATATCAATGGTCAAAATAATGTATTGACAAGCGTGAAAGTCATAATGTTGCAATTATAAAAGAACGGAAGAATTATTTATTTTTGATGTTCAATTTTCCTTCGGAGATTCTATAATGTGCTTCACTTTCTTTTTTTCCCATTGATGTTTCTTCTCCCTAGCTATACTGCGGTAGATAGTTAGTACCATGGTAGCTCTCATTTGATTTCACAAATGGATTTAACTCTTCCTTGAAATAGGACAATAATGGTGAGCTATGGTTTGTTTATTTGATAAAATTGGCAAAGCATGTTAATATCAGAGGTGAAATTCCACTAAGTGGCTGGATAACGTGTTTTTAAATGAAACCTAGAGGATCTTTGTTCAAAATTGAATATACAACATATACTCCTTGGTCTTGAACATATGTCAGTGGTATGTGTATGACATGTGAATCTCTAAGTGCGTAGATGTTCTTGTAAAGGAATTTTTTTTTCCTTCAGTCTGTTCTATGATCCTCTTTCACTTGGTTTCCCTGTTTAGCAGTCTACGGCTGTAAGAAGACAAGTTACAACCCATGCGTGTAAAGTAGTAGTAGTTACTTAGTAGGATGTTGGTTTGCATGTAGAAAACGAGGCTCAAATTCTTCCCTATTTCTTCTCCCCACAATTTTTTTTCTTCTCTTCCTTGTCATTTGGGCAAGAGGACATGATAATGTAGCACGTAGGACACTGAAACCACTATTGGGTGGCGAAGCTCTCAACTTCATGCTTCTATCAAGGTTGTTTTACTATTGTGAAAACCTACTATATTCAATTTTGGTGTAGCACATTCATGGATCTATGTTTCTCATTGCTTGCTAAGCTTCTATATGTCTAGATGTGATCTAATCAAGTGCTTGAAGAGTATATCTCCTGAAATAAAGACGAAACAATTCATGTGATAAAGATATTCCTGTCATTTTGCTCTATGTTGTTTATGAAATCTTGTCCTTTTTGGGGTGTAGTTGATGGTTCTTTTCCAATTCCATCTCTTCTACAGAGACGGATATGAGAGGTTGGACCCCCTAAAAGTTTGGAGGGGATTGGCCCTATCTTTGTTGTGAATTCTCTTTGGGTCCCTCCAGAAGGCTCCAATATGTCTGGCTATGGCCATTTGCTCCCTGTAGTGACTCAAATGCAATAGGATATTGAACTTTTAGACATGCTGTTGGTCACTTCACAAAGTGAAAAAAGACCTTGTCCGTAGTTTCGCTTTCCCTTACTTACCTGACCAGGTAGAATACGCCTGCTGTCTTAAAATGCCGAGGACAAATTTGGAGTGCGAAAAGCCACAGCAATTTATGTTAGGAAGGAAATCATGTAGGGTTCGTATCCAAGCACTGTAAGAACTTTAATATACATATTCTCATGTCATGGTACTTCTCTGTTTGGTTCCTCTCCCGTTACCCTGTCCAATTGGCGAATCCCCTTCCATTACTGATGGCTCCTTTTCAATTTGTCATTCATAGTAACAGTTTTCTACAAGCTGTTGTGCATGGACTTCTGATATTTTGTGTCATGTTTGCGTGATTTGCAGAGCAGAAACAGCAGAAGCTGACGGATATTAAGGCAGGCCTGGATGAGGCTGATATATTGGTATCACATTCTAGTTTGTCTTTTGATGGATTTGGATTTTCGTGTGTATAATGTTGTGATGTGACCATTTTCTGGCTTTATTCAGATACGGAAAATGGATCTTGAAGCGAGAAGCTTGCAACCTAATTTGAAGGCCATGCTTCTTGCAAAGCTGAGGGAGTATAAATCTGGCTTGAATAATCTGAAAAGAGAGGTGAAGAGAATCAGTTCACCCAATCATGATCAGTCTGCCCGTGAAGAGTTGCTAGAAGCTGGAGGGGCAGATGCATACAAGGTACTTATGCATAGCACTTGACATGAATTGTTTTTTTAAAATTCTGAAAGTCGCTATTTAGAGGATACTAAGAAATCAA
The DNA here is from genome assembly GCA_947648045.1 of Beta corolliflora. NCBI lineage: Eukaryota > Viridiplantae > Streptophyta > Magnoliopsida > Caryophyllales > Amaranthaceae > Beta > Beta corolliflora. The sequence continues at coordinate 660,801 of CANSZD010003845.1, forward strand.
TCTGTTCTTTGTTCTTTTATGTTTCTAATATTTTTGCGCCACCCATCTCCTTTTTCTTTTTAAGGTTCTTTTGTATAAGGAGTGTTGTTAGAAATTAGAATATATTGGTCCTAAAGCTTCAACAGCAATCATACCCTCTTATTCATACTGGTTCAAGTAATTTTAAACTTCTACCCAACAGGGTTCTTTGGCTGGTGTGCTGACACTTGTAACTTGCAAGTATCCTGGAAGTGTTTTTTTGATGTCACAAATCATATAGATGGTATTTGGCATGTTATAAATATACATCTGATTGCATCATGATTTGTTCATGCTGGACCTGAACACTTGGTATTCACTTTCAACTCCTCTATTTAGTGACATTCTTTTAAATATAAGGGTTCGGTTACCCGTTACTTCAACTTATTTTAACTTACTTTGACTTACTTCATACAAAAAGAATTTCAGATAAATTCAGACAAAATAAGTTGTTTTTTTAGACAATTTCAAACAAAAAAAATTGTGTTTAGACAAATAAGTTCAGATAATATAATTTCAGAACAAAATCAGTTGAATTGAACAAAGCCTAAGAACTACAGATTTCCCTCATATAGGCTGCCTGCTGAAAGCACGTCAATAGCATTATATTCTCTGAAGAAACCTGTGGACTTATTATCGAGAACTATAGCTGGTTTGCAGCACTTAGTCATTTGTTCTTATAGCTTTAACAGTTTTACAAGTTAGCCCACCAAATGCCAATCCTTGTGCTTCTCATGTGAGAATGTGCAGCTTCTGGTTAAGCTTTTACTAATTGAGATTGCCACTGTAACTCCGTAAGCCGGTTCAAGAAATGGAATGTCTTTGTCAACAGATTGATTATTATCTTGCATCCCCAGATGATTGTCAAAGCTGTATGCCTTTGACTTGCTGAGTTGATTTGCTGTCTCCTCTTTGTGCATTCTTTCTTTGCTCTTTCCTACTGTTAAGGGATATGCAACAGCTACATCAATCGTCTCTTGTGCAGACTTCCGCAGACCAAAGAGAAAGATTGACATTTTCAACCGAAAGATTGAATCAGTCCAGTGACAGAATTAGGGAGAGTAGGAGAACTATACTGGAGACAGAAGAGTTGGGTGTTTCAATTCTTCAAGATTTGAACCAGCAGCGTGAGACCCTCTTACATTCGCACTCGAAGGTATCCTCCCTATGCTTTGCTAAAAGCTTTAATGCTCATGCATTCATTCTTTTACTTGAAAATCATGAATGATTGAGCACCTTGGGATTTGGGAGGTACAGGAGTTCTGTTAATTATTCCTGTCATTTTTTTACTTTACTGTTTAACTAAGTTTGGAATGGACCGTAAAGTTTTTTGCGACAGCACAATCTGGAAAATGAATAAGTTAATCAAAGATGGAGGGAGTAGAATCTAATGGTCAAAAGTAAGAGCTTTAGCTCACATTTAGACATGAAGTCCCCCTTATATTATAAATTTATAATTCCTTTGTTTCTTAACGGATGCATAAAGTCTCGATGCACATCTTTGACTATCAATATACTTCCTCCGCTCCATAATAAGTGAAACACTTACTACTTTTAAACCGTTTCAATATAAGTAAAACACCTTTTAAAAAAAAAAAAAAAAAGAAAAAAAAAAAAAAAAAACCCCTCCCAAACCACAGTGGTTTCCCCTTCCCTCCCCCCTTCTTTTAATTATTTTAGGGACTTTTTTAAATTTTTTTTTTTTTTAAACCACAAAATAAATTCTCCACCTATACCTACTTTTAACCCAGTAAAAAGGAATATGTGTTATCAAAAATTATAAAAAAATAATATTTTGAAAATATACATTGACTCATCGAGATTAATGCAACAATAATTAAAATAACGACGACATGTATATATATAAATTAGTGATTTTATAGGTTCAAAGTAGATATACAAATAGTATTAAAAGTTAATATGATGCATCTATTAAAACAGAGAAGTATATATACTTCCCTTTGTTATGAGATAAGTGCTCAAAATGCTCACATAAAAGAAATGAGTGTTTCACCTATTTTAACCGAAGAAGATATAATCTTGCACACAGGTTGATATAATAACATAAACTTTGCTCAGTGAATAGTGGTCTTGAAAACCATCTACTTGCTTTTTTGCTTGCAGCTGCATGAGGTAGACAGCGCCATTGACAAAGTAAGAAGATCCTGACTGCTATGTCACGAAGAATAAGCAAAAACAAATGGATCTTTGGTGAGTCATCGGTGTTCTTCTCCTCGCCATCATTTTTATCATATATTTTAAGCTTACTCATTAGTCCTCCTTTGCCACTACAGTTGACAAGTCTGATTTCTGCCTTTGCTTGCAAATCAGACAACCAGAAATGGAGACACAAATTGTAATGCGATTGATCTGTATATTTAGAATGTTGCTGTTGATGTATGTAATCCAAGAACATTGTCTTTCGTTTGTATAAAATCATTACTGTCTTGTTGATTCCATAACTTAGTACTGGGATTTTACTTTAGTGGGAGGCTGGGAGCCCAACTCAGAGTGCTGTTCGCTCATCTGATCAGGAATTTCAATCGCTCATCATCTGTCTCATATGATGGACGACCTTTCTAGTGAAACATCCTGTCAATAATCCAATTTGGTTCCCAAAATGCTCATACATTTCCTCAACTGGTATTCTATTACTGTTTTCACATTTCTATGGCATGTCTTACAAGTATTACGTGGGAAGTCTGAGGCCATCTCCATTGTTTTCTAGATTCTTACCATGGTGTTTTCCCTCTAAACAGTAGATATACAACTTCCGCTCGCTTTTACTTGGAATGTTTGTTTTCATTTTAGGAATCTGCATTATTACTTCAATATTAACATTTT